>JAQPZY010000751.1:0-400044 GCA_029931535.1 Margaritifera margaritifera | reverse complement strand
ATTACTTCTATCTTGCTTTTTTGAAAAACATTTTGTCATCATTTTCTGCATTGGTCCAAAGTGACACAGGACATTTAGATTCAATAAATAAAATTAAAGATAGGCTGTACACCTTTCTTTACCTTTCCAATGTCAGGAAGGCTTATGCATGTGGATTGGGTCCCATCTACATGAATATGCCTTCCTGTCCGTGGAATGGAATGAACATGAAAAAACACAAGCATTGGAATTCATTGCTTCTGTTATTTTGTGTTTGTTGCATTCCAATGTCAGGAAGGCTTATGCATGTAGATTGGGCCCCATCTACATTAATATGCCTTCCTGTCTGTGGAATAGAATAAACATGAAACACCATAAGCATTGGAGTGAATTGCTTGTGTTTTCTGTTTGTTTCATTTCAATTTCAGGAAGGCTTATGCAGGCAGATGGGGCCCCATCTACATGAATATGCCTTCCTCTTTGTGGAATGGAATGAAGATGAAACAAAAGTGTTGGAGTTATTCACTTGTGTTTTGTGTTTGTCGTCATCCAATTTCAGGAAGGTTTATACATGTAGATGGGGCCCCATCTACATGAATATGCCTTCCTGTCTGTGGAATGGAATAAACATGAAACAACACATTCATTGGAGTACATTAACAGGTTTATTCTCGGTCGCCTCCATGGGGAAATCAGCAGTGTTAAAATATTCACAAGGTGAAAAGCACCAACAGAGGTGTAAAATAGCTTCCAATAATTCACTAGTAAATTACCGGTTAGTACAATATTACTTCTATATTGGTTTTGTGACAACATTTTGTCATCATTTTCTGAATTTGTCTAAAGTGACAAAGGACGTTTAGATTAATTAAATGAAACTAAAGATAGGTTGGACACCTTTCCAACGTCAGGAAGGCTTATGCATGTAGATTGGGCCCCATCTACATTAATATGCCTTCCTGTCCGTGGAATGGAATAAACATGAAGCAACACAAGTATTGGAGTGCATTGCTTCTTTTTGTTTTGTGTTTGTTTCATTCCAGTGTCGGGAAAGCTTATAAATGTAGATTGGGCCCCATCTACATGAATATGCCTTCCTGTCCGTGGAATGGAATAAACATGAAAGAACGTAAGTGTTGGAGTTATTCGCTTGTGTTTTGTGTTTGTTGTCATCCAATTTCAGGAATGTTTATGCATGTAGATGGGGCCCCATCGGCATGAATATGACCTCCTGTCTGTGGAATGGAATAAACATGAAACAACACAAGCATTGGAGTACATTAACAGCTTTTTTTCTCAGTGGCCTCCATGGGGAAATCAGCAGTTGAAAAACATTTACAAGGTGAAAAGCACCAACAGAGATGTAAAATGGCTTCCAATAATTCACTAGTAAATTACCGGTTAGTACAATATTACTTCCGTCTTGCTTTTGTGACAACATTTTCTGAATTTGTCTAAAGTGACAAGGGACGTTTAGATTTATTAAATAAAACTAAAGATTGGTTGGACGCCTTTCTTTACCTTTCCATCGTCAGGAAGACTTATGCATGTAGATTGGGCCCCATCTACATGAATATGCCTTCCTGTGCGTGGAATGGAATAAACATGAAGCAACACAAGTATTGGAGTGCATTGCTTCTTTTTGTTTTGTGTTTGTTTCATTCCAACGTCGGCAAAGCTTGTAAATGTAGATTGGGCCCCATCTACACGAATATGCCTTCCTGTCTGTGGAATGGAATGAACATGAAACAACATTAGTGTTGGAGTTATTCGCTTGTGTTTTGTGTTTGTTGTCATCCAATTTCAGGAAGGTTTATACATGTAGATGGGGCCCCATCTACATGAATATGCCTTACTGTCTGTGGAATGGAATAAACATGAAAAAACACATTCATTGGAGTACATTAACAGGTTTTTTCTCGGTGGCCTCCATGGGGGAAATCAGCAGTGTTAAAATATTCACAAGGTGAAAAGCACCAACAGAGATGTAAAATGACTTCCAATAATTCACTAGTAAATTACCGGTTAGTACAATGTTACTTCTATCTTGCTTTTGTGACAACATTTTGTCATCATTTTCTGCATTGGTCCAAAGTGAATTGGTCCAAAATGACACAGGATATTTAGATTCAATAAATAAAACAAAAGATAGGCTGCACACCTTTCTTTACCTTTCCAATGTCAGGAAGGCTTATGCATGTAGATTGGGTCCCATCTACATGAATATGCCTTCCTGTCCGTGGAATGGAATGAACATGATAAAACACAAGCATTGGAATTCATTACTTCCGTTATTTTGTGTTTGTTGTCATCCAATGTCAGGAAGGCTTATGCATGTAGATTGGGCCCCATCTACATGAATATGCCTTCCAGTCCGTGGAATGGAATAAACATGAAACACCATAAGCATTGGAGTGAATTGCTTGTGTTTTCTGTTTGTTTCATTTCAATTTCAGGAAGGCTTATGCAGACAGATGGGGCCCCATCTACACGAATATGCCTTCCTGTCCGTGGAATGGAATAAACATGAAACAACATAAGTGTTGGAGTTATTCGCTTGTGTTTTGTGTTTGTTGTCATCCAATTTCAGGAAGGTTTATGCATGTAGATGGGGCCCCATCTACATGAATATGCCTTCCTGTCTGTGGAATGGAATAAACATGAAACAACACATTCATTGGAGTACATTAACAGGTTTTTTTCTCTGTGGCCTCCATGGGGAAATCAGCAGTGTTAAAACATTCACAAGGTGAAAAGCACCAACAGAGATGTAAAATGGCTTCCAATAATTCACTAGTAAATTACCTTTTAGTACAATATTACTTCTATCTTGCTTTTGTAACGACATTTTGTCATCATTTTTTGAATTTGTCTAAAGTGACAAAGGACGTTTACATTCATTTAATAAAACTAAAGATAGGCTGTACACCTTTCTTTACCTTTCCAATGTCAGGAAGGCTTAAACATGTAGATTGGGCCCCATCTACATGAATATGCCTTCCTGTCCATGGAATGGAATAAATATGAAACAACATAAGTATTGGAGTGAATCGCTTGTGTTTTGTGTTTGTTGTAATCCAATTTCAGGAAGGCTTATGCATGTAGATGGGGCCCCATCTACATGAATATGCCTTCCTCTCTGTGGAATAGAATAAACATGAAACAACACAATCATTGGAGTACATTAACAGCTTTTTTTTCTCAGTGACCTCTATGGGGAAATCAGCAGTGGAAAAACATTTACAAGGTGAAAAGAATCAACAGAGATGTAAAATGGCGTTCAATAATTCACTAGGAAATTACCGGTTAGTACAATATTACTTCTATCTTGCTTTTGTGACAACATTTTGTCATCATCTTCTGAATTTGTCTAAAGTGACAAGGGACGTTTAGATTCATTAAATAAAACTAAAGATAGGTTGGACACCTTTCTTTACCTTTCCAACGTCAGGAAGGCTTATGCGTGTAGATTGGGCCCCATCTACATGAATAAGCCTTCCTGTGCGTGGAATGGAATAAACATGAAGCAACACAAGTATTGGAGTGCATTGCTTCTTTTTGTTTTGTGTTTGTTTCATTCCAACGTCGACAAAGCTTATAAATGTAGATTGGGCCCCATCTGCATGAATATTCCTTCCTGTCCATGGAATGGAATAAACATGAAACAACATAAGTGTTGGAGTTATTTGCTTGTGTTTTGTGTTGTCATCCAATTTCAGGAAGGTTTATGCATGTAGATGGGGCCCCATCTACATGAATATGCCTTCCTGTCTGTGGAATGGAATAAAACATGAAACAACACATTCATTGGAGTACATTAACAGATTTTATTCTCGGTTTCCTCCATGGGGAAATCAGCAGTATTAAAATATTCACAAGGTGAAAAGCACCAACAGAGATGTAAAATGGCTTCCAATAATTCACTAGTAAATTACCGGTTGGTACAATATTACTTCTATCTTGCTTTTGTGAAAAACATTTTGTCATCATTTTCTGCATTGGTCCAAGGTGAATTGGTCCAAAGTGACACAGGACATTTAGATTCAATAAATAAAATTAAAGATAGGCTGTACACCTTTCTTTACCTTTCCAATGTCAGGAAGGCTTATGCATGTGGATTGGGTCCCATCTACATGAATATGCCTTCCTGTCCGTGGAATGGAATGAACATGAAAAAACACAAGCATTGGAATTCATTGCTTCTGTTATTTTGTGTTTGTTGTCATCCAATGTCAGGAAGGCTTATGCATGTAGATTGGGCCCCATCTACATTAATATGCCTTCCTGTCTGTGGAATAGAATAAACATGAAACACCATAAGCATTGGAGTGAATTGCTTGTGTTTTCTGTTTGTTTCATTTCAATTTCAGGAAGGCTTATGCAGGCAGATGGGGCCCCATCTACACGAATATGCCTTCCTGTCCGTGGAATGGAATAAACATGAAACAACATAAGTGTTGGAGTTATTCGCTTGTGTTTTGTGTTTGTTGTCATCCAATTTCAGGAAGGTTTATGCATGTAGATGGGGCCCCATCTACATGAATATGCCTTCCTGTCTGTGGAATGGAATAAACATGAAACAACACATTCATTGGAGTACATTAACAGGTTTTTTTCTCTGTGGCCTCCATGGGGAAATCAGCAGTGTTAAAACATTCACAAGGTGAAAAGCACCAACAGAGATGTAAAATGGCTTCCAATAATTCACTAGTAAATTACCTTTTAGTACAATATTACTTCTATCTTGCTTTTGTAACGACATTTTGTCATCATTTTTTGAATTTGTCTAAAGTGACAAAGGACGTTTACATTCATTTAATAAAACTAAAGATAGGCTGTACACCTTTCTTTACCTTTCCAATGTCAGGAAGGCTTAAACATGTAGATTGGGCCCCATCTACATGAATATGCCTTCCTGTCCATGGAATGGAATAAATATGAAACAACATAAGTATTGGAGTGAATCGCTTGTGTTTTGTGTTTGTTGTAATCCAATTTCAGGAAGGCTTATGCATGTAGATGGGGCCCCATCTACATGAATATGCCTTCCTCTCTGTGGAATAGAATAAACATGAAACAACACAATCATTGAAGTACATTAACAGCTTTTTTTTCTCAGTGATCTCTATGGGGAAATCAGCAGTGGAAAAACATTTACAAGGTGAAAAGAATCAACAGAGATGTAAAATGGCTTCCAATAATTCACTAGGAAATTACCGGTTAGTACAATATTACTTCTATCTTGCTTTTGTGACAACATTTTGTCGTCATCTTCTGAATTTGTCTAAAGTGACAAGGGACGTTTAGATTCATTAAATAAAACTAAAGATAGGTTGGACACCTTTCTTTACCTTTCCAACGTCAGGAAGGCTTATGCGTGTAGATTGGGCCCCATCTACATGAATAAGCCTTCCTGTGCGTGGAATGGAATAAACATGAAGCAACACAAGTATTGGAGTGCATTGCTTCTTTTTGTTTTGTGTTTGTTTCATTCCAACGTCGGGAAAGCTTATAAATGTAGATTGGGCCCCATCTGCATGAATATGCCTTCCTGTCCGTGGAATGGAATAAACATGAAACAACATAAGTGTTGGAGTTATTCGCTTGTGTTTTGTGTTTGTTGTCATCCAATTTCAGGAAGGTTTATGCATGTAGATGGGGCCCCATCTACATGAATATGCCTTCCTGTCTGTGGAATGGAATAAAACATGAAACAACACATTCATTGGAGTACATTAACAGATTTTATTCTCGGTTTCCTCCATGGGGAAATCAGCAGTATTAAAATATTCACAAGGTGAAAAGCACCAACAGAGATGTAAAATGGCTTCCAATAATTCACTAGTAAATTACCGGTTGGTACAATATTACTTCTATCTTGCTTTTTTGAAAAACATTTTGTCATCATTTTCTGCATTGGTCCAAAGTGACACAGGACATTTAGATTCAATAAATAAAATTAAAGATAGGCTGTACACCTTTCTTTACCTTTCCAATGTCAGGAAGGCTTATGCATGTGGATTGGGTCCCATCTACATGAATATGCCTTCCTGTCCGTGGAATGGAATGAACATGAAAAAACACAAGCATTGGAATTCATTGCTTCTGTTATTTTGTGTTTGTTGTCATTCAATGTCAGGAAGGCTTATGCATGTAGATTGGGCCCCATCTACATTAATATGCCTTCCTGTCTGTGGAATAGAATAAACATGAAACACCATAAGCATTGGAGTGAATTGCTTGTGTTTTCTGTTTGTTTCATTTCAATTTCAGGAAGGCTTATGCAGGCAGATGGGGCCCCATCTACACGAATATGCCTTCCTGTCCGTGGAATGGAATAAACATGAAACAACATAAGTGTTGGAGTTATTCGCTTGTGTTTTGTGTTTGTTGTCATCCAATTTCAGGAAGGTTTATGCATGTAGATGGGGCCCCATCTACATGAATATGCCTTCCTGTCTGTGGAATGGAATAAACATGAAACAACACATTCATTGGAGTACATTAACAGATTTTATTCTCGGTTTCCTCCATGGGGAAATCAGCAGTATTAAAATATTCACAAGGTGAAAAGCACCAACAGAGATGTAAAATGGCTTCCAATAATTCACTAGTAAATTACCGGTTGGTACAATATTACTTCTATCTTGCTTTTGTGAAAAACATTTTGTCATCATTTTCTGCATTGGTCCAAAGTGACACAGGACATTTAGATTCAATAAATAAAATTAAAGATAGGCTGTACACCTTTCTTTACCTTTCCAATGTCAGGAAGGCTTATGCATGTGGATTGGGTCCCATCTACATGAATATGCCTTCCTGTCCGTGGAATGGAATGAACATGAAAAAACACAAGCATTGGAATTCATTGCTTCTGTTATTTTGTGTTTGTTGTCATTCCATGTCAGGAAGGCTTATGCATGTAGATTGGGCCCCATCTACATTAATATGCCTTCCTGTCTGTGGAATAGAATAAACATGAAACACCATAAGCATTGGAGTGAATTGCTTGTGTTTTCTGTTTGTTTCATTTCAATTTCAGGAAGGCTTATGCAGGCAGATGGGGCCCCATCTACACGAATATGCCTTCCTGTCCGTGGAATGGAATAAACATGAAACAACATAAGTGTTGGAGTTATTCGCTTGTGTTTTGTGTTTGTTGTCATCCAATTTCAGGAAGGTTTATGCATGTAGATGGGGCCCCATCTACATGAATATGCCTTCCTGTCTGTGGAATGGAATAAACATGAAACAACACATTCATTGGAGTACATTAACAGATTTTATTCTCGGTTTCCTCCATGGGGAAATCAGCAGTATTAAAATATTCACAAGGTGAAAAGCACCAACAGAGATGTAAAATGGCTTCCAATAATTCACTAGTAAATTACCGGTTGGTACAATATTACTTCTATCTTGCTTTTGTGAAAAACATTTTGTCATCATTTTCTGCATTGGTCCAAGGTGAATTGGTCCAAAGTGACACAGGACATTTAGATTCAATAAATAAAATTAAAGATAGGCTGTACACCTTTCTTTACCTTTCCAATGTCAGGAAGGCTTATGCATGTGGATTGGGTCCCATCTACATGAATATGCCTTCCTGTCCGTGGAATGGAATGAACATGAAAAAACACAAGCATTGGAATTCATTGCTTCTGTTATTTTGTGTTTGTTGTCATCCAATGTCAGGAAGGCTTATGCATGTAGATTGGGCCCCATCTACATTAATATGCCTTCCTGTCCGTGGAATAGAATAAACATGAAACACCATAAGCATTGGAGTGAATTGCTTGTGTTTTCTGTTTGTTTCATTTCAATTTCAGGAAGGCTTATGCAGGCAGATGGGGCCCCATCTACACGAATATGCCTTCCTGTCCGTGGAATGGAATAAACATGAAACAACATAAGTGTTGGAGTTATTCGCTTGTGTTTTGTGTTTGTTGTCATCCAATTTCAGGAAGGTTTATGCATGTAGATGGGGCCCCATCTACATGAATATGCCTTCCTGTCTGTGGAATGGAATAAACATGAAACAACACATTCATTGGAGTACATTAACAGGTTTTTTTCTCTGTGGCCTCCATGGGGAAATCAGCAGTGTTAAAACATTCACAAGGTGAAAAGCACCAACAGAGATGTAAAATGGCTTCCAATAATTCACTAGTAAATTACCTTTTAGTACAATATTACTTCTATCTTGCTTTTGTAACGACATTTTGTCATCATTTTTTGAATTTGTCTAAAGTGACAAAGGACGTTTACATTCATTTAATAAAACTAAAGATAGGCTGTACACCTTTCTTTACCTTTCCAATGTCAGGAAGGCTTAAACATGTAGATTGGGCCCCATCTACATGAATATGCCTTCCTTTCCATGGAATGGAATAAATATGAAACAACATAAGTATTGGAGTGAATCGCTTGTGTTTTGTGTTTGTTGTAATCCAATTTCAGGAAGGCTTATGCATGTAGATGGGGCCCCATCTACATGAATATGCCTTCCTCTCTGTGGAATAGAATAAACATGAAACAACACAATCATTGGAGTACATTAACAGCTTTTTTTTCTCGGTGACCTCTATGGGGAAATCAGCAGTGGAAAAACATTTACAAGGTGAAAAGAATCAACAGAGATGTAAAATGGCTTCCAATAATTCTCTAGGAAATTACCGGTTAGTACAATATTACTTCTATCTTGCTTTTGTGACAACATTTTGTCGTCATCTTCTGAATTTGTCTAAAGTGACAAGGGACGTTTAGATTCATTAAATAAAACTAAAGATAGGTTGGACACCTTTCTTTACCTTTCCAACGTCAGGAAGGCTTATGCGTGTAGATTGGGCCCCATCTACATGAATAAGCCTTCCTGTGCGTGGAATGGAATAAACATGAAGCAACACAAGTATAGGAGTGCATTGCTTCTTTTTGTTTTGTGTTTGTTTCATTCCAACGTCGGGAAAGCTTATAAATGTAGATTGGGCCCCATCTGCATGAATATGCCTTCCTGTCCGTGGAATGGAATAAACATGAAACAACATAAGTGTTGGAGTTATTCACTTGTGTTTTGTGTTTGTTGTCATCCAATTTCAGGAAGGTTTATGCATGTAGATGGGGCCCCATCTACATGAATATGCCTTCCTGTCTGTGGAATGGAATAAAACATGAAACAACACATTCATTGGAGTACATTAACAGATTTTATTCTCGGTTTCCTCCATGGGGAAATCAGCAGTATTAAAATATTCACAAGGTGAAAAGCACCAACAGAGATGTAAAATGGCTTCCAATAATTCACTAGTAAATTACCGGTTGGTACAATATTACTTCTATCTTGCTTTTGTAACGACATTTTGTCATCATTTTTTGAATTTGTCTAAAGTGACAAAGGACGTTTACATTCATTTAATAAAACTAAAGATAGGCTGTACACCTTTCTTTACCTTTCCAATGTCAGGAAGGCTTAAACATGTAGATTGGGCCCCATCTACATGAATATGCCTTCCTGTCCATGGAATGGAATAAATATGAAACAACATAAGTATTGGAGTGAATCGCTTGTGTTTTGTGTTTGTTGTAATCCAATTTCAGGAAGGCTTATGCATGTAGATGGGGCCCCATCTACATGAATATGCCTTCCTCTCTGTGGAATAGAATAAACATGAAACAACACAATCATTGGAGTACATTAACAGCTTTTTTTTCTCAGTGATCTCTATGGGGAAATCAGCAGTGGAAAAACATTTACAAGGTGAAAAGAATCAACAGAGATGTAAAATGGCTTCCAATAATTCACTAGGAAATTACCGGTTAGTACAATATTACTTCTATCTTGCTTTTGTGACAACATTTTGTCATCATCTTCTGAATTTGTCTAAAGTGACAAGGGACGTTTAGATTCATTAAATAAAACTAAAGATAGGTTGGACACCTTTCTTTACCTTTCCAACGTCAGGAAGGCTTATGCGTGTAGATTGGGCCCCATCTACATGAATAAGCCTTCCTGTGCGTGGAATGGAATAAACATGAAGCAACACAAGTATTGGAGTGCATTGCTTCTTTTTGTTTTGTGTTTGTTTCATTCCAACGTCGGGAAAGCTTATAAATGTAGATTGGGCCCCATCTGCATGAATATGCCTTCCTGTCCATGGAATGGAATAAACATGAAACAACATAAGTGTTGGAGTTATTCGCTTGTGTTTTGTGTTTGTTGTCATCCAATTTCAGGAAGGTTTATGCATGTAGATGGGGCCCCATCTACATGAATATGCCTTCCTGTCTGTGGAATGGAATAAAACATGAAACAACACATTCATTGGAGTACATTAACAGATTTTATTCTCGGTTTCCTCCATGGGGAAATCAGCAGTATTAAAATATTCACAAGGTGAAAAGCACCAACAGAGATGTAAAATGGCTTCCAATAATTCACTAGTAAATTACCGGTTGGTACAATATTACTTCTATCTTGCTTTTGTGAAAAACATTTTGTCATCATTTTCTGCATTGGTCCAAAGTGACACAGGACATTTAGATTCAATAAATAAAATTAAAGATAGGCTGTACACCTTTCTTTACCTTTCCAATGTCAGGAAGGCTTATGCATGTGGATTGGGTCCCATCTACATGAATATGCCTTCCTGTCCGTGGAATGGAATGAACATGAAAAAACACAAGCATTGGAATTCATTGCTTCTGTTATTTTGTGTTTGTTGTCATTCAATGTCAGGAAGGCTTATGCATGTAGATTGGGCCCCATCTACATTAATATGCCTTCCTGTCTGTGGAATAGAATAAACATGAAACACCATAAGCATTGGAGTGAATTGCTTGTGTTTTCTGTTTGTTTCATTTCAATTTCAGGAAGGCTTATGCAGGCAGATGGGGCCCCATCTACACGAATATGCCTTCCTGTCCGTGGAATGGAATAAACATGAAACAACATAAGTGTTGGAGTTATTCGCTTGTGTTTTGTGTTTGTTGTCATCCAATTTCAGGAAGGTTTATGCATGTAGATGGGGCCCCATCTACATGAATATGCCTTCCTGTCTGTGGAATGGAATAAACATGAAACAACACATTCATTGGAGTACATTAACAGATTTTATTCTCGGTTTCCTCCATGGGGAAATCAGCAGTATTAAAATATTCACAAGGTGAAAAGCACCAACAGAGATGTAAAATGGCTTCCAATAATTCACTAGTAAATTACCGGTTGGTACAATATTACTTCTATCTTGCTTTTGTGAAAAACATTTTGTCATCATTTTCTGCATTGGTCCAAGGTGAATTGGTCCAAAGTGACACAGGACATTTAGATTCAATAAATAAAATTAAAGATAGGCTGTACACCTTTCTTTACCTTTCCAATGTCAGGAAGGCTTATGCATGTGGATTGGGTCCCATCTACATGAATATGCCTTCCTGTCCGTGGAATGGAATGAACATGAAAAAACACAAGCATTGGAATTCATTGCTTCTGTTATTTTGTGTTTGTTGTCATCCAATGTCAGGAAGGCTTATGCATGTAGATTGGGCCCCATCTACATTAATATGCCTTCCTGTCCGTGGAATAGAATAAACATGAAACACCATAAGCATTGGAGTGAATTGCTTGTGTTTTCTGTTTGTTTCATTTCAATTTCAGGAAGGCTTATGCAGGCAGATGGGGCCCCATCTACACGAATATGCCTTCCTGTCCGTGGAATGGAATAAACATGAAACAACATAAGTGTTGGAGTTATTCGCTTGTGTTTTGTGTTTGTTGTCATCCAATTTCAGGAAGGTTTATGCATGTAGATGGGGCCCCATCTACATGAATATGCCTTCCTGTCTGTGGAATGGAATAAACATGAAACAACACATTCATTGGAGTACATTAACAGGTTTTTTTCTCTGTGGCCTCCATGGGGAAATCAGCAGTGTTAAAACATTCACAAGGTGAAAAGCACCAACAGAGATGTAAAATGGCTTCCAATAATTCACTAGTAAATTACCTTTTAGTACAATATTACTTCTATCTTGCTTTTGTAACGACATTTTGTCATCATTTTTTGAATTTGTCTAAAGTGACAAAGGACGTTTACATTCATTTAATAAAACTAAAGATAGGCTGTACACCTTTCTTTACCTTTCCAATGTCAGGAAGGCTTAAACATGTAGATTGGGCCCCATCTACATGAATATGCCTTCCTGTCCATGGAATGGAATAAATATGAAACAACATAAGTATTGGAGTGAATCGCTTGTGTTTTGTGTTTGTTGTAATCCAATTTCAGGAAGGCTTATGCATGTAGATGGGGCCCCATCTACATGAATATGCCTTCCTCTCTGTGGAATAGAATAAACATGAAACAACACAATCATTGAAGTACATTAACAGCTTTTTTTTCTCAGTGATCTCTATGGGGAAATCAGCAGTGGAAAAACATTTACAAGGTGAAAAGAATCAACAGAGATGTAAAATGGCTTCCAATAATTCACTAGGAAATTACCGGTTAGTACAATATTACTTCTATCTTGCTTTTGTGACAACATTTTGTCGTCATCTTCTGAATTTGTCTAAAGTGACAAGGGACGTTTAGATTCATTAAATAAAACTAAAGATAGGTTGGACACCTTTCTTTACCTTTCCAACGTCAGGAAGGCTTATGCGTGTAGATTGGGCCCCATCTACATGAATAAGCCTTCCTGTGCGTGGAATGGAATAAACATGAAGCAACACAAGTATTGGAGTGCATTGCTTCTTTTTGTTTTGTGTTTGTTTCATTCCAACGTCGGGAAAGCTTATAAATGTAGATTGGGCCCCATCTGCATGAATATGCCTTCCTGTCCGTGGAATGGAATAAACATGAAACAACATAAGTGTTGGAGTTATTCGCTTGTGTTTTGTGTTTGTTGTCATCCAATTTCAGGAAGGTTTATGCATGTAGATGGGGCCCCATCTACATGAATATGCCTTCCTGTCTGTGGAATGGAATAAAACATGAAACAACACATTCATTGGAGTACATTAACAGATTTTATTCTCGGTTTCCTCCATGGGGAAATCAGCAGTATTAAAATATTCACAAGGTGAAAAGCACCAACAGAGATGTAAAATGGCTTCCAATAATTCACTAGTAAATTACCGGTTGGTACAATATTACTTCTATCTTGCTTTTTTGAAAAACATTTTGTCATCATTTTCTGCATTGGTCCAAAGTGACACAGGACATTTAGATTCAATAAATAAAATTAAAGATAGGCTGTACACCTTTCTTTACCTTTCCAATGTCAGGAAGGCTTATGCATGTGGATTGGGTCCCATCTACATGAATATGCCTTCCTGTCCGTGGAATGGAATGAACATGAAAAAACACAAGCATTGGAATTCATTGCTTCTGTTATTTTGTGTTTGTTGTCATTCAATGTCAGGAAGGCTTATGCATGTAGATTGGGCCCCATCTACATTAATATGCCTTCCTGTCTGTGGAATAGAATAAACATGAAACACCATAAGCATTGGAGTGAATTGCTTGTGTTTTCTGTTTGTTTCATTTCAATTTCAGGAAGGCTTATGCAGGCAGATGGGGCCCCATCTACACGAATATGCCTTCCTGTCCGTGGAATGGAATAAACATGAAACAACATAAGTGTTGGAGTTATTCGCTTGTGTTTTGTGTTTGTTGTCATCCAATTTCAGGAAGGTTTATGCATGTAGATGGGGCCCCATCTACATGAATATGCCTTCCTGTCTGTGGAATGGAATAAACATGAAACAACACATTCATTGGAGTACATTAACAGATTTTATTCTCGGTTTCCTCCATGGGGAAATCAGCAGTATTAAAATATTCACAAGGTGAAAAGCACCAACAGAGATGTAAAATGGCTTCCAATAATTCACTAGTAAATTACCGGTTGGTACAATATTACTTCTATCTTGCTTTTGTGAAAAACATTTTGTCATCATTTTCTGCATTGGTCCAAAGTGACACAGGACATTTAGATTCAATAAATAAAATTAAAGATAGGCTGTACACCTTTCTTTACCTTTCCAATGTCAGGAAGGCTTATGCATGTGGATTGGGTCCCATCTACATGAATATGCCTTCCTGTCCGTGGAATGGAATGAACATGAAAAAACACAAGCATTGGAATTCATTGCTTCTGTTATTTTGTGTTTGTTGTCATCCAATGTCAGGAAGGCTTATGCATGTAGATTGGGCCCCATCTACATTAATATGCCTTCCTGTCCGTGGAATAGAATAAAGATGAAACACCATAAGCATTGGAGTGATTTGCTTGTGTTTTCTGTTTGTTTCATTTCAATTTCAGGAAGGCTTATGCAGGCAGATCGGGCCCCATCTACACGAATATTCCTTCCTGTCTGTGGAATGGAATAAACATGAAACAACATAAGTGTTGGAGTTATTCGCTTGTGTTTTGTGTTTGTTGTCATCCAATTTCAGGAAGGTTTATGCATGTAGATGGGGCCCCATCTACATGAATATGCCTTCCTGTCTGTGGAATGGAATAAACATGAAACAACACATTCATTGCAGTACATTAACAGGTTTTTTTCTCTGTGGCCTCCATGGGGAAATCAGCAGTGTTAAAACATTCACAAGGTGAAAAGCACCAACAGAGATGTAAAATGGCTTCCAATAATTCACTAGTAAATTACCTTTTAGTACAATATTACTTCTATCTTGCTTTTGTAACGACATTTTGTCATCATTTTTTGAATTTGTCTAAAGTGACAAAGGACGTTTACATTAATTTAATAAAACTAAAGATAGGCTGTACACCTTTCTTTACCTTTCCAATGTCAGGAAGGCTTAAACATGTAGATTGGGCCCCATCTACATGAATATGCCTTCCTGTCCATGGAATGGAATAAATATGAAACAACATAAGTATTGGAGTGAATCGCTTGTGTTTTGTGTTTGTTGTAATCCAATTTCAGGAAGGCTTATGCATGTAGATGGGGCCCCATCTACATGAATATGCCTTCCTCTCTGTGGAATAGAATAAACATGAAACAACACAATCATTGAAGTACATTAACAGCTTTTTTTTCTCAGTGATCTCTATGGGGAAATCAGCAGTGGAAAAACATTTACAAGGTGAAAAGAATCAACAGAGATGTAAAATGGCTTCCAATAATTCACTAGGAAATTACCGGTTAGTACAATATTACTTCTATCTTGCTTTTGTGACAACATTTTGTCGTCATCTTCTGAATTTGTCTAAAGTGACAAGGGACGTTTAGATTCATTAAATAAAACTAAAGATAGGTTGGACACCTTTCTTTACCTTTCCAACGTCAGGAAGGCTTATGCGTGTAGATTGGGCCCCATCTACATGAATAAGCCTTCCTGTGCGTGGAATGGAATAAACATGAAGCAACACAAGTATTGGAGTGCATTGCTTCTTTTTGTTTTGTGTTTGTTTCATTCCAACGTCGGGAAAGCTTATAAATGTAGATTGGGCCCCATCTGCATGAATATGCCTTCCTGTCCGTGGAATGGAATAAACATGAAACAACATAAGTGTTGGAGTTATTCGCTTGTGTTTTGTGTTTGTTGTCATCCAATTTCAGGAAGGTTTATGCATGTAGATGGGGCCCCATCTACATGAATATGCCTTCCTGTCTGTGGAATGGAATAAAACATGAAACAACACATTCATTGGAGTACATTAACAGATTTTATTCTCTTTTTCCTCCATGGGGAAATCAGCAGTATTAAAATATTCACAAGGTGAAAAGCACCAACAGAGATGTAAAATGGCTTCCAATAATTCACTAGTAAATTACCGGTTGGTACAATATTACTTCTATCTTGCTTTTTTGAAAAACATTTTGTCATCATTTTCTGCATTGGTCCAAAGTGACACAGGACATTTAGATTCAATAAATAAAATTAAAGATAGGCTGTACACCTTTCTTTACCTTTCCAATGTCAGGAAGGCTTATGCATGTGGATTGGGTCCCATCTACATGAATATGCCTTCCTGTCCGTGGAATGGAATGAACATGAAAAAACACAAGCATTGGAATTCATTGCTTCTGTTATTTTGTGTTTGTTGTCATTCAATGTCAGGAAGGCTTATGCATGTAGATTGGGCCCCATCTACATTAATATGCCTTCCTGTCTGTGGAATAGAATAAACATGAAACACCATAAGCATTGGAGTGAATTGCTTGTGTTTTCTGTTTGTTTCATTTCAATTTCAGGAAGGCTTATGCAGGCAGATGGGGCCCCATCTACACGAATATGCCTTCCTGTCCGTGGAATGGAATAAACATGAAACAACATAAGTGTTGGAGTTATTCGCTTGTGTTTTGTGTTTGTTGTCATCCAATTTCAGGAAGGTTTATGCATGTAGATGGGGCCCCATCTACATGAATATGCCTTCCTGTCTGTGGAATGGAATAAACATGAAACAACACATTCATTGGAGTACATTAACAGATTTTATTCTCGGTTTCCTCCATGGGGAAATCAGCAGTATTAAAATATTCACAAGGTGAAAAGCACCAACAGAGATGTAAAATGGCTTCCAATAATTCACTAGTAAATTACCGGTTGGTACAATATTACTTCTATCTTGCTTTTGTGAAAAACATTTTGTCATCATTTTCTGCATTGGTCCAAGGTGAATTGGTCCAAAGTGACACAGGACATTTAGATTCAATAAATAAAATTAAAGATAGGCTGTACACCTTTCTTTACCTTTCCAATGTCAGGAAGGCTTATGCATGTGGATTGGGTCCCATCTACATGAATATGCCTTCCTGTCCGTGGAATGGAATGAACATGAAAAAACACAAGCATTGGAATTCATTGCTTCTGTTATTTTGTGTTTGTTGTCATCCAATGTCAGGAAGGCTTATGCATGTAGATTGGGCCCCATCTACATTAATATGCCTTCCTGTCCGTGGAATAGAATAAACATGAAACACCATAAGCATTGGAGTGAATTGCTTGTGTTTTCTGTTTGTTTCATTCAATTTCAGGAAGGCTTATGCAGGCAGATGAGGCCCCATCTACACGAATATGCCTTCCTGTCCATGGAATGGAATAAACATGAAACAACATAAGTGTTGGAGTTATTCGCTTGTGTTTTGTGTTTGTTGTCATCCAATTTCAGGAAGGTTTATGCATGTAGATGGGGCCCCATCTACATGAATATGCCTTCCTGTCTGTGGAATGGAATAAACATGAAACAACACATTCATTGGAGTACATTAACAGGTTTTTTTCTCTGTGGCCTCCATGGGGAAATCAGCAGTGTTAAAACATTCACAAGGTGAAAAGCACCAACAGAGATGTAAAATGGCTTCCAATAATTCACTAGTAAATTACCTTTTAGTACAATATTACTTCTATCTTGCTTTTGTAACGACATTTTGTCATCATTTTTTGAATTTGTCTAAAGTGACAAAGGACGTTTACATTCATTTAATAAAACTAAAGATAGGCTGTACACCTTTCTTTACCTTTCCAATGTCAGGAAGGCTTAAACATGTAGATTGGGCCCCATCTACATGAATATGCCTTCCTGTCCATGGAATGGAATAAATATGAAACAACATAAGTATTGGAGTGAATCGCTTGTGTTTTGTGTTTGTTGTAATCCAATTTCAGGAAGGCTTATGCATGTAGATGGGGCCCCATCTACATGAATATGCCTTCCTCTCTGTGGAATAGAATAAACATGAAACAACACAATCATTGGAGTACATTAACAGCTTTTTTTTCTCAGTGACCTCTATGGGGAAATCAGCAGTGGAAAAACATTTACAAGGTGAAAAGAATCAACAGAGATGTAAAATGGCTTCCAATAATTCTCTAGGAAATTACTGGTTAGTACAATATTACTTCTATCTTGCTTTTGTGACAACATTTTGTCATCATCTTCTGAATTTGTCTAAAGTGACAAGGGACGTTTAGATTCATTAAATAAAACTAAAGATAGGTTGGACACCTTTCTTTACCTTTCCAACGTCAGGAAGGCTTATGCGTGTAGATTGGGCCCCATCTACATGAATAAGCCTTCCTGTGCGTGGAATGGAATAAACATGAAGCAACACAAGTATTGGAGTGCATTGCTTCTTTTTGTTTTGTGTTTGTTTCATTCCAACGTCGGGAAAGCTTATAAATGTAGATTGGGCCCCATCTGCATGAATATGCCTTCCTGTCCGTGGAATGGAATAAACATGAAACAACATAAGTGTTGGAGTTATTCGCTTGTGTTTTGTGTTTGTTGTCATCCAATTTCAGGAAGGTTTATGCATGTAGATGGGGCCCCATCTACATGAATATGCCTTCCTGTCTGTGGAATGGAATAAAACATGAAACAACACATTCATTGGAGTACATTAACAGATTTTATTCTCTTTTTCCTCCATGGGGAAATCAGCAGTATTAAAATATTCACAAGGTGAAAAGCACCAACAGAGATGTAAAATGGCTTCCAATAATTCACTAGTAAATTACCGGTTGGTACAATATTACTTCTATCTTGCTTTTTTGAAAAACATTTTGTCATCATTTTCTGCATTGGTCCATTTCATAGTATTTATTTTAGAAATTTTCTTCCCTATTAACAAGACCGACCACAAATGTACTTTCAATACGGAAAGTTTCATAGTCATCGGGTTAAAGACATGCGTGTAATATGACTGTCAGTCATGGGCTTGGGGTGACTGGAAGAAGATCAATATGGCAGCCCCTATTACATGGAATTGTGATGTTTGCCAAATGCATTCGACGCAAGACCCAGTGTATATGAAAAATGTAATGCCTGTTGCATCTTGCTTAGTCTTCATGCAACACATTAATTACAATGCAATAGCTCAACAAGAAACAGGTTGCCTAAATTGCAAGAGTACAACTGACATGTACAGTATCTAGTCTTGAACAGTTTAAATGAGTGAAGTCCATCATAATGTAAACAATTAAGTTTAGAAGGCAGAACCAAAATTTGGAATTTTGCTTAAAGGCCCGAAAAATTCAGCATGCACATCAATTGTTCTTTTGTCTCTTCCTGTGGCATGGTGAGATAAAGTATTACTTTTAATTTCAATTGATCGAGAAAAATATCCAGAGCTTAAGTATACACAATCTTCATGGCATTTCGAACTCAATGCCGTGTGTCCACAATCACATTAGTATATACTGGCAAACCTTGAATAATATTTTAAAATGGTTTAAATAGGTCCCCCCCAACCCCGACCCATTTCTGAAGCATAGATACTAAATACCTAGACTTTTCCCAGCCTTTCCACAAAATAGTAACCAGTGAATCATACGATCAGTAAAATGGGAAGAAAAATGGGTCCCTAGATTTTAAATATGAAAACAAAAGATGACATAAAATGGATTGTTATAAAGTTGGTAGCTGCTTACTACTGAGCTTTTCAAACTTAAACAACCTTACATCGATCCCTACCTGCATCAAATCAACAGGAAGATGATTTATCTTCTCAGAAATTGTTAGTATAACATTCATTGTCTTTAATTTATTGATAGATTCATCAGACAGAGAGCATGTAAATGCTGTTTTTATTAGTATCACGCGACTAATGTGTTGACATGTGCTATCTACACGATGAATCGGTCTTTTTCCAGGTTGCTGCAACTGTTACATGTTTCTGGTGGTTGTTCTCAGAATAAATATGTTTAAAATTATGTGATTTTTCGTTTTCTAAAAAACATCATGTGACTTTCACTTAATATTTTCAAATTTTTCAAACAAACATTGGAAAGGGGTTCTTGTTGGTATCACATGACTATTGGACTTCTGATGTCATGGATATGTAGGCTGCGAGATTTGCATAATCATGTGACTAGCAATGCAAATGGTGAGAATCGGGTCATATTTCGTCAATGCAATAGTTTCGTCTTGTCTGTCAACGAATTAAAAACAAAACAGATGTTCTACTTGCAATTCCTGAGGTGATAAATCATCTTGCTATTGATTTTATGTGGGTAGAGCTCAATGTAAGGTTCTTTAAATTTGCTAGGCCCAGTAGTAAGCAGCTACCCTATGCCTACACCACATTGTTTTGGCAAATTCCTACTTTTAAATAGGCAATGCACTCTGACCTCACACCCCAACAATAATGTCAAAATATCTATGCAAAAAAAAAAAGGGGTAGGAAAGGTCAGGAAACTCAGACCATCAGTTTTTGATATATAACTTTACCTTATAAATCTAACAAAACCAGTAAAGATTAGCCTTGTTTTGAAATATGATCTGTAAAATACTTATTTGTTCGTACCCTCTAGGGGAGTAATTGAATTTTGGGAATATATGTGATTAGCTCTGAGACAACTTGTGACATCTTCCGATCATTCATATTTTTGAAAATTACTTTATGACAGCGTAAATAAATGCCGACTGGTGACAACTGAAACTTTACTAGCCATCAGACTATTAAAATTATGAAAACTATTAGTCCGAGAGGAAATTTGGTAGGCTTGGGCTGGTGGACTACCGCTAATTTTGAGCCCTGTGAAAGTAGGCAAAGCCTCCACACCAGTCAAACCAAACAACCAAATCCCACTCAAAAGTCAACACAGTCATAGGTCATAGACAGTCAAATTTAGTATCATCTGAATAAGACAAGAATGTAGAAGGCATTCATGGTGATTTATTTTGCAAGTGAACTGCATTTCATTCAATATTTTGTAAAAATGCATTATATTCGGGGAATTGAGATTTTGACAGATTTTTTTCTTTATTTTTATCCATTCATTTTCTTGGCATAATTCTCATTTTCAAAGTGGGTTACTGATGTGCAGATCATTATATCTGAAAACAGAAGTTACATCCTTGCATGATGCATTGAATCTGTAACATGCTAATTAGTGCAAGGACAATTCATAGCTGCATAAATGTATCATGATTTAAAATCCGCAGATTCGTGTATCGATACGTACAAACTAGTATCAATTTCCATCAAAAAACGTGTTTGGTAGGAAGTTTAGTCTTATCCCCAAGTTAGCCTCCATTGTGAAGAGTATTCAAAAGCATAATATAACAGGTAAAATGATTGGAGAATTGATCTTTCATGGGTGTATTTTGACCAATTAGAAAATACCTTGCAAAAGCAATAATTCACATGTCAGTAAACATGGGTGATGAAGAAGAGATTGTCCATATTTTCAGGATCAACATATTATGTGTGGGACCATTTCGGACACCCAGTATATGTGCAGAATGGAGTCCGAAATACAGTAAAAACAAAAACAATATGTAAAGTCTGTCTAGCTGTCATGAACCATACTGGGAACACAACAAATATGCGAATCCATCTTACTCGACATCATCCTACTATTTCCAATTCTAAAGCTAAAATTAAAAGTGAAATTAAATCTGAAAAATCTGCACACATTAGAAAACCGGTTGGATCTGGTCAACCTAATACTGTTGAATAATATTTGGAAGGTAAAAAAAATATCCAGCTAACTCCTAAGGAACTCGGCCAATTAAACACGAGACAGGAATTTTTATTGCTTCTGACGAGGCCTCTGTCAATAGTTGATCACATACTGTTTTGTTCAATGTACTTTTCCAAGCACTACTTCTGAGATCAGGAGTATGTACTTGTGACTTGTGTAAGTGGTCTGAACTAGTCAAATATTAAGCTGATAATCACATTCTTACTCTATATTAAACACTGGTATTTTTTTCCCCCATTTATTCATTGCTAGTTAAATTTTATATTTTGAAGCTAATAGTTACGTATTCTATATTTCTAGTCAGTAATCAGCGATTGAATTCCACTAGATTTCACTGGGGAAATCATTTTGACATTAGCATTGATGTTTCTTAAATTTTTACTAACCAGATATTTCACATTGATATTGGGATATTCTAGTCATGAGTTTAAACCTCTAGTCATTTCTCTATGGCTTAGGAGAAGAAGTTTTCTCTTGAAGTTACTTTATTTTCTTTCTTATAATAAAGGATAACATAAAACTTTATGTATTTATTCTTTA
This sequence comes from Margaritifera margaritifera, assembly GCA_029931535.1. Classification (NCBI taxonomy): domain Eukaryota; kingdom Metazoa; phylum Mollusca; class Bivalvia; order Unionida; family Margaritiferidae; genus Margaritifera; species Margaritifera margaritifera. The sequence goes on along the minus strand of JAQPZY010000751.1, from coordinate 378,067 downwards.
TTCATTCAGTCTTACAATATTTTTAAAAAATCCATTTTAATATAATGGCACAAATTTACAAACAATATCATGAAGAGTACAAGTGCTTGCATGACTAACACTTGCTTTGAAATGTATGAAATAATATCGTGATACGCATCGTATTGTAACACCTGTATCATGATACGTATCTTATTGCCTCATACACGTATCGTCCCAGCCCTAATGCTAATATTAAAAGTTTAAAATAACTGCTACCCTTGTATGAGAGAAATCTGGTCAAAACTTAAATGTTTGCCAATTTTGTGCAGATGTCCCCAAAATTTATGAAGACGGTCCCCACAGGTTACTAGAATAAACATTTCCTGACTTGTCATTGACAAAACATTTGTCAAACGTGACACGCACAGACACATCAGAAATTTCTGATAGCACTGGGTTAAGTGCATGGTAGCATCATAAAATGTTTTCAAAAACACGTAATCATCATAAAGGTTAAAATATCAATATCATTGAGATATAAAAGAAGTATACATATTTGAATAATATTCTTAACTTTCCCAAGTTATAACATGATTTAAGGTTAAAACTCAGTAGTCTTTGAATTTAAATAAACGATAAAACAATCCAAGTTATATTTATTCCAAATGTCAAAGACATAATGTGGTTTTAAGTTCATCTGTGGGAATTATGTATTGTGTAGAAATAGCCCACTGGGTGCGGATTTTATTCTTTAATCTGCAATTCTCACAAATAAAAAGATGACACCTATAAATGCAGCAATATAATGATTAAAAAATGTCACCATTTAATTTATAATGCGGTACATTCCAATTGCAAACTATTTTTTTATTGTTGGAGAAATATTTCAAATATATACATTTCACAGGACAATGCCCACTTGAGTTACATTTATTAATGAAACTTTTTTTTCTTGCTGAGAGTATACTTGTGTAAATATAAGAGCAACTCGTGAGTAACTTGCAATTTTTATTCATGAGGTTCCTTGTCACATGTTGCAGAAAATAACAAGATAACAATCACAACTACTACTGCTACTACAATAAATATAAAAATAAGAAGATTCTAACAGTGCCAAAGGAATTGTATACCACCCACACCACTCCATCATATCACCCATTGATAACTAAGTAGATCTAAACTATAATTTAGCAATATGGAAAATATACCATTGGATTCACTGATTTCCACCCAAGCATATGAAATCTTTTATTCACTATTTAAACCCGTCTTTTGTTTCTTATGATCTTTCTTTGGGGAACTCCTGTTGTGGGCCATTCTGAATCAGAATCACCAACTCTCTGATCTCTACATGTAGTGGCTAGGCGAGTGAGTAATTATCAAGGATTAAAATAATTACATGTACATACACAAGAAGAGGTTAAGAACAGTTGTCATTTGAGTGATAGGGCTTTGAATTACCGGTAGATGACAGGATTTTTATTTAACAGAATGGTTTTTAATGGATACTGGGAAACTATAAAGCATATAAGTTGGTTCTAAAGCATCGTGGGCTGATACGTGTAGCAAGAGCACTACAGTAAAAAGCCCTGGGGAAACACTGCACACTTTCTTTTCTGCAATATATCAAACAAATGAACTTGCTGTACTTCTCCAATGATAAGCCCACACTTGATAAGTCCAATCCCCACTTCAACATATTTTAGCAATTGTTTATGTTAGGAAAGAAATATCCTATGATAAGCCCACAACTACTTTTAAATCAGTTAATGCACCTAGTCCACTGGGACTATCACAGGAAAAACAAGTGTTAGGGTCATTAGGGACTGACCACTACATTTTCAGACGGTGGTGGTGGTGGGTAAACGGAGTTAAAAAAAACATGTCCAGCCCTTACATTACTTGAAAACAATATTCTTACTCTGATTTGTAGAAAGAAAAAAAAAATTATATCCATTATATTAGTGTACAAAAATTACTTATCTATTGATAAAAAAAAAAAGAAAATATCCTATCGAAAGAGAATCCCAGCCCTCCCCCCAATTAAATGGTCAGTCCTTTAAAGATGGCCTAGAACTCCACACCAGCCTAACCATAACAGATGAAATATATCTGGTACATAAACAGGAAAAAATAATGTTCTTGTTATTATATAGCAAACTTGCTTCTGAAATGAAGCTTTTTAAAATTCAATTCAGTATTCAGCATACTACCTCCACCACCCTTTTCATAAGTTCACCTAAATTTCAATCACATTTATTGGCTGATCATAGAAAATATAAGCCATCTGAGTGAACGGTAAATTTGGGATCACCTAATCTGTTTCAATAAATTCAATATTTGACATTTTGTAACCTTTTTCTTACCCAATCTGACCACAAAAGCAAGTCAAATTAAGTGATGCAGCACACCAAATTGTTTACATTGTTGCCAAGGCTGTTTAAGATATATAACTTGGTACAGAAGCAAACAGTGGCAAGTCAAATGTCTTCTGCAATAAATAATTTCCATGCTTGAAAGGTAATGCAGTTTCTATTATTGCTCAAGCTCACAAAATGCTAGTTTTTCTCGCTGCAAGTATAACTTCTATAGGCATACACTAGAAAACATCACATGACATGTTGTGAAATCTTGTATTTTCACATGTGAAAATATAAAGATATAATTTGCATGTGAAAATATAGGAATTTTAAAGAAATGGTAAAAATCTCACCAGTAATTTTCTATATTTCACACTATTAATAAATACCAATGCTCATACTTAGGGATGAAACAATTAATTGATATATCGATAATTTTCCATATCAATACAAGAGGCGAAGAATCGATACAAAATGATATTTACCCTATACAAATTACTTTAATCTTTAACAGCAGTGAATAATTATTAGTCATTTGCCTTTTTATTCTTTAAATTGAGAATACATCTGAGAAAGCCACAGCAGGCATATGCACTCATTTCTGTCAGTAAAAAGTAACTATTGACGACAGCCACTCGCCTTCTACAAATTAACACCAAAATCTGCTTTCCCCCCATTCCATGCTAATTATTTTATCCTGTCAGCATGTTCAGCTACTAATAACATATCTCAACGTAAAGAAGACATTTCAGGTTTGTTCTCCATATATGATCTAAGTACTTTACTGATAATTTAATAACCACTGATAAAAATCACAGGGTCTCGTATTGTTGCTTACAATTTACCTATCAGTCATACATGTACTATATAAATACTAAAAGGGAGGACACATCTCTCCCTTCTCGGGCAACCTATTTAAAAATTGATGCTGATATTTTGAGCTATATTTCGCATAGCATAATAAATTTGGTATCGATGTTTAGCTCAGGCATTCGACTTTGTATGCCCAGACAAAGTTTGACTTACTACCACACCTTTAAGTAATGCCAGATCATTTTCCCATGCTAACGTTCAACATGGCCATGATTGCGCCTGCTTAATATGCAAATGCAATGAGCTGAATGGAATACGGCCCTCTCATTGGTGGACTGAAAATGATGTACTACGCCTACTGATTATCTGATCATGGTAACGTGGTAAAATGTTCTAGCATTCCTTAGAGGCGTGGCAGTAAGTAAAACTTTGTGTAGGCATACAAAGTCGAATGCCCAAGCTAAATATTGGTACCAAATTTATTACGCCACGCAAGTGTAGCTTGAAATATCAGCGTTGATTCTTAAATAGGTCATGCAAGAAGGGAGAGAAGTGTCTCCCTTGTAGTATTATATAGTACATGTATGACTGATAGATAAGTTGTAAGCAACAATACAAGCCCCTGTGATCAACATGAAGCAGCCTGAAATGGCCCAAAAAGTTGAATTAAAGTCGCTGACAACTTACAGGTAGTCTGTTCGGAAGTATTTTTTTTATATCTTGTCAAGGATGAGAATGGCACATGAACAGATGAGAATTCTGTCTCTGTAATTCGCATACTGAAAATATAACCTATACGTCAACACAATAAATGGCACCACCCTACCACTGACAGACCTTTTAAAGATGAAAAACCTGTCAAGTTGATATGTCTATTGATAATGTATCGTATTGTAGACTGTGTATCGTGAATCATATTGAGTTGTATCGTTTCACCCATACTCATAATAAATCTAAATAAGAATATTCTCTTGAACAAGCTGTCATCAAAAATAGGCTGCACTGAGAAACTGCATACTGTACACAACTGGGAAAAAACACCATTGTTACCTTAAATAAATGCAGAGGTTACTCCAAGCATTCTTCATTGAGGGTAAATTTGAAATCTTGGATAAGAAACACCCCTTTTTTAGCCATGGAGATTACTCAATCCCCTCCACGCTCATCCATATTAAAAATATCCCTTATCAAGGGCACAAAATTCAGCTAAAATTTATACTGCCATATTTCTGACATGTGGAAACCTTACCATGTACAGCACCACCCTGTACCTCCCGCACCAAAGTTACCTGTAGATTAAATACAACAACTAATCTTTAATCTCAAGTATGCACTCTGACTAAGACTAATACAAGTTATGTGTTATTTTGAGCAACATTGTAACAGGAGTCACAATGATCGAATGTACTTTCAGCATGTCACGGTTACACAGACATAGCCAGTCAAATGGCAGCATCAACCCCACCCCTCCAACATTTGCGAAAACTCTCTCTACAGTGCTAAATCGCTGTTATGTTTGCGAATCCATCCATTACATGTATATTCATTACCATGCGCATTCCATGGCTTAATGGTAAAGCAGCCATTATTTCGAATATCCTGGTCGGTTTGTCCGGAAGCTGACTATAAGCATGCGCATCACACTAGACTGTATGATCAAAGTGGTTAAGCTTAGAAGTGGGGCTAAACTTAGCTAATACGTTGGGTTTTAACTTTAACATTATTTATGATAATGGTTCGACACGTACAACGATGATGATAAAAAAGCATTTTAAAATCTGCTGTAGTAATGTAAATATACATCCTATCAACAGAAATATCCACAGTATACATGATGTCGCTGGAAGGTTGCACCGCGAATATATATCAAAACTATAAAATGTAAAAATCAACAAATCCTTTCAAATAAACTTGGTTTTAAAGTAAGGTTTAACCTTATTACTATCTCATTCATAATTCTGAAATATCTAATACATTTTTCTTTTAACAGAAATAGTAAGGAATATTGTTTTACTTTTGGGCGACACTAGATATATCCTCTCGGCGACCATGGTCGCCCAAAGGTTGCTTGTGTGTTGATCAAAGGTTGCATATCTGCTAATATATAATAGTAATAATAATAATAATAATAAAACACTTCAGAGGTGTTTTCATGTGAGATGAATTGTCATCGATGTTTGCACAAATATGAAACTGGAATAACCAATTTAGATTAATTTGTCTGGTCTTGGAACACATTGGGTTGCATATGCGATAAATACGCGTGGCAATGTTTATTTTGATTCAATAGGATTAGCACCACCGCGTAAATGCACTAATATGTGGATTAGAAGCCATACACGCATTGGTCGTGATCGATAACAACAATAAATTGTCGCCTGCAAAGGCAACAATGGATTACCGGTATATGCTCGGCAAACTAAGGTAAATACCCATGCATTTATGCCAGGTAAGTATTTTTTTGACAAATTGATGATTGATCATGATTATGAATAAATTAAACATGCGCGTAGATATTTATGTACGATCAAGAAAAACTGGTCCTGGCCAAGGTAATTCCTTTTTTTGGTGTATGATCTATGGGTGTAATTTGGATTATAGAGTAGCTTAGCCTTACTTCAGATGTGCACCTATAAAAAAACTTCCACCTCCGCTTGGTCATTTTCACTTCCTTGACTTCAAAGATAAAATATGAAGAAAAAAACGAGCAGATAACATTTGTTACTTTTTATATATTTTGCGATTCATACATTGCACTTTCTAAAGCTGGTATTGCCTACTCTAGCAAAATTCATTTTCCCTATTTTAATAACTGCTAAAGGTAGTGTACTTTGGACTAGTTCAGGCTGATTTTTCTAGCACATGGGAGCAGCCATTTTAGTTAGCTGTGAGTTTAGTAGAGGTATTGAATTGAAAATCATATTGCGATACATTACAATATTATGTGAAATATTACAATATTATTGCAAAATATTGATTTAAGAATGGAATGATCACCTCTGCAAACTGCTTCCTACCTGGAACATTGTATCGAGGGAGAAGTTTATGTAAACAGTCTCTAAACTCTGGCGAATCCATTATTCGTTATGGACGCAAGTCCTTTATGATGAATCTGTACACCTTGACAGTTATCAGTAAAGCACATGAAGAATGGGAGGGGTATTTTGTGCCAAGGAGCCCTGGTAAGATTCTCGGTTGGCAGTGACACTTTAGTTTTAGAAAGATCAGAATTGTGATCACACGATAAACTCCCATCAGTAGACATCAATGATCTATTGGCTGTCTTCTCGTAATGCCCAATTTTCCCAGGATGGTGCTTGTTCATATGGTAGGTTAGACTTGTGGTTCCATCAGAAAACTTAACATGAGCCTCACATATTGGCACACAGCAATTGCCCTCATCAATCTTCCTGTCCGTTTTACTTTTTCTTAACGCAAAATGAATCCATGTGGCCGACCATGCTTTCTAATTTTTCACCAGATCGTACTCAGCCATACTTGAAATGCTTGTTGCTCAGGGTCAATGTCAGTTAGTCATCAATGTCTGCAAGGTGCTTATTTGTTGACATAGAGAAGCTAAGGCTTCAGAAGGATGAAGATTAACATTGATGCAACTTCCCAGGGAAACAAAATATAAATCTTACTGAAGCAGATCACCGAAGGTACAGGTATGGAATTCAATCGGTCATTGTCAGTTGGAAACTATTTTAAGTGGTGAAACATTGCGAATATTAATTTATTAAAATAACAGTTTCATTGCAGCTTTTTATCAAAATTTACGTCAATATCGTACTATACCAATATAATATATTTATATTGCGATTATTGTATCGCAGGATCAGTAACACAATATACCGATATTCGATATTATCGCGCACCCCTAGAGCTTAGATCATGTACAATTTCCACAAGTACAGTATGTAAAGAAATTTCAGGCCCCGGTACATGAAAGTATCATAGAGGTATGTCAACATTCTCTCCATTGTGCAGGTTGTAAATACAAACAACTTCACCTTACACGTCACTCTCTCTGTACGTAACATCTGTAGAGTGCCACCTAAAATACAGCTATATTCCCACAAAACGAAGAGAAGTCATACAAAAATTCTCCACACATTATATTTATTTACGTAAAGAAAGCCTCTCCTGTCTGAAACCATCCTCAATCCAGACAGTTTCTGGATTTTTCAAGAAACTTTTCTCAGGGCCATATGGTTTAAAAGGAAAGCTATAGTATGGGCCCGTCCATTCTGAATCATTCACAACCTTTGGTCTTTGAAAGTATTTACCTGGGCCAGTTACTGTCTAGCTGAGGATTATTTAATCCCTTTATACCTTACAAAATTTCAAACCAAACCTTGTTCCGTCTGTGCAGACTTTTTTAATTTTGAAAAATAAAGTGGTTAACGACGAGCACAAGTACCATCCGCTATAATCAGTAAAATTAAAATAAAGGCTACGAAAGTAGTGACAAAAATTATCTGAATCATAAAAATGTAATGTAAGTAGAATACAGACTTTATCATTTTGTTCTTAATTATATGCCACACATTTCAAAATGATGCAGTCTGAATAAAAATGTCTTTGTAAGATTTTTGTAACATTCATAATTAAGTATCATTTAAAATGTTAGTGCTTAGACTACATTTAAAGTAATAATTAAAATATTCAGATGACAATATTTTTTACATTTTTTTTATTACCAAATCAGTGATGATTACAAATAAAGATAGAAATGTAAAATCAACTAGTTGATACTTTTATTGTAAGGTGCATGGTTGTGATGTGGATCTATCCTGTATAACCATGCAAGATGCCTACTACTTTAAGGCCAAAAAAAATTGTGTGTGTGGTTCAGGTTACATAGCCAAAAAAAGTAGGGTAGGTTGGTAGGCTTAAATAAAAAAAACCAAAAAAAAAACCATGAATACATGTATATGTACTATAATTAAGGTTCACCCAGAGTAAACCTTTCTGCCTTAAGACACGTCTATGTATTTATGTACCCTTGGCAACAAGTTTTGTTGGAAGAGGACCATAGTCCATTTTCAAGAGTAGTACCATGAACCTTCTGCAAACAAATGACAATTTTCTCACAAACAGGCTCAAGTGGATTTGGACCTCTGGAGTTTATGGTGATGACTCACAAACAACACCATTATCTGTTTCATACGTTTTAATTTGCTGGCTATTTGTTTTAATGTATACATTTAGGATGGAAAAACAAATCTATATCTGAAAATGAGCATGGTGAATTTAGTTTGCTTAATACCATCTTCATGTCTCTCAGACTTGATTTATACTAGAGACATTTCTAACATCATATCCGTCCTTGTCTGCAGCTGTCGGTGAAACTGAACAGAGCATCCGGTCTTCTTTTGGGCTGAAGACTGGGTGTTTTTATTGAAACGGGTCCATGAATGTCCAATCATGATTGATTGACAATAAATAATTGCCACTGTTGCCGGGACAGCAGTTATTAAGCTTCACAGCGATTAGAGTAGAAGGGACGCTTCTTCCACATGCCATGTTGTTTATAGTTCATCACTGTGCATGTCCGTTTTACAAGCAAACAAGTGAACAAAACAGAGTATTCCTATTGCTACTTTGGTATGGTCTAATTCAGTACAAATCGTCATCATCATAGACGGGGTTGATGACTCGGCAAAATTTTTTTTGTTTTATTTTAGCAAAAAAAAAAAAACGTAGGCTCGGAGGCTAAACACTAGGGTCGGTCGGGTAACCTGAGCCAACCATATTTTTTCTTTTGGCCTAAAGACTATGACTTCAATAAATGGATACAAAACAACATTAACAAAATTCTCTAAATCATATGTCATTCTCTAAGTCATAAATATGTCAGATAATTAGATTATAGATTTGTATCATTTTTATATCAGATGTTAAACATTTCAAAAAATTGCAGTAAGAATGTATTTTCACCATCTAAATATATTTAATTCATATGTACATGGCATTTAGCATGCCAGCAATTTGATAAACATATAAAAACAGCATGTAATGTAGACATTATAATTATAATTATTATTGATATTGTTAAAAATACAAATAATTCCTAAATATAAGTGTAAATGTCTGATAAACATATAAATCATTATTATTAAGATTATTTATTTTACAATCTGATTCAATTTCTTTATTTTAAAATTGTGATAAAAAAATATCAGCATTATTATACAGTATTATTTCTATTTTCATTTGTATTCATATTTGATCTAGGAAACAAGTATTGTCATCTGAATATTTTAATTATTTTAATTATTACTTATTCTGCATGCATGTGTATATGTTTTTGTTTGTGTTTTTTTGTCTTCTATAATAATAATAATGTCTAAATTATTAGCTATTTTAAATGGACTTAATTATGATTTTTACAAATATATTATAATGCCATTTTTATTCCAACTGCATTATTTTGGAATGTTTGGCATACAATTAAGAAAGAAATGATAAAGTCCACATTTTACCTGCATTACATTTTTATGATTCAGACAATTTTTTTCACTGTCGTTTCGTAGCCTTTATTTTAATTTTACTGATTACAGCTGATGGTATTATGCACGTTTTATACAGTATAAATGTACCGACTTTAAGTTTTACCTGCGCGAGGATCCGCGTCGGTATCATGCACCTTACGACGTGTATTAGGCCGTGCTTGTACTATAAATAACATTTCTTTAACATTGCTCTCGCCGTTAACAATTTTATTTTTTGAAATTAAAAAAAGTTTGCGCAGACAGAACAAGGTTTGGTTTGAAATTTTGTAATCCTCAGCTAGATAATAACTGGCCCTGGTAAATACTGTCAAAGACAGAAAGTGGTGTATCATCCCACACCCTATTTTGACGCTTACCTAATTTGACGCAGTGTCATAAACTCCCAGTTCTCGAGAGAACGCATCTTTCAATGACGTCAAAACCACAACATTAATTTACACTGATCAACATCGAGTCACACAGACCACAACATTTGCCGAAAATCCTATCCTTGTCGGTTGTGAAATGCAACAAAGATACATACCTTGAAAAAAAACGCCATTTCACTAATTCTCTTTTTTTAAATCAGTAAGTCCTCATAAAAATCCTTACTAACTATTCTGATGGGACAAATAAACTTCCTGCCATAATTGGTATCCAGTCGGCTACTCAACGTGTGTTAGCAACGTGATTCACAGCTGATAATGCATCAGTAACATTGTTTAGAAAGGTGTACACTGTTATACAGTTTGATGTGGATCGGTCATAACTGATTTTCAGAGGTGGTTCTTTCTTATTATAATTTGTGGAAATTTACAAGAAACATATACTTTTACGATATATTTCATAATTAAATTAGTATCCTTTACATTTTTGCTTATTTAAATAAAAGTCTTAGGATTTTTTATCTGATAATTAGGCAATATTAATTTAAAAAGTGATTTTTCAATAATCTTTCAAGACATTCTTGATATTTAACTTATTTTGACCAATTTATTTTTTAAAGATTTGTTTGATAATGGCAAGAATGATTATTAATGAAAATAAAACCTTCTCCTGTAACTGTATGTCTTCTGTCTGTGATTATTTGTATTCTGGATAAAAAAAAGTTGTGAAGGATGCAAAACAGTTTTGATGTTCCAAAAACTTTACATTCAAGGATTGAGGCTCTGCATGTTCACAATGCCAATTAAGTATTGGGAAAAAAAGACGCATGCTAAATCTAATAATATTTTAATAATAAGGACACGATTTTATAATAATACCATCGTGACATTTAAAAACTTGATTCTTTTTGCTTTCGAGACAATATCTGTACCAAAATTACATTTATGATAAATGTAAGAAAAGCTTTAGGAATGCCAAGTTAAATATCTTTCTGTAATTTTTCCGATAAACTTAAGTTTTCCATGTCATATTGATGTTCCTCATCAATATAGTTTTATTCCCTGACCGTATGTACAAAAGTGTCACTAAAAGAAAGACTTCTGTGAAGTGCGTCATAATGGGTGACGTAATACACAAACTTTCCGACAAGGGGTCGTCTGGTTCAAAGCATGCAAAGAAGAGTATTAGGGAATATATCAATGTCATTTTTTATGCATACTTTGCTAAAATAAATAATGTTTCTATATAATGAGAGGTATCACTATGAAAGGAGTATATTTATGACAAGGTGAAAGTAAGTACTTATGTGCGTCAAATAGGGGACTCCAAGATACGATTCAGAATGGAACAAGCCCATACTATATAGATGGTTTCATTTGCGCAGATGATGAAGTAAATTTTCCCGCCATCCATGAAATAATCCAAATTCGAGTTAAAAAAATGGGAGGCCAGTAAATAGGGGTACCATCTCTGTACAAAAATAGTAAGATGGTGGCATTCTGCTGACGGAAGCGCATCCTGGCTACGTTGTTATCGCTATTTGAATGTTCCATTTCGGATCACTTCTCAGCAGTGATTATGTGACCCCTGACCCCTAAAAATTGTATTTGACTGAGGTTTTCTAAAATAGTATCTTCCAATGAATATGACATATATACTGGCTTTATGGCATTTTTTCTTGTCATTTGCATTGTCATTATGTTGCATTTTTTAGGTTGAATCGTATGCGCCATTTTGAATTTCTTACGAGTTGTAACTAGCAACAGGGGATGATTTTTTCGGAATTATAGAATATACAAAAATTGAATGTTTTCTGCATAATTTGAGTCTGCAGATTTCAAAAATGAACCCACCTTTATGATATCTTTTCAAATAAATTCACAGGAAGCATTCAAACACATGTACCATTCACCATTTTTAATATTGGTCTTTGGCACTTTTTGCAAATTCCTGACCTCATGTTATTTCAAGCTGAAATTTGCATATATCTTACATATGTTTATATAGAAATGATTTGTCAACATTCATCTTTAAGAATAAATTGACTTTTTCTATGTTCCAGGTATTTCAGAAGCCCCCCAGTGCTTTTTTTACAAGCACCCCCTAACATTTTTGCATGAAATACTATATTTTTCAGTCATACACAAGTTTAAATTATATCATACTCTTAAAATGGAACCTTTTCTGCATAATTTGAGTGTGCAGAATTCAAAAATGAACCCATCTTTATTATATCTTTTCAAATAAATTAACAGGAAGCATTCAAACACATGAGCCATCCACCATTGTTAATATTGGTCTTTGGTCACTTTTTGCAAATTCTTGACATCATGTTATTTCATGATGAAAGTTGCATATTTCTTACATATGGTTATATATAAATGTTTTGTGAACATTCAGCTTCAAGAATAAATTAACTTTTTCTATGTTCCAGGTACTTCTAAAGCCTTTCAGTTCCTATTTATCACGTGCCCCCCTAAATTTTTTGCATGATCTGACATGATGCGTATAGCTGTAGTGGTGGTGTTGATTGGTTTTTTTTTTGTGTGGATAGCTTGCAGTTTGGGTAAGACTGTCTGATTGGTATTTAACAACACATCAACACACGAAAGGTTATATCGCATCAAGGCAATTGGTTTTAGTGTTAAACGGCAACTCAGCACGAAATGGCTATATTGGCCCTAGGCAATTGTAGTATGCAAGTGGAGTGAGAAAGACACTAATTGATTGTGGGGTCAAAAGGTCAAAGGTCGAGGTCACAGTGAGTCATATAACAAAACAATGGTTTCCACACAGTCATCAATTTTAGTTCTAGACCACATAGTAAGTTTAGTTCTTGACCAACATGTATCGAGTTGAAACTTTGTGGATGGTTTGCACATAGGAAAAGAAAGAAACCATTTAATTTTGGAGTCAAAAGATTCAATGTCAAGGTCACTGTGTAACAACAAACTATGGAAAAGGTTTTTGTATAATTACTTTAAGTACATACCACCTAATGGCACCAAACATTGAAGATGGCATGCTAATGTGGGAGGGGAAATAACACTGCTAATTTTAGGTTAGCTTACAGTTCAATGTCACAGAAAGGTTAAATAGATACCATGGTTTCTACATGGTAGACCGTTTTCTAAATCATCTTCGTTCAGCATGTTATATACGTGGAGTTAGAGATAGTCAGGACTGGGCAGCAGTTCAGACATAAATACCCTTTCTCTACCACATACAGAAGGTGACAATTATGAAAACTTAAATTACTTACGCAAGAAACGTGTTGAATGAAAAATGCAAGCAGTTGTTTGGCGATCATATCTTTGTAGCTTCATGGTCCCCCTTGTTTTTGTTTTTTTAATGGGGGGAGGGGGGATTAAATAAGGCTTGTCCATCCTTCCATCCAATTTTTGTTTCTGCACAAATATTTCCACCATAATTATTACTGGATTTCAACGAAATTTGATATGCAGCTTGATATTGATAAGACCATGATGGTAATATGAACCCAGCGTTCGATTGTTAACAGGCGCGATAAACTAAAATGAAATACTTAAGGATCAAAATGTTTGGTGATCATGTGTAGCTTCATGGTTAGTAGAAAATGATGAAAATTAAATTGGGCTTGTAGATCCTTCCATAAAACGTTTGCTTCCGCACAAATACTCTTAATTATTTTTGGCTTTCAAGCAAATTTGGCATGCATCTTGACACTGATGAGACCTCGTTTGAGTTTGATTTTTAGTGTCGCTGAGTTAGACCTTCAGAATGCTATATCATCTTTGAGCAGAGTTATAGCCCCTGAAATAATTAGTCTCTGCACTCACTTTCATTTCTGCATAATAACTCCCTTAATTATTTTTGTATTCAGCCATATTTCATATGAAGCTTAATACTGATGAGACCTTGGCTGAATTAGATTGTCATGGTTCTACATCTTTGTTTAGCCCCTGATTATCGCACCCACTTTCATTTATTGTATCACCATTGTCACCTAACCGCTTCCTGTATTAAGTACATTCGTCTACTTCCAATGAAAAGCAGGGAACATCAATTCCTTGAAGATGCCAGTTGACATATCATCTTAGCTGTGAATTTTGAGTCATTTGGTGCAAACCAAGCAAAACAATTATTCACATTTAAGCTTTGTTAAGTCAATATGAAATGACAACTTTATCATTCTATTCTTTTTAAACCATGAGTTTTACGCAAGAAAGTTGCCAATATCCACAAGAAATTAATTTGCTCTTGGATTAGTTCTTTATATGAAGAGCGAAAAAAATTACGATAGAGCTTGAGCAGAGACACTGCCCTTTCTTTCTTTCAGTAGTAGAAATAAACAAGATCTCCCTCTTCTCACCGGCTTAGTTCACTCTAAGTACCACTTGAAAGCCCTTTTGGGGTCCTGTAGATGCACTGGAGCCAAAGGAGAAAGCTAGTTGTGGTATCAAAGTTTTTATTGGGGTGATATGTTTTTGCTCGCACCATTGGGAGAACACTCTCCACTTCTTTTCATATACTTTCAAATTGGTGGGCCTTCTTGCCCGAGCGATTCTGTATACCACTTACTCTGAGAATTGTTTTCTGCTGAGGGCTTGATTGATATGAGCAGACATGCCGGTTTCACAATTCCAGGTTTGGATGCACAGTTGCTTGGCCTGGTTAGGAAAGACCAAGTTCTATATGGGAATTTCCGCTGCTTAGTTTAATAGATCAATTATTCATAAAATTGCTCACTTGAGAGGAGTAATCATGACTAGGTTGCATGCTGATTTCCTTGCTTTCTACAAGACTTTGGGGATCAGAGGGGTTGGAGGGAAGGTATATCCATTTAGACCAGTCCAGTTCATGGAAAGAGCATTGGCTGCCCATGTTTTTGGATCTGTGACTGGAGAGAAAAAGGTCAGTAGCTTGCGATACTTTCAAATAAGCGAATGAGCGAAAGTCGCAAGATAATCATCAGCAATGGTCTCCTATGCAGCCTAAGATAATGAGGTCTGATGTGTGAAAAGGACAGTGTGTGCATGGTGTCATTTTCTGCAGGATGGAGGCTGATGGGTAAAGAAACTGGGACCGGAACGAGCCTATTCTCCCTACTTTGTGGCCATTGGAAACTGTTCTTTTCTGAGAAAAGGGCTTGAAGGAATGTCTCCCCACCCATTCATCATTCCGTGGGGGGTAGTGGTGTCCTTCTTGTTTCTCTGGTCTCTACTTTGAAACAAGGGCCGAGCTCTATGCCATTGGATCTGCGCAAGGTTTACCTCTCCGGCAGCCTGTGTCCGAATTTACATGACCATGAAGAGCAGATCGGACAACAGTGGCTGTGATCTAAGTGTGGCTTAATGCTATTTCCTATGAAAGGGGAACGTGGAGAGAAAGGCATCTCTTTCTGCATGCTGCATTGCAGTTTCATTATGCTGCTATGAAATTAGCAAGCATGTGTTGTGCAGCTCTGTTCAGAACATGCGCTATCTGCAAGACTGATTCCCAAGCATGACTAAGCATGACTAGATGGGTTATTGACAGATGAGGTTAGTCAAGCATGGATCCTATTGCAACGACATATCAAACCAGTTGTTATTTCAAGAAATTACTTCCGGTCCATACAAACAGATGTGGGTTTTGATATTCCCAGGCCTGCAACGTCTCTGTCGATGCTAAAATTTTATGAGAGTTGTCGCTGCAGAAACAAAGATCTGTTGGCAATTGTGTATTGAAGCGGCCTATCTAAACAATGTGATAGATCAACGATTTGAGCAGACTGTGGTATTTTTTTGAATGTCGGCTGGTCTTTCTTGGGCAATAGTTCAATATATTTGGGAACTCAGGTGGCAGAGACCAGAATTGATCGATGCAATGAAGGCCGAGTCGGATAGAGTAAGGAAGATACCGCTTGTGAGCATGACTCCTCAAACACAGTAGAAAGGGGTGACACAGACGCCTCCTGCAATGCCCGTGATGAAGCTGAAGACCGCCAAGAAGGACAGTGAACTAGACTGTGGATCTTGCCAAGTTGTGACACTGTTATTTCAATACGTTCACTGAGAAAATGGTCATTGGTTTGGGAATTATAATGAGCATCTGGGACTGGAGCGTCACCATAGACGGTGCTGAATCATGATGGAATGGGACCAGTGCTGTCCGGTATTGGTCCACAATACTTTCGGGAGGCCGGTACTGGATAGATGTTATTTGTTCTTTGATGATGTTGCCTGGGTAATTTGTTTTGCCAATATGGTCAGTTGGTCACCCAAACATTTTCTGACCATCATGCAATTATGACGTAGGTATGACCCAATTCATATCCCATACAACAGAGACAGGTAACATTGGTTTTCTCCCCCCCAGCTTAAAATGTTTGCACATTGTGGATTTTGTTCCAACCATCACATTGACACCTGTAATTATAGAGAGCAAAATAGCAACATGTACAGGTGAAACCAGTCAAACATCACAAGACATTGCTGTGAAGAGCACGCTAATGACAAACACAACTACCTAAAATAATTATATAAACAGCCTTACAACATGGAATAATAGACACAATTGCTTGACATAATTCATCCAGCATGTCGAGTACCGAGGTTAATTGAAGTACTATATACTTTAGTGCAGGTAATTAAAATGGCGCTGACATGTATATCGTAAGACTAAGTAAGAATAAAGTGTGAATTCTTCAGCTGTGATAATAAAGTAGAACAAGAAATAGATATATTGCTGGAATCTACTTCCTTCTGTGAGAAAACTCCTTAGACCTGCTAAAATAGAGAACAAAGAAGTGTTGCAAGGACTCCAAATGAAGCATGCTTCCGAGCACGATCAAAAGTTGTAACCGAGGAATGGATGGGATTTGTCACCAATCCCTCAATCCATGGGGAGATCACTCGTCTGACTTCCACCTAGGTGGACAGATGATTTTGTGCACTTTTGTTGCAAGCAACAAGCTTCGGATGGATGAATTTGCAAGGCATTTGATGTACTCCTAATGAACTATGATCCGGTAATGAATTTGAAAAAGAAAGAAACTGATGGTCTGATGCCAGAATTGTGTCTGAAAAGAAATGGTTTCTAGTTACGATGGCATCAGAACCTGGGTGACTGGGGTGGCTATTAGTCCTACAATGTAAGACGTCTATCCTGATATGGTGGACGTCTTACATTGTAGGACTAGGGTGGCTATGACCCCACCCACCCACAATGACGACTCAACTAACTTTAAAATATGTTTCCTACCCACGAAAAAGCCACCCCAATGAAATAAGATAACCAAGTGGGCCTGATATTGCTCACCTTTGTAGTTGACATATCTCAGCTTGTGAATGCAAATTCACACAGGTATTGAAACTTTCGAGGGAATGGAAAGTTTAGAGCCCATAGCTGCTTCATTGTTTAATAATGTTACTGTCATCTATGTTTTTTCCAAGAACATATACATAAGATCACTTTCTTGGCATAAAAAGGACAAGTCATTTATACAACCAGCATTTTCACTTTGATCTCTCCATGCCCCATGGGAACAAGGCCATGCCTTATAACTTAGAAACTGTTCATAGCCCACCCTCAGAGGTAGACATGAATGCTATATACTACAATAGGGAATCTTAATTTGTGTGACATTTAACGTGTACTGAGAAGACTTGACCCAAATCCATTCACTGGATCAGGAGATTCTGACCAAAATGCGACCTCGATATAAACAGACAAGTGACTTTTTGTACATGCAAACTTGTGACATCAGTTGGGAAACTGTGCACAATACGAATAGTCAACGATAGTTCCAACAGCACTTGCTTTTTGTTTTGCAACATTGTTTAAATGATGTGTATATTTCCATTAAGTACAGTTGACTACCTTTCATTTTCATCAAAAAGTTTTGCTTATGTTTATGTTTAGCACCGACTTGTGAGACAAAATCTTGTCAAATTCACCCCAAAAAGGACAATTTATGTTTCTTAAACATTTTCTTCTGTTACGGAATTATGTATCATCATTTTACATTACAATATAGTTTTATTTGGTTTATGACCTTTGTATTATAATCTAATAGCCATCGTTTTGTATTGTACACATATACGGTATCTCGCTACCAAGTGCTTCTGTCCTGGGAAAAATCAATGAATATTTCGGTTAAGAATAACTCACATGTCACGTGACAAGCGCGTGCTAAAATGTACTATCATTTTGACCTGGATTTTGCAATTCAAAGAACGATTCATTTTGTTGACCAGAAGTGAGATTAATAGATCATAATACTAAGATGTTTATTTAAGACTAAATAAGAATGGATTTTATTTGTTTTAAAGACTCAGTATAGAATACTATAAAAGAAATGTAATCACTGCATTCATCATTCTTCATAATTACTTCAGCCTGAGAGTTCATAAATTATTCATCTACTTCAGAAATATTTCCAGACTACATTTTTGGGATTAAGTACTGACATTTAAAGATTTAAGAATTATTCAGCTCCGTTGGAATTATTGGAAACATTTCTAGAACTTGTGTGATATTCTACATTCACAAGGATTTATTTGGAATTATTAATATTTGGATATAACTGATTCTTGTTCGTACATCAGCACAGAGGTGTTTTCATTCGGAACATTCTTCAGTCAGAATATTTTGGATAACTTCCGGATTTGTGAACAATAGAACAATTTAGGACTATTTAAGGAAATTCTACGCTGTAAGTTATTTTTAATTCTTTCACTCTGTTTGTTTAGAATATTTTTATATTTTAAGAAATTAAATTTTTGTTTGTAAATCTTGAAAGCTTGTTTGAGTAATTCTTTCTTTTGTTACATTACCCCTAGTTGTAACACTTCACAAAAAATACATGTGAACTTTATGTACAATACACTGTAGTAATATCCAGATTTTAAAAAAAGAATCAATCGTCCTTATGTTGATTATATAAAAAAATAATTTCAAAAGAGTCTTATATTTTCAATACATGTGTGTTTAGGTGTTATTTAAATTACACGAAGCCATCTAACATGGAATATACATGTAATATTTAACAGCCCCAACTGTAACCCAGCAATGAATTAACAGCAGAAGTTGGATGACTGGACAATTGATAATTTCTGATTATGCTTGGGAAAGGTGTCATTTATATTACACAAAGCCATCTGACTTGGAGCTTTGTATTTAACAGCCCCAATTTCAGCACAGCTATTAACAGTGGAAGTCTGATAATATATTGATAATTGTCTGCAGAAACTGAATTAAAATTAAATTTATTGCTAAAATGAGTAATAATGTGGGAAAATTGTTACGATTCTAAGACTAATCTTTCTGTCTCTCTTTCCCAGTCCAAGGTGTGCGGGGTCTCTGAAGATCTGAAATTGTCAGCATTTACCAGAAAAGAGTGTGAGTGTGTGTTTGTGTGTGTGTGGCTAGACCACCACTCTCACCTTGCCTTGAATCCATCTGTTGGTGTAGTTGTCTGTCTTACTTATTTCTGCATACTGCCCCCCTCCCTCTCTCTCACTCAAAGGAATGTAGGGATATCGGTAAATTGTATTTTCAGTTGACTTTAAACTGATAATAAAATCAATTGTTTTTGATATTCTGTTTTTTCACGACATTGAGACTGCAAACATCCACTTGTTTAGTCCCCAATATTAATCCTTCTCTTTCACTATTTGTTCTCTCCTTCTCTCTTTTATTCTCATGGTTAAACTTTACGTTTTTTCCCAATCATGGTTAATTAAAAAATTATAGAGAAATTCACTTTTGACTATAACTATAACTTGGTATCATTCTGCATATGTTTCAGTGACCACTCACAATGTACTCTCTCTCTCTCTCCCAGTACACTTACTTGGCATTACAAGGGAGTTAATCTGTGAAGTCAACATAGATTACTAGGTCTGTCCTTACTTTCCTGGGTACCGTCACTAGAAGCACAACTTGAAAAGCAATGGCTCAGAGGTTAGGGCATTGGACTCCTGACCATAAGGATGGGATCTATTTCCACCATTTGATCGTTTTGAATTGACTACCAAATTTCTCATGATTTTTGTTTAAGGTTATGGGATTTTTTGTTCTTAGTAATTACATTTGAAAGTGTTTCAAGAGGAAAGCATATTGGGTTATTATTTTTTTATTGAAAGCTAAAAATACAAACATGAAATTAAAACAATTTGTGAGTAACAGCACTGAATATATGAAATGTCTTAAAATAATGGACAATACATGTGATAACATAAATGACAAATGTATCAGGCATTTTAATATGGTAATACTTGCAACTGTCAAACTCTATTTAACCAAACAAATCAAACTCGCTTCAAAAGATTAAAGAATTTTAGATGTGGTCAAGTTTTAGCAATGTTTCTCTGCAAATAAATTTATAAAGTTGGATATGGTTTTACAAGAAATGTGTTCTTCATAAAGCAAAATCTTTTTCTTGCACGTAATTTAATATATAAAGAAATTCTCATACTTAGATACCTTTATTGGTGTGCATCACACTTTTAATTCTTCAGCATAGAGGCTATATTGCATTATTAGTAAATTCCAACACAGCTTTTTTTCTCATTACAAACCTCTTCTTTCACAAGATGTTAATAATTCATTGGTAATTTACAAACTAATCTTATAAATATAATTAAATTATGAAATTATTATCAACTAAGAATGTTACTTGTTAAACTGGTATTTGTGAAATTGTTACTTTACATTTTTGTTCCGTTTAAATTACAAATCATTCATGATAATCCATGACTTGTATTATTTTGTTATTTTTTTTTTCTCTCTTGTTCTACTGAAATGTATGCATCTTGTATTATAAATTAATTTTTGTTATCTTTTTCTGCATGGGGCAGAACTCTGCATAACCCCAAACTTGAACTGAACTGCAATTTTCTAATACAATAAACACTGTTGACCATTGGACATAATATAATATAAATAGTTCTCAATTAACAAAGAATCTGGGGGAGAAATTTTTTTTATCTGATAACACGGCAAAACATTTTAAAATACAAACATACTTTAAATTTTAAGACATCTGCACAAGAAACGTATACATGTTTCAGAAGGTTTAAGTTCACTTTACAAGTTCCAGAAAGATAAGTTTTATGGAATTAATGCAAGTTATATAAAAAAAAGTTAGCTACTATTTACATAGAATTTTCATTATACATTATACAAGAAGAAAACCTTAGGATTAAAGAGAGAGAAGCATCCTCAAAAAGAAAAGGTCTTTATAATCTATAAGCACTAATGTATTTCTGGTTCCATTTTCATTGTCAATGAACCATCTGGCTGTTGACAGGCTTACACCAGGGAGAGTGGGCTTGGTGTAACTTTGTTGCGATTTTCAGGACTTCTAATTTGCTTTCGGTATTTTGGAGACAACCATGTGCTGAGAGGAGGTGGTGAGGTCATTTCACCTCGGAGACTGGTGAAGGTCTTCTCACAGAACAATTCCTGTTCAATTGTTTGCCCATTACCACCCAGGTATCTGGTTTTGTCACTTTCTAAAAGGGAAAAAAACAGTTGCACTAGAATTGTTTGGTCATTTCACCTGCATCAGTTTGGTGCGAGTCATGGCAAGATACCAACTAAACTTACTGCTTTTACCTGTGTACATGTACAATGCACAGTCTAGACCCAGATCTGCCATCCTATGATGTGCAGAGTAATAAGTGTCTAAGCTTTTCTCTTGAAATCATATGTGGAATGAAAAGAAGACATCCTTTTATGCCATTGTGCAACTGCAGATCTGGATCTGTCATTTGAAGTTGGGTGTCTGCTGCACAAAGTAAAATACTGTATCACTCAGTATATCTATTATCAAGGAGGTCCATCATTAACAAAATTTTAATTATTCTATGTAACAAGCAATTTGTGATATACATATATATATATATATATATATATATATATATATATATATATATATATATATATATATATATATATATATATATATATATATCAATGCAGAAAATTGTATGCTGGTGAAACATGTTTTATCACTTAAGAAGTGACCTGAATTCCATTTAAAACAATTCATAAACATTGCTATTGCATCAATACATTTAAACTATAGTGAGGAAACTACTCTACAACAACAGGTTTATTTAAATTCTGTTGAAAAAATTACCATTGCTTATTCCAGAACCATGAAATCTTTTCCATAAAGTATTATTATTTGTCAGATTCATTGCCAGACCCAAATTCTTACTCACCACACCACTGTAGAAATCATTTTTTTAATATGAGGGCTAAAAAGTTATAATACTTTGTAATGCATATATGTCTGTTTACTTCACTACAATTTATAGAGTTGAATATTTTACAAGGATTTAAACATGTAACACAAAGTATGCATTACAAGATCTTTACTGAGAAATTACACTTGACCATTATACACATAACAGCAAAACTTCAAGCTGTAACACATGTGACAAAGATTCAAAGTTGACATGTGATAAAGATTCAAAGTTGACATGTGACAAAGATTCAAAGTTGTACATGTAACAAAGATTCAAAGTTGTACATGTAACAAACATAATATATATTTGCATCCATAAAGCATAAAAAGTGAATGATACAGCATACAGCAACACGTGGATACAAAACAATCAGCAATAATGCTTTTAACACTTCCAGGAAGCTTAAACAAGTATAAACTGCACACACTGTGCAATACATGTAGCCTTGTTAACAGTACAAATTTTCCATCATATCATGTGGAAGTACGAAATGCTGTGTGGTAGGAATCTGTTAGTCATAGGTTTGAACCCACAGGGCAGGGATATAGAGTTCAAAATAGAAACAGAGTTCCAAGATCCACAGCAATAACAACAGCAACAGACAACAGCATATATGGATATTTTGCCAGTTATATGCACCATTTTAAGCCAGATTGCATGAAGATGAATATTCCACTTCTTTAAAGCTCTCCATTTGGTGTTTTAAGAAAACAAAATTATACAACAATACAGTCTTTTCACAATATTTGAACACAAAAGATTCCTATTAAAGTTTCTTGAACCAACCCAACTAACAGATAAAATAATATTCTGACCCTGCTAAAATTATGTGTTTCCATCATTGTTTCATGTTAATGGGACAGCAGGTTAAGTGTAGGTGGGACATTTCGTTAAGTGATGGTGGATCCCCTAAAAATATGACATCTCTTATTAAGCAAATTTTCATTACAGAAGAATCAGTAATAGTAATCAAAGCTTGGCTAATAAACCAACTGGTTAGAATAAAGTATACAACCAATGTCCCCTGTAAACAAATATAAAAAAATAGCAGTGCTCTTTGAACACATGTCCTGACTGTTATGCTTCACTCTGCAGTGGAATTTAGAAAAGTAAATAAACTGTATTCAAATGTATTGTTCCCCATGTTAATTTTTTTCAGTAATAATTTTTTTTTTATTTGTTAATCTGATAGAAGGATGTCAGTGACAAAGTTTGTTCAAGCTTATCTGGATAGCTTAGAAGAGTACCAGATGAATGATATTCTCACAAACCAAGGCACTGTCCACTGATGAAACCTTCTAACCTGTGACACAGAGAGAACAATCTCATCCACCAGGTTTTTTTCATATAACATAAGCCATCTAAGGTGCAGAACAAAAGATTTTAGTGAACAACATTTTGAGAAAATGATATCACAACCCATACAAAGGATGAAACAAATAAGACCTGTGTATTCAAATGCAGGCAAAACTATTGAATTGAAATTGTTCTGGCACTTTGGAGGGTCTGAGAATATGAAAATTGACACATTAATTAAGAATAGTAATAAGGGATTCCTTGAATAAAGTATAAATGTGAGTATTTGCATCTGTGACAGTCATAACATATTTAGACAATCATACAATATAAACAATATAATTCATGTTTAGAGACTGAATCCATTAACAGTTATAATCAAGCACCTGTCAATCTATAGACAAAACTACATAAGAGTTTTGTTCCAAGTTGGCAGAAAGAACGAGTTTGATACAGCATAGGAATATGATGAGCCCATCAGGCTGAGATGCATATTCCTATGCTGTATCAAACAAGTTCTTTCCCCCATATTGGAATAAAGCACTTGTTTGGTTTTGTATTTATTACATGTCCCCTTTTATTCAAGCATTCTTTTCAAATTTTGTGATGTATCCTTTAAAAAAATTTAATTAAGGCATTTGGAGGTTTATGGAAGATAATGTACAACACACTGAAAACCCCATGAGACCTACCATTCATAACATCCTCATCTCTTTCCGATGTGAATCGAATAACTTTGACTCTCTGAAAGAGACCGGGGGGTAATCGCAGTGATACTTCCCAAATTGGAAAGTTGTTGGTGGATGAACAAGATGTGCAAAGATGATTGGTCTTGAAATTACCACTTGACAATGTTTCAACAATCAATGAAATACCTGCACATTTCATTTTTATTGTTATTCCTGCAACTTTGTAATGAAAAAAATTTGACGAAATCATTCGGTTTTCACTCTCTGCATCTATTGTTTGCATTGCTGTCAGTGATGACACATCATCTATTCATTGCGATGTTATGAAGTTCTTATGATGTAATAACAACCATGGCTTGAGGGCAGTTCAAAATGGCCATGATTTACATCTGAGGTTTTTTCTAGCATGTGATGGAAAAGGTGGGGGATGTTCTGATTCTGAGATGTACATAACTGGGGCTAGGCCTAAATTGATAATCTGCTGTGATATACTCTTCAGCTTTGGAGTTATAAATTTTTTTGTATGGAACATATAAATGGATTTAAAGTGCAGTCACAGGCAAGTGGATTTTTCTGTATTTCTCAAACAAAACATAAGTTTTGGATCAGTAAGTGAACCTTTTCTTACACCCACATTACTGCATACATACACACTCCACTTCCAAGCAAATTTCTGGGCAAATTTAACAGGCTAACAGTAATTAAATACATTCAATTATACAGAAAACTCTATAATTTACAGTACTTTCAAACTCTTTATATTTTATGTTTTCATTACAAGAAATTATTGATGTACTGAACTTAAAGGTGACAATTTAAGCATATTTTAAAAAAAAAAACAAATTGAGGATTTAATCTCTTTCAAACATGCAGACCCAGATTTTTAATAATCATTTGGATATTTTTTTAACAAGAAAATTAGAAACAATATTTTTCTGATTTCTTCTCTTTTTTCTACTAGAAAAATCGCAACAATTTAAAATGTAAATAAAATTACACTTCCCAGCTTGTGCGCCAGTGATGAAAAAGTCTCAACAACATTGTAATAAGATATAGGTCAAATTCTTCAAAATTTCAGTCAGAGTCAGTGGAGATGCTGCTTTCTATGATACATCTACCTTTATGTTGCAAATGTTTATAAATGTTATCCTCAGATTTACTCAACGAATTTGAATCCTCAGTAATAATAATAGACAAACTGAAAGTTCCTCCACTTATCATTTTCATTTCTCCCGTAATCTGGCTGGTCATAGGGGTGCCACTGATGACTTTGCAACAATCTCTCTCCATTTTGCCCTGTTCTCCACTGCTCTTTGGGACTTTGCAAAGTCCATGCCTGTCCACTCTTTGATATTATCTTCTCATCTCTTCTTCTGTCTGCCTTGTTTTCTCTTTCCTCTCATGTGCCCTGTAAGATTGTCTTTGACAGGCCAGATGAGCGTGAGACATGACCATACCATCTAAGTTTGTGTTTCTTGGTGGTGAGCAGATCTTCATATGGTCCAATTGCACCTTGGATTCTAATACGCACCTTCTCATTAGAGACGTGGTCTAAGTATGAGATTTTCAGGATCCTTCAATAACATCTCATCTCTAAGGCATGGATTCTTCTCTCTAGTTCTGGAGTCAGAGTCCATATTTCACATGCATAAAGGAATATGACGATAACATGGGAGCACATAAGCTTGATCTTGGACCCAATTGTGATGTTGCTGTCCTTCCAAATAGGCTTCAGCCTAGCAAGTGCAGTTGTTGTCTGCGCAATCCCTGAAAGAACCTCCACTTATACTCGCTCCATAAAAAAAAAAAAAAAAATCCAAAGACCATAATCTGAAGCTGAAATAGTTTTCTGGCTGGTGTTGGTATTTTCGATCATTTACATTGTGTAATGTCTCTTCTCTGTGTCATCAGGTGCACAGTTTAGAAGTTTCTGTTCTTCAATTTCTTAAAACGTTTTTGTTTAAGGTCTTTGCGTCAAGAATTCAGAACTGTGCAGCTGATTGCAGACTCAGTTGAAGATCAAATGCTGTAGCCATAGCTATCATTCATTAAACATCTGTCTATAGCTGTGGTAACTATTAAAAGTATCTGGTTCATAGTATGAACCGTTCAGTTTCATGAAAGTGACCAGGTAGGCAGCGATATAAGTGTCTAATTAAACCAGGGTAATGCTGATAATTTCTATTTTCTCTCAACAAGGGGGCATTTCTAACTATGCCTTGAATTTGGACATGACTTCCTGAGTCTTTCTTACTGTGTCTGGATAATTTTTTTACTTTCAATATAAGATTTCAGTGGCAAAGTACTTGGTCTCTCTCTCTGTCATGTTTGGTGTCACTTTGCACACCAGCTCCATCTGAGAACTCATTGTCAAACATTCTGTCCAAAATATTGTTGCCAATCTCAACTAACTGTAATTTCTTGGTGGTAGGTACTGTGAAATGCATATGAACTCCTCATCACTGTGGCACTCTCCCATTAACCCCAAGTGGCTAATTTGGCCATTTTCACCAGATATATTGTACAACCATCTAACCCCCTGCCCCCCAAAAATATGACTGCATTTTTTAAAATTAAAAACTGTGTAGACATTTTTGAAATTACACACTAGTTTAAAATTTCTAGCAATAAATAATTCCTGATATTTTATAAGAAAACTATTATTGAATATTTCAAGTGGTAAAGTTCCAGGCTGGGTGTATGATATTGAGATTTTAGATATGCGATACGGAAACACAGATTGAACATCTGTATTGAACGCCAGATCAGCCATGTAAGATTAAATGGGTATCTAATAAAATTATATTATGATACTGATATTGATAATCATGCACCTGTAAATCTAATGATACTATGAAATTAAGATACCTTTACCAGTATTCTTCTCATGACTAAAACTGCATTGACATTGTGCTTATTATGGTTCTATTTTCAATAAATCAGAGCAAGAATAGAATATTTTTTTCAAGCTACTTGTAGGCTGGAACATTTTTTTCACCTTCCCCCCCCCCCCTTAAATTAAATGGTCAGTCCCTTATTGATAATCACAATATCTGAAAATCATTCAACTTTTAAAATGGAGTTGGAACTTGAGATTTTGTGTAAATGAATCACAAAGGATGTTAGTTCTGAAACACCTTTTCTGATTGGCTGTTGGTGGAATGTCTATTTCAAATGCAAGCACAATGTATAATAATTACCAGGCCTGGACTTGATGCCACATAAAAACCATAATTAAGATGCTGGTGAAGAAAAATGGATAAAGATTGTAAGTATAGTGGTCCCCCTCTTGAACGGCCCCCCTGACCAGCGGTCACCTGCTTTATACGGCCACAATCCCTTGGCACCGACGAGTTTGTGTTCAAAAGTACCCCTCAAGGACGGCCACCCCTCTAACGTGACCAGCGTTTTAGCGCAAAAAACGGTCAAATTTACCCCTCGCGAGTGGCCACATAATGGTTGTTTACAGATTAAAATCTCAATAATATTTTTAAATTTCTCAATTCAACACACTGACATTTTGTTCCAACATGCCAAAAAAGTAATTTTAATCCTTACAAAGGGGTAAGTAATCAGATTATCCTTCCTGCCATGTGTTTCTTAGATGTTAGCTTTTGTCACTTTGATAATTACTGGCTATTATTACCACCGATAATTATCAAGATGACAAAAACTAACCGCTGAGAAGCACAGCATTGTTCAGCTCAAGTCAGCGTGACGTCCGGTTGCCTGAGAGTAAAATGGTATGTTAGCCTTTCTGGCTTCACTCCAATAGATTATGAAATGTACATAACCGGGTACCAGACTGGAGAAGATCACGTGACAGACTCACTTCTGTTGTAAACACTGTGCCTCACGCGTGATTGCCCGCGAAGGAATTAGTTGTCGCAAAATATCGTAAGACATTCTCAGTTTAGAATGAAAAGTGAAAGCAATTAAATTAAACGAAAAGAGGGAGAGTCTTTTGATAACTACTGAGAAATTTTATGTCAGAAAGATTCAAATAAACATCGTCAATATACATTCAACTGCATTGAGTGGGAAGACGGAATCGATGGACGTACAGGGATAGTTACAACCAAATGTTTGTGCCCAGAATTTACCGACTGTGGTTTTGCACCACAATTCATGATTATTCATATTTTTTTAAAAATAACATTGAATATTAGTTTTATCATATTGAGTCCTTGACCAGATAATATTCCTGTGATTTTTAAACGAAAATATTAAATATATAAAAATTAGTTACATCTTTTATACTTTAAATGTAGTTATTACTCACAACTGTGTGATCCCCCTCTAGAAAGGCCACCCATCTTATAAGGCCACTTTCTTGTTGCAGAAGGGGTGGCCTTATAAGAGGGCGACCACTGTATTTCAACCAGAGTGCAATCATGGGTTACATAGCTCATATCAACTTTAATTAATATCTAGTAGTCATTGTAAATATTATCATGCAGAAAAAAAAAAAAAAAAAAAAAAAAAAACAACAGACTGATGTGATCTCGGTCCCTTTTCTAAGAAATTACTTTTTGTGCAATCTTTCATCTTCAGATTAGAACTTTTAATGATTTTAAAATTTATAACTTAAACTTTTTATCAGCACTATATAGCCAGTATTATGCTAATACATCGTAAAACCACCTACATACCTACCCACTCACCCACCTAGGTACCAACCTACCTACTTACTGTGTCAAGGCATAAAGACAAATCAATAAAAAAAACATTCTTATCAAAGTAGAGGTATTATAAATGAGTTGATAAAAACCAGAGATTAATGTTCTTTTTGTATTTTTTTTAATTTTTTTTGGGGGGGGGGGGATCACAGATCTTAAAGTCTACTTGAAGGGGGCCCCAGGTGGCCAAGTGGTCTAAGGCACTCGCCTTTTACAGATCACTGACATCACACCTCTGTCTGAGTGGGTTTGAGTCTTCGGCTCGGCCAATGTGGTTGTGTGAAAAAGCTTGCCAGTAGCTTCCTGTGGGTGTGGTGGTTCTTCACGGGAATTTCCTGGGTTGTTCCTCCCTGGCCACCATGTATAGTTTATCATGTATTGAAAAATGGCGTTAAACCCACAAAATCACAAAATGAGGAGAGAGTTTGAAATAAGCTTATGCTTGTTGCTCAATCCGCTATATCTCTGGTTCAGTTTTATGTACTTTCCATGATGACTTCTGTAAATAAATACTGTTTAAAACAAAACCACAAAATTAAAATCATCTTGAGAGCTATTATCATTATCTACCCCTTGTGTAGCCAGCAGTACAAATATAGTTCATACAGCAAAAATTACCTTCATTGCCACCAGAGGTGAGTCCTCACATGAAAAGCATGCAGTCTACTCATCTAATTCCTATGCTCATTCACTTGTACAAATAGAGATGCATACAATGATCTAGTTTGATGATTCTGGCATGAACAGTGCTTGAGACATAAGTCAGTGAATCATGAAATATGTAGCACACTGACCTATTTTGTTATAAGGGTGTAGTACTCATTAAAATGCATCTTCTCACCAAGTTTCATGAATCTTGGTATAACAACACGTATATGGGGTGCTAAAAACCCATTTGGTTATGAGCTGAATGCAAAAACTTAAGCTAAGCCAGGAACATGTGAAATGTAGACCACCATGAACTTCTACTAACAGAGACGCATACAATCAAGAAGTTTGATGATTCTAGCATGAAAAAATCTCAAGAAACAAACTTAAACCGCAAAATTTAACCGAAATCATTAAAAGTGTAAAATATAGGTCACAGTAACCTACTTTGCGATGAGGGTGTAGTATTCATCAAGATACATTCTCTCACCAAGTTTCATGATTGCAGGTATGACATTATTTTATACAGTATGCAAAACACCTGAGCAAAATACAAAAACTTAACCAAGAATGTACAACTAATGCACATGTATGCACAAAGTTTGCTCCCTCAGCGCCCTCCACAGCAGGGTGGGTGCCATGAAACCCACTCCAAATTATTGCCTAGGACCTAGGAAGAAAGAATGGTTTGACATTCAGTGATGGTGTACATATATATATGCTTTTACTGTGTGGATACAGATGCCAACACCAGGGGTAGTACAATAGCTTATCTCTACTTTGTAGATATGAGCTAAACAAGATATTCATGGGATGCATTTATGCTGTATTTCTGGACTGTATAAACACAATTTGCCAATTAAATGATAACTTTGTTCAAACATGCAGGAAAATGCCCAAACTTTTACTTTAGTACAGCAACCTTATAGGCCTATAGCATGTCATGCAATAACAAGACTATGAAATGTATCACCTTATAGGCGTACAGCATGTCAAGCAATAACAAGACTATGAAATGTATCATCTTATAGGCCTACAGCATGTCAAGCAATAACAAGACAATGAAATGTATCATCTTATAGGCCTACAGCATGTCAAGCAATAACAAGACTATGAAATGTATCACCTTATAGGCCTACAGCATGTCATGCAATAACAAGACAATGAAATGTATCACCTTATAGGCGTACAGCATGCCATCCAATAACAAGACAATGAAATGTATCACCTTATAGGCCTACAGCATGTCATGCAATAACAAGACCATGAAATGAATCACCTTATAGGCCTACAGCATGTCATGCAATAACAAGACAATGAAATGTATCAGCTTATAGGCCTACAGCATGTCATGCAATAACAAGACTATGAAATGTACAAAATAAATATTTGAACTATAAGATTCAGGATCTAAATTGGTCATGTTTGATAATGCAGGAGCATGCACAATGCTTCTGAAAAAAGAAAACATTTACATATCAGCTCTCCATTAAAAGCAAATTCAGTTTGCATTTGGAAAAATATTATTCTTTACAAAATCAAGCACAATTGTTTTAATTAATATTTTCTATGAAATATCAATTATAAAAATAAAAAAAAACGTTTATGTTTCTCAAATACAGCCAACTCTCTGTTCATTGGGAATTTAACATGCACAAGCATAATTTAAATGATTCCTTACATGAATTTTCCATTGTACAAGGAGACTTGATTAAATATTGTGAATCTGTTTAAATTTGTGGGTATCAAATTGTGTGGTATGGTAAAATAAATTACTCGAAGGTACTTAATTTTCTGGTTTTGTGATTTGAAAAAAATATTGAGTGACAATATCTATATTTAAAAAAAAAAATTACACTGACATTCACTTCCACTCTTAAGCAAACAAGCTTAATCTTTACAGAACTGCAGTAATTATCATATATACTCACGTATAATCCAATACCAACTGCAAACTGCATAGACCCAGATCTGCCATCGCATAATGTGCTGGTAGATCTGGGTCTATGCAGTTTGTAGGACTAATCAGTTGAACAAACAACACAGACCCTGATCTTCAGGGGCATTGTGTGATGGCAGCTCAGGGTCAATGTTGTTTGCATTTGGAACCAGCTTATATGCGAGTATATACGGTAGGTTGATTAGGTGAAATTATTCATTGCTAACACTTAGTTCAAATGTGGAGGTCTGAATCAAAGAAGATGCAAGCAATCTTCTGCATGTCCGTACAATCAAAGAAGCTTAATTCCACTGATGTAATTAATATATAGATTTGTTTTTCAGTGTTCTAAAAGACCATGATCAAAACAAGAAGCTCTAGACAATTAAGTATTAGGCACTAATATAGAGCCAATTACAGCAATTCAAGCTTTCTCAAAACAAAGCTTCTATCTTCTCGGTAAGTAAACAGTTCTAGGGAGCCATGGTAAATATGTTGGCTTAATCCAAGAGCACTGATTCAGTACTTGCCCAGGCCAGCCCAGGATAGCTTTATCTGTGTGTCCCTGGTAAAGGCACTTTGGTCCCATTTTCTCAGCATGATATAGCCAATAGTATGTTACAAGTGCTATTAAAAACCAACCAACCAAAAACAACAACAACAATAATAGTAAACAGTTCTGTTGAAATTCAGTTTCACTTTTACAACTATCACAATGTCGCTGACACAGTGGTCAAAAGCAGGAAACTTGAAGTAAAATCTCCTACTGTTGCAGGTCTGCCTGATCCTAAGGAGTACTCTGTCAACTGGAATCTGATACGATATGAATGCTTGCTGCCCCTTAGTGTGATCAGAAGGTGGTAGCACTCTTTGATGTGTTCGAAGTACATCATGTGGGAGAGGTTGCTCTCTCATTTAAAGGAAAATGGCATCTTACCACTGTTTGAGTCAGCTGCATTGCATGTTGCAACCCCCAGATTTATCTGTCACGACCCAGGTGATTGCTCAAATAAATGATGGACCTGAAAACATCTGATGAGCAAATTCATGCAAAGTGGATTACTCTACACATGACAAAGTGTCACTTTGGATAGACATGATTAAAATGGTTATATGTCTGAAATACTTAGTAATAGCAAATTGCTATTGTGTTCCATTTGCTCATTGGAATTGTGAATAGTACTTTTGATCAACAGAATCAACAATGCAATGACAACTTTAAAAAACATTTTTATTAATAAAACAACTAATTTTGAATCAGCCACAGTACAGTACAGCTCACGTGATTTTTCGGAACCCCACGCATCGCAGTGGGGGTGGAGAGTGAGTGGAGAGGATTAAGAAAAACCCCTCCACCGTTACTCCACGCTCCCTCGCGGAGAATAGCCCTGCACACCACGCTCCCTCGTGGAGTTGCATCCGATCACCACCGCGGAGTGGACGTGGTTTCGATAATATGGGCGTGGTTTACTGTTTATCACCCATGCAAGCAGAGGTTGAGACCGGGGGGGGGGGGGGGGGCACTGATTTATCTACATCGTTATCCCTCTTGGGAGCAATTTGCTAACTTATTGATACTGAAAAAACGTAGTAATTCAGTTAATTATAAATATTTCCTGGTTCTAACGAAGATAATGTATGATACATAGTGCCAAATCATATTTTAGATGATGATAATGTAATGGCAATGCCTCGCAAACTGTATTAATACTACATTTTGCGCAAAATTTAATTTTTTTTTTTCTTCAATACTATGTTATCGGAATCTAAACATGCATTCATATCCTTATTTCTTTTCAGTAAACGCAATACAAAATTGTATGATCATATGAAAGTCAGTGATATTGTACTACCTGCAATGAAAAGAACGATAAACATCAAACAAATTAATAACAAAGCTGCAGTCATACCTGACTGAAGTGAAACAAAATTCCGATGGTTATTCCATGCATGAGTACTCATTCACATATTGTATGTTTTTTCCTGACATCCAATCGCTTAAATAAAGCATTATTAAGATTTCACATCGTTATTTTATTTTAAACTGTACTAATTTGCATTAATTACCAAAGTAGCTGGTTTTTTTTAAAATCACAAATGGCCGCAAAAGGTCATCCTAGATACATGTAGTTGACACGTGCAAGTAACCGAGCACAAGAGAAGCCATCAGGACTGCTGATATTGACGTGTTAATTTCATGTGCTAACTGTTAACCTAAAGTACATTGATCTGACAAACTTGTGCATCAGATGAAATTAATGTTTAACTTTCTATTTTATTTTCGTAAAATAAGATGAATAATTTTAGATCATTACCTCTTCTTAGTAAAGCCCCCCCCCCCACCTCTCTCTCTCTCTCATAAAATATGGAATCCAAATCACTACTGCACAAGTTATCGTAAACTGAAATGTGGAAAAGTTTGCAAGTGGTAAGAAAAGTAATACTGTACTAGACATTATAGCGTAATAGAGGGGGAAAAAAGAAACAAATTTTCCCGTCGGTGGTTGCAAACTCACAATCTCATGCTCCAATATCAAATATGTGTGTGTAACACACACTCTTATCCATTTGGCCAAAGTAACTGTAGCTGTAAAGCAATATACCATATACAGAAACATGCCAAACACTATTCAAAGAAATTAGTTTATTTCTTGTCTCAATAAGCAACCGCTCCAAAGTCACAAAGATAAAGCTGCATACATTAATATCTGCGTACAAATAATTATAAGAAATAGATCAATATTACGATTGGGTTACTGACATATCATTTCCATAAGATTTACTATTTTTCTATGATGATAAAAAAAATCTTTTTTATACTTTCCTCTTACAAAAATGAGCAAATATTAGGAAACATGCTGAGCATCAGATGAAATTAATCTTTAACTTTTTCTTTTCTGTTCGTTTTCCTATTGCATAATACAGAAAAATAAGATGAATAAGTTTAGATCATTAACTCTTCTCAGTAAAGTCCCCCCCTCTTTCTCTCTCTCTCATAAAATATGGAATCCAAATCACTACTGCACAAGTTATCGTAAACTGAAGTCTGGAAAAGTTTGCAAGTGGTAAGAAACACGCTCAATAACCTAAGGCTCTAACAGTCACAAACAGGAAACTGCATTCTTTAATATCAGCGTAAAAATAATTAAAAAAGTATATTTTATTTTTATATTTTTGCCGTAGGAAAATGAGCAAATAATAGGATACACGTGGAAATTAAAATCTCTGAACATCTCAGATTTTAGAATTTTCCATATTATTTTTCATTTTGGTAATAAGCCGAGTTCAGATTAATTACTAACAATTATCAAACTTCCGTTCTTAATGGCGGGACCATAAATGCGGCTATAAAGTACAATGCGCACTAAGTCAGATGGCTTCGTGTAATAAAAAAACACGGTTCCCAAGCTGAAACTTACATCATCCTTTGATGCAAACCCTTGTTAATATTTTACAACAGTGTTCACAATGGTCACTGCCTTGATTTCTGTAGAACATCCGCTGAAGTCAAGTCTTTATTAGGGAGAGACAATTGAATTTTCCAACCGTGGGGGGGGGGGGGGGGGGAAAATGCATGAAAACAATTGTCTTTCTCTGATTTTTGTAACAGACGTTAATCCGTTCCATATTTCACTTAAAATAAATAAATACTGCGATGAAAGAACAAAAAATATCCCGGTCGAAAAAAAACAACATATAAACCCCGTATATTAAATGGTCAGTCCCTTACAGCACCATGCAGTCATAATATTCAGCCTCGTGACTCTACTATTACTGCTTAAAGACTAAGCACGCGGTTTGCATTTCAGTGTAAATTCAGTGTTTTAGGTTTGTTGTTGTGGGGGGGGGGGGGGGGTAAGCAGAAGCGGATGTCAATTTGGATTTTAATTGTCCATATCTCAGAGAATTACTTTCCTTTGGAACAAAATGATAAATTTATTCTGTTTGAGAGGCTCAGCAATGTGTACTTCTCGTCAAGTCAGTGCATAAGTTTGTTCATATTTCTTTGAAATAAATTAAAATCATAAACTTATTGCAAAAGAAGTCGATCAACCTTTTATAAACAGTAATGTGTATTGAATATACAAGACTTTTGAAATTATTTTTTTATTGTCCAAATATATGATCGAAATAAAAACGACTGATTCTTCAGATGGTATCCAGTTGTAAATCACTCTTGACGTCTCAGTCTTTCCATAGGTGGTCTTTATTCATTGGCTGTTCAGATGTCAATCAGTAATGTCGACTAGCCCCTCCACGGTGGAGTTTATATCGGCATGCCTGCCGAAACGCGGTGGTGATTTGTAGGTATTTATGCCAATTTATGCCTCCACCGTGGAGTGCTATCGCGGAGCTAGAGTGGAGAGGATTAAGTACCCCACTGCGATGCGTGGGGTTCCGAAAAATCATGTGAGCTGTACTGTAATTGCTTTCACATTACCAAATCTATTCAGTATGGAACAGTGTCTAACAAAAGATAACACAGTACTTTTGTGATCCATTCATTATGTTCGATATTTTCATGGATACACAGTGACTAATATTTATTCAAGGATATGTGTGCACAAAGAAAAGGTGCAAACTGTGATTGACTTTTAATTTTCTTTAACCTTATTGCTGTCATATTTCTCAGATGTTTTTGATATTTCATTGGAGTGCATATTTTAGAATTAATTATTATAAATGAATATAATATGTGCTTTGTGAATTAATGAAGGATGTAAACAATGAGTACATTTTGCATTTATTATTATAGCATCAGACAGAATCCATACATTAATACAGGGCTTTCAAGTTCATGAAACTTTGCATGTGAATTAAATCATAATGAATCAATTTCCATTGTTTCTCACCTTTCATAAATGTATCATGATATATATTTCTCAGCACAATAAATAATGTTGATATTACAACAAAGAAATGAGTGACGCTTTACCATCACATATGGTGGAGGCACTTTGAATATCAGCTTGGTTCATATTTCATTGTGACTTTAACTTCGTGGTCTAGCTTACCCACATAAATTATCAAAATTAGTACCCCATGGATAATAATGACTTCACAGTAATTGATTCTGGTAACATAAAACACCATCCTTAATGATTTATATTTAATTTTGTGTAATCATTATTTTTAATTTTGTCATCACTTTTATTCAGAACAAAATGTACACTATCTTTAAAATAATGCAAAATTTAGAAATACAAGTCTAATTTCATCACCTTAATGGCTTTTTGGTCACTTACAATCTCCTAACTGGTGGCCAACAGAGAACATATTTTGGAAGAACTATTTATTTGTGCATGCAGATGCTTAAAAAAAAGTTGTGAAGAGAAAGAAAAATAACTGAATCTCCCCGTTAAGAAGGGCCACCTTTTATTACTATAAGGCCACCTTGAGTGATACCAAAAGGTATATTTTAACCATTTGGTCCACCTCATGAGATGCCACTTGTTTTATTAGGGCACTTTTTTTCCTGCATAAAACAGGAGAACTACTGTAAGATGATGATGATTATTATTACAGTACTGTAATTTGCTCATAAAAACAAGACCCCTCCCAGTCACAGAATACGTCAAGGTCAGTATTAATAATGAATTTTGAGTGTTCTTCATGATACTACTTATAATCTTCCCATATGCAAGCAGATGATTGTCGAATGTTCTACCATTAATTTGTGTTGTAGGTTACCAATATCAGAGCTAGACAACCTAAAACAAAATACAGTGCACTCTCTTTATAATGCTGTTCATGGAAGCAATAAAATTAATCTGTGTTGAATGCGAGACAACCTTATATTGAGGTATTTTCCAACATGGCTGTGTTGTAACAGTTAATTAATACACAAAAATTGGGCACTGAATGATGTTAAAACAAATTACAATTGGTTTTACACAGTACACTGCAAGACTTTATAGTTAGGTACCACTGTTTTGACTAAAGTATGTAATGTTTGAAAATCTAAAAATCAAACTGGAAATGAGCTCAAAAATTAAAACATCCCTAGTGACAATCACGTATTGTACACACATACTTAACTCATGTATATCTCCTGAAAGGTGAACCTTGACCAGAATATATACCCTGCCAGTGTCTACTGACAATGGAACACATTCTTGTTGAGTGTGTCAATTTCCATCCTGTGAGACAGATGTATTTTGATGTGAACTGATTGAAGAAACTGCATGAGGATGTACGACCTAAGGAAATCTTGGACTTTTTAAGGGAATGTAGTTTATGCGACAAATCTGAATCATGTTGTTAAGGATTTTACATGAGTTATGTTTATCTGTTATTTTATATATATTTTAAATTTTTTAGTATCTTTATGCTTTATACTTTATCTTGTTGTACTTAATTTTACATTTATTTGGATGGGTTTATGTTCCTACATTTTTGTGGAATTAATTTGTACATTTTTTAAACTTAACGTTTTGTTGGCACTACATAGCCACTTTTGTGTTGAGGTGTCATAAAACACTACATACACACATACTAAAGTTAAAATATGACCAATCAAATATCACAAACTTAGGCTTGAACCTTAAAAACGCACCCTTGTGAAAGACAAAATATCAGGCCCTTGAAACATGAAAAATGTGAAACTAAATTCAGTTGAAAAACTGATATTTCATTTTTTTAAATCATATAAAATATGGCAAAGACTCTTTCAAAAACAAAATCTTTTCTGAATCTATAATTCTATATTTAAACAAGAATTTGGACAAATTAAATGAATGTGACTTTCTATAAAAATCGCTTACCTAACATGCGGTTGCCAAACTGTTTTTTTTCCCATCTTTGTGATTTTATTAGTGAAAGAGAATTGAAAAATTTGCTTTGAATTTCAATTTAAGACCATATCCTTCAGTAATTCTCCTGTTTTATCCAGTAGTATGAACACTGTACATTGCACATGAAATCATATGCAAAATGGCAAAATTATTCACATATGGTATATTCCTTCCTAAACCTAATCCTAACATTCATGAATGCATAAAGCTGTAAAAAATACACCTCATTCCATTTTAATGGAATATGCAGGTAAAATTAAAATTCCATCTATGTAATAATATTCTCCATGATACATGCAATGTTCTTGAAATTGCTGAGAATCCCTTGGCTCTGCAACACCACTATTACTTGTATGTTAAAAAAGTTTTAAAAAATAAAATATGTATACAATTTTTATGGTACTGTCTGTGCCAAAAGCAGACTGGAATTTGACAACATGCATTTATCACTTAAGTTAACCCAGAAACATTGCACAATGCAACATACCTTTCAAGGATATATATTTAGAAATGGTGATTCATTAATGCAGTGTTGAAAGAGTGTTCAATTCCATGGAAATATTAGTTACAGTATGCATTAGTGATAAATAATTAATAATACAGTGCAATAGAAACCTTTTCAAATGATGTACTTATATGACATGTGTCAGTTTTCTATTGACAGGGTATCATCTCTGGTGGAGTCACTAACAGCCTCTTTTGAAGAATGAACAAAACAGATTTCACCATTATTCTCCACTTTATGTCAAGTTTCTCACAGCCCCTTTGATGCATAAGCAAAACAGATTTCACCTTTTTTATCCACTTTATGTTAATAATAATAAGTTTCTTTGCAATATGTTTCCTATGTCCTAAAATTCCTTTTGGGGCACTGGGTGTCCGAGTGGTCTGAGGTGCTTGCCTTTACAGATCACTCACACATCTCATTTCTGTCCACGTAGGTTCAAGTCTCAGCTCGACCAATGTGGGTATGCGAGAAAGCTAGCCGGTGGTTCTTCCCGGGTTCTTTCTCACACAAATATACTGGCCGCCATGTATACCCTATCATGTGCTGAAAAATGGCATTAAACCCGACAAAAGCAAACATACAATTCCTTTTTATTTACACACAAAAAAGCGTTAAATTCTGGGTCCAGGGAATAGGGTTCTGTTTGAATAAGAAGATGGAATTATCTATATCCCCCTCTCTGGCAAAATGACTGTTAGGAAACAGATGGATTTGTTCAAGATAACATATACAGAAGTTCATATTTTCAAAGCAAACATAGAAGTGGCAGGCATCATGGATTTTTTTGGTTCCATGAATGAAAGTATTATGATGGATGGTTGGATGGACAGACAGATAGAAAACTAGAAATGTGTCAATATGACACAGATGCTCACAGATGATGCAATTGAAGGGCACATTTTTAATTCTAACAGGGGCCATAACTCTGTAAAATTGTGTAAGAAAATAGTGAAAATTGAACTTGACCTAGGTCTTCTTAATGTAAAGCCTCATACCAAATTTAGTTTCAGTGCATGAATGACATCCTTGAACTGAGCAGAAACAAAATTATGACGCAGTGGAATGTACGAATTCTCTGTCAGACAGAGGCTATAAAATTCCATTCAATTTTGTTGGAAATTTGTGAACATCAAGTGTGACCTACATGTTTTTAATGTAAAGCCTTATATTAAAGTTGATATAAATTCATCAAGTCCTTCAAATGTTATTGAGCAAAATTAAAACTGCAGTTGAAGCAAGATGTTCTAAGTCAGACAGGGACCATAACTCTGTTAACATTGGTTTAATAATGGTGAAAAATGAACTTGAATTAAGTCTTCTTCATGTAAAGCTTCTCGCCAATCTGTTAAATCCTCACAATGTTATTAAATGGAAACAAAATTATAATGCAACAGATGGGAAAAGTTTTCATTCAAACAGGGACAATAACTCGGTTATATTTTGTTGGAGAATGGTGAACATCAAACTCAACCTAAATCTTCTTCATGTAAAACAGGCATGTGTAACCTAAATGCCCAGGGCCAGATCTGGCCCGCAACCTGGTTTTATCCGCTTATAGACATCATGGGGTGTGGCTTTAAAAATCACTTATCTGGCTTGTGCCTTGGACAAAGTTGCACATGCCCAATATAAAACCTCATAAAATACATTTGGCTTGAATTCATGAAGTGCTTCAAAAGTTATTGAGCAGAAACAAAATATGATGCAATAGAAGGGCAAAAGTCAAAGTCAAACAGGGGCCATAACTACAATAAATTTATTTGGAAAAAGGTCAGTATCGAACTTGACCTAGCCTTCCTTATAATGTAAAAGCTCATACTAAATGGATCGACAGACAAATGGCCAAAAATATTAAAAATATTGAAACTGATGAACTGCGAATATCAAAAGGCATATCTGGACAGCTAACTTAGTTATGTGTATCAAGTTTTTGAAAGATATCTTGAATGGTTTTAGAGTGATGCTCCAGAAACAAAAGTGTGAGGATGGATGAAACCCATTTCTATATCTCCTGCCAACTTCAGTGGATGGTGGATAATTATTGTTAGATGCTGCTAAAATAACACAATCATCTAAGCAATCCACAAAAAACATACTTAATAATCACACAATTTAGCTTTATTTAGACCAATGCTAATATCAGAAGTAGGGGTGAAATGATTCATCGATATATCGATGCATCGTTCAATATCGATATACATATCAATACAACAGGTGAAGAATCGATACAAAACGATACTTACCACATACATGTAACTTCAATTTTCAGTAGTCATGAATAATTATTAGTTGCTTTAATATTTTTTCTTTGAATTGAGAATTCATTTTAGGCATCCATCGCATGCACAGGCACTCATTTTTTTCAGTGAAAAAGACACAAATATTGACAACATACACTCACCTTATACAAATTAATAGAAGGTGATGAGGTTTGAAATCTGTTCCCCTCCCCCTTTCGCCGATTCCATTCTAATAATTTTATCATGTCAGCATGTTCAGCATAAAGGAGACATTCCAGATTTATTTCCTATGTATCATGAAGTACTTTACTCATCATTTAATAACCACATTTACAATAAGTTTTTCTGTTGCTTTGTATCTTGTCTACTTGGATCGTATTTGAAGGCTACACTTCCGGTGTGTCACGCAGTAAAATACGTTACATTCAATTCTGATTGGTGGTTATTGTTTGTTCCAGTCCAGGGTAAACAATAACGACCAATCAGAACTTAATGTAGCTTATTCTCTGCATGACACACTAGAAGTATTGGCATTCAAACTCGATCGAAAAAGATACAAAGCAACAGAGAAAATTCGCGCAAAAGTAGTTACTAAATGATCTGTAAAGTACTTAAATCGTACATGAGGAACAAGTTTGCAATGTCTCATTTTATGTTGATATATGTAATCAGTGACTGAACATGCTGACAGGATAAATACAATTAGCACAGAATTGGCGAAGAGGCAGATTTCAAACCGCACGAGTTTGTCACCTTGTGTAAATTTGTTAATTTGTTAATAGGTGTTAAGTGTAGGTGTTGTCCATAGTTTTCCTTTTTCACTGACAGAAATGAGTGCATTTGGCTGTGGCAGTTGTTTTGCATCTGGAGGAAGTACAATGTGATAGATTTAGTTGTTAGTCATCTCTGCTCACACACACAGACTTGTTCTAGATGAGACTTTCCTTGCACGAGGAAATTACACTATTTCTTCTGTTTTGAAGATAACACCATAATGTCTTCCAAGTTTACGTGAAGACATGAAATTAATAGTAAGATGTTTTTAAAGCATTCATGCAGTGCAAAACAAAGGGCGTGGTGGCCCAGATGAGTCTTTCATCCACTCAAATGGAGCAGCCTGAAATGGCTTAAAAGGTTAAATTAAAGTCACTGACAACTAACAGGTAGACTGTTTGGAAGTATTTTTGTTATCTTGTCATGGATGAGAATGTCATATGAATAGATGCTAAGTTTATGTCTGTCTGTAATCTGCTTACTGGAAATATAACCAATATGTCAACACACATACAATGGCACCACCCTACCAGTGAGAGATCTTCTAAAGATGAAAATACCATCAAGTTGATATGTGTATCGATAATGTATCGTTTCATAGGCTGTGTATCGTGAATCGTATCAATACACGGCATAGGTGTATTGTTTCACCAATAATCAGAAGTTTTCAAGATTGTTTCTAAGAGTTAATAAAAACAATCACTCTACTGTCCTAGCAGCACTATTTATTGCTAAAAACTTTCATCAAAATAAAATATGCTATCAATTAAGGATGCTTGTCTTCGTAAAAACAACATTTACTGAGCAGCTCAAATGAAGTGAATATAACATTATTACATCATACATATGATATCACTTGTTATATCAGTGTGTCATATTTGAACTCTGGAAGAGGTTAAGCATAAGGTGACATGAATGGGACTTTGTCTCTTATTGGATGACAGAAAAAAATGGTTTTATAAAAATAATAATTATTGCAAGAACAGTGTTGTGAAAGAAAATTATAAAATCAATGAAAAGTATATGACAGCTTGGAAAATCATTAGCAATTTACAACCTGCCATAAATCAGCCCCACATGCTTTCTGTGTCAGAGCTCTGCTCTGAGGTTAATAACTGTGTCAAATTGCAAAAATTCAGTTACTAGAATAAACTTTTCTCAATGTATCTGGTAAGAGCAATGATTGATATTCAACATGTACAAATTTGATTACTTTTTTAATTCTCATTCCGCTATTATTTTATGGACAGTTGGTGACAGGGCAATGTTTCTGACACTGTTCTATGAAATTACAATTACATCAGGATAGATAATAAACAAAGTGTAGTTCCAGAAAATGCACATCAACCTATAATTTTGTGTGCCTTTGGTTTCTTTGCACCTTTACCTATGTAACAAGAGACCCCTTTTTTGCTTACCTCACATTTTATTTATCAGGAAAAAACACAAAAATGTTACAAACTTTAAAATTGAGCTTAATTTGGGTGTGGACAGATGTATAAACAGACAAATGGACAAATGGATGCATGCAAGCACAGGCAGACACCAAAGAGTCTGCTGTGTCAACCTTCCAGCAAGGTGGGCTTAGGAAAAATATCAATTTTGTAAAAAGGTAAATACTTAAACATCTGTCCAGTGATCATCCTTAAAGTCCACCATTATATTCTTCTATCCTATAAGAAACTTGAATCAAAACTAATTCCCAGGAGTTGCAAAAAGACTATTGCAAGATATTATATGGAACAAGAATTGCAACTGTCTCAAACTGATGAAAAAAAAAATGATTATGGAAAGTATTGGTGGATAATTACAGTTTTGAGGTGGTCCAACTCAAGAAAATGTTCACACACACACACACACACACACACACACACACACACACACACACACACACACACACACACACAGAGATTGGCTTGAACCAAATGACAGAGCAGAATGTTTTCAATATGCCATAACTCCAGCAAAGTTGAAGGAACAATAACCATGTAAAATTTGGTTTGAATTTCATATTACTTGAACTGTACATAAGGTGAAATCCTGTGGTACTCATTTTGGCCAATTTCTATCAAAGCATGGAAGGGTTAATGCTAGTGAAAAAAATGCATATTTAATTCTTGTAACTGCTTAAGAAAACCAGAAATGTGGTCATATAACATGGATGTCCCACCACAGTGCTTGAAAACTGACCTTAACACAAAACTTAACCAAGGAGTGATGAACAGAAAATGGTAACACTATTATGCCCTTGCCAATGTCATGGTATGGTATAAATGGATGAAGTGGACAGGGGTAAGTAAGTTAGTGATAACAAAAAATGCCAATAGATTGATAAATGTTGTAGGATAATGTACCATCACAAAAGTTTTACTCTCTTTTGACTGATATAGCCAGGAACTGAGCA
Source organism: Margaritifera margaritifera (assembly GCA_029931535.1). Lineage (NCBI taxonomy): Eukaryota > Metazoa > Mollusca > Bivalvia > Unionida > Margaritiferidae > Margaritifera > Margaritifera margaritifera. The sequence goes on along the minus strand of JAQPZY010000751.1, from coordinate 333,857 downwards.
GCAAATCATGTCACTTCAAAACTAAATCTTATGTAGAAATCTGCATAATTTACAATCTATTTCACTGTGAACACTCAAATATTTGATAAACTGGATGCAAAATAGTATTTTAAAAAAATCTAATTGAAGAAGCAATCTCTGGACTGAAGAAAGCAAATAAGTGATAAATTTCAACCATCTTCTATCTTTCTCTTTTCTGTCTGTCCCACAAAAATGTTCAACTTCATTTTGTTACTTGTACATTGATTCCAGGAAAGTACCAATCAAGACCTATGCAATGACAAAAATGAGATATATTTAACAAAGTTTTCAATTAGATACATGTATATTTAACAAAGTTTTCAATTAGATACATGTATATTTAACAAAGTTTTTAATTAAATACATTTAGATGCTGCACTATATGCCCAAAACCTATTTTATTTCAACACTAATTATCTAAATACTAGCAAATATAAATTCCTGTATTACACTATGAAAAGTACATTTTATGATAAATACTGTATTTTCTCAGCATTTTCCTATTTCTCCTATAATTAGCCCATGCTTGCTTATACACCCATTCCCCACTTTTATACAATTCTGGCAAATTTTTCTTAAGAATTTTTTTATAAAGCCTGCCCTCACCTTTTTTAAAAGAATTGTATGGCTGTCCTCCTGGGTTTATCACAAGAGAAATAATGTATATATAGATAGTTGAGATAACTATTCAGTATATTCTTTCAGCTGAAATCACAAATTCAATGGAACCAAGGAAGTTTAACTCACCATGTGTCTTGGTTTTGGGGTTGGTCTTACACTTCCAAACAATGAATACGATGAGGGCAATGAGAATTAATAAGATGGCAACAGCAATAACTGCCCAGATGGCTGGATGTAGAGACTTGTCCAGTGCTGTCTCTGATGACTGCAATAATAATAATAATAATAATAATAATAAAAATAATAATTATAATAATAGTAGTAGCAGTACAGTACTCCCTTATTATATTGCAGTCTGTGTGTGCTACACCAAAGTATACTGCCCTATACTGAGACCACCTTATAATGAAATGTATTATACAAGTAATTTTAGTGTAACATAATAAAATGGATACATGACCATACTCCCCTTATACATGTAATAGGAATTGTGTTATAATGAAGGCAACTATCGTGAGGGAGAGGTGTATAAGTAGTAACAAGAAAACAATAATATTGGATTGAAGGAGGAGAAAACAAAGACAATTTTTACTTGTTTCAATTTAAAGTCTCTCTTTGCTTTGACTTGTGTTAAATTTCAAGGTGCTATAAAAACACTCTTGAGACCTCAATACCTGTTTGTGTTTTGTGGGGTTTAATGCCATTTTTCAGCACATGATAGGCTAAACATAGCGCCCCGTATATTTGGTGGAGGAAGAACCCATGAAGAACCACCGACCCACAGGAAGCTACTGGCAAGCTTTCTCACATACCCACGTTGGTCGAGCCGAGACTTGAACTCACATGGGGAGAGGTGAGATATGTGAGTGATCTGTAAAGGGGAGCGCCTTAGACCACTTGGCCACCCAGGGACCCCACCTCAATGACTGCACATGACCAATCTAATATGTGTTATACATTTGATCCTTTAAAACAGTATTAATATGACTTTCATTGGGCCAACATGATGAGATATTCACATCATCTTCAAAATATTATTACAGAGGAACCTGTATAATTCAGACATAAATGAGACAATAAGTTTAGACTAGACTGGACATGGTACTGACTGGCTTACAACTCCATGTTGTTTGTACTTATAAACACAGTTGATATTCAGCAGTTGCACTGTTCCAGAACACTACATCTGGACCAGAAAGAAGAAATTGACCAAAATATAGAGAAAAGACAAAAGGTGTGCCTTTTATTAGAACTTAACATTTTTAATAAATATATTACTGCAGATTGTAAAGAATCCACAGATTAATCAAGGGCAAAACTGTCTACTTTATGTGATTTTAACAAGAAACTAGGTTGACCCTAAACCCAGATGTTACTCTGATGTTGGCACCTTTCAAATATTGTAAACAGCCAGAGTCAATCAAACTGTTAATTAGTTTGTGTCATCTTATCAAAAGACCATTTAGTCCTTAACAGCTGTCAAAATAAGCTTAGTTGCTAAGTAGAGTTATTCACAACTGCTTTTATTATCCATTTAATTTTATAATGTTTTTGATGCCCTAGACATGAGACAATAAATATTTATATGCTCAGATAATGGGTCATTTTTAACATTTTCAGCATGTTCATATTGGATGTTCAGTATGACTGTTTTTATGCAAATCAATTTTACACTGTCATCATTGATTTCTTTATTTTGTTGCAAACTTTTAAAAAATTGGGTTCCATAGATCTTATTGCATTACAAGCATCTTCATGACTTATCCAAGCAAGTATTAATGAGGGAATAGTGTATTCAGGAGCCCAGTATACACAAATTTCAATGTAGCTTCATCCTGCATTACTTTTTAGAAAATTAGAAATTAGAATATTTGTACACTTATTATTCCATTTAGTAGTCTTTTCTTTTGACATATTCAGAGTTCATGCTCACAATAACAAGTATGTTGATCATTCTCTCCAAGAGCATTGATTGAAAATTTTCATTTTCTATAATTAATAGTTGAACAAGAAGGAGAAAGAGGAGAAGATAGAGAACAAATTATTTTGATTTATTCCTAAAATTGTTCGTACAAGTGCACCAACGTTTGTGAAAATCTAAATCTGAGTGACTTGATACACCTTGTTACCTTTGGTCCACATGTTACTACATCGTAAGTGACACCATTAACAACCATGTACGAGGATAAGTACATTACTGTGGAGGCAAAGGTGAAGGGAGTATGGCTCTCAATGTCCTCACAGATGGAATACAATGTTGTGTTGACATCATATGTTGTACCATTGATTGTGATGGTTACCACTATGCTGCCTGATAATAAAAATAATAATAATAATAATAACAATATATCATGATGATGGTGATGATGATGATGATGATAATGATGATGCTAATATAACTGATGATAGTGATGACAAATATTTATGTAAAGAGATTAAGTAAACACAGTTCTGGAGAATTTGTATTACTGTAGCTCTGTAAAATTTAGAGATACAGCAGAAGCTGTCTTGAACCCTGTCTGCTAAAATAACACCATCTCTTAAGACAAATGTTCTCTCATAATAACTCATACAATTATATAATCAATAAATGTATGCATTAAGAATCTGGTCTTTTATGAAAGGTGGCATCTCATAGCGCTGATCTTTCAAGACATGTTTTAATGCATTGTCATACAGCCAACATTCTCTTTCTTTTTATGTACCTTTCTCTCTCTCTACTATTTTATATTTTCTTTTCTCAAATTACTGCTTAGATTTTGAGTGTTCATTTTTTATATATTTGTATTACTTATTGTACTCTTTATAGGAAGGAGGAAATAACAATATCAAGCATTATTATATACTCAATTTTTTCTCCATTAACTTTGCATTGTCAGAATCATGCAGTAGTTCTCCATATTGCACGGCTTCATACTGCACGACACGAGTGTCTAAAAATAGTATCACGGTTTAGGAACTACTTTTTATTGTAAACAATGTACGCTCATGTAGCAGACACCGGAGATTTTGCTTTATTAGATTTGTCTGTGGATGTACTAAGCAAATTGTTTGAGCCATTTTAAATTTGAGATGATAAAGCTGACGATGTGAATGAGTTCACTGAGTCACAAAAGAAACTTTCAACAAAGCAAGCAACTGAATGTGATTTTCGCAATGTCCAGCGGTGGCTTTATAATTTTTATGACAACAAACATGAGACATGCAGTATTGAAAATATTGTTCTGATCATTTAAAAACTTATTTAGCTTATGGTTCAGGCTATGAATCGTGCTCTCTAGAGTCTATAAAGAGTCTATACAAAATAGCATAGAAAGGTATCTTAAGGTCAAAGGATATTCAGTCTCTCTCAGAGACCGCCCATTTTACAAGTCAGTCCAAGCACTAAATTCGAAAAAAAAAAAACTTAAGAAGGCGGGTTTTGGTATAAAAGCAAGTGCCTCGGAGCCAATAAGCCAAGATAACGAAGAAGCCTTATTTTCCGCTGGCGAAATGGGCTCTCACACCCCAGCCGCTTTGCAATTTTCCCGGTTTTAATTTTTTGAGAAAGTGTTTTGGATTTATAGTACAAGTCATATAGGTCATGTAGATGGGGTCCCTCCAACAATAATTATGCAAGTGACAGTACATAAAAATATGTCATCTATAGCTGGTAATAAGAATGGCAATACATGTACTTACCTTTTTGCATCTTGAATTTCTTCAAATTGTACTTTCTGATCCACAGTGCAAAATTGCACTGCAATTTAGACTACATTTCCAAGAGAAATCACATTCCAATGGAGAATTTACTGCACTCCAAAACGAAATTAATTTGATATTCCCTAACAAAAACTATTTAATCCTGCATCTTCTTGAGAATTTCAATTAAAAGAATTTCATATTTTGTCCACCTTATTATTCCAAACTATCAATGGCAGAACAAAACACATGTGTAGCCTGCTGTCGAGGCAAGTCTCGCCAGCTACATATACATCGTACGTAATCGACCCAGCTAATAACTCAAGTCCACCACAACTAAAACAGCAGAATTTAGTTGGATCGACAGAAAAACAAAATCCTTCCATTCCAAACCAACTGGGAAAGTTGTTCCAAGGTGCAGTTATTCACAATATGACTCTGAATTTCAATTTTAAGTAGACCAAAATGAGATTTCTTTTTAAAAGAATGACTGATCATGCGGTACGCTACCAAGTTCAAAGGTTGCTGGGCGGTGCCATGTGCGCATGAATACTGTTACTGTGTATTTATTTAACTACGGTTGTGTATTTACTTCTGAATCTAGCAGAAATTCAATTACTTTGTTTCTTGTAGTGTGTTCTTTTTGTTATTCAGCCTTAGGTAAAAAAGCAAAATCAGTATATAATAAAAAGGTTACTACATTTGTATAGGATAATATGAACTCGTTTTTTCTGAGCTATACTGCAATAAAGTCGTGCAGTATGGCACAGAAAAACTCCTTCATATTTTCCCATAGAAATGTAGTAACCTATAACTATCTCACTCTCACATACATACACACACACACACACATATGAACATGTACATGAATCTAAATACATAATACATCTATCCAAACCTGTGCAATACAACTCCAAACTTTGGCAATGAGTCAGAAAAGCTCTATTACCTGGTTGTGAGGATATCCCAGTAATTAGTGTATCAGGATTCTTATTGGCAAAGTACTGTCCAACAAGCTGGTGAAATTCTGCGTGTGCTATTGCTGTGGACAGGTACTGATTGAAGTCCTGAGGGAACTTAAGAACAATGTTTGTAATCTCTTCCACCACCATGCTGACATGACTTGACGACATCACATAAATCTCCCCTATATAAATCTCATCGTACCATGCCGGCTCAGACATGATGCGATACTTTATGTAGTTGGGACCAATAGCAGTGAACTCCAGGTTGCTGAAGGTGGCCATCCCTGTGATGGTATTAAAAGTTGTGACAAGAGTTCCTGTCAATGTACCATAACTACTGCTACTCACCAAGGACGCTGTCACATTCCATGTGTGCTCCTGTGAGGATAAGTACAGAAAGACTGTTTTAAGAGGACTGAGAATTTCTACATTCATGACTAATATGCGCATGTGAGCTATATTTTACTTGTAACAGAAATTTTAAACTCAATTTGAAATAAATGTCTAATTTTAATCACAAACATTTTTGGGATTGAAAAGGACTGAGAATTTCTTCATTTATGATTTGAGGTATAATGTGTGCATTTAAGCACACTTTACTTCCAACAACAAAAAACTTATCTTAAAGAAAAATCTATAGTTCAAAAAAAAAAGATTTAAAAAAAAAAAAAGGTTTCACAGGTTACTGGTCTCACAAATAATCTAAGAAGTCTATTTATTGAGGCAAATTAACTTATATTCACCTGCAGTGTATCTGTTTTCTTCTGCTGATAATTTTCTTGTCTTATTTATGTTTTATTTTATCACTGTACCTTTTATATACTTTACCTGATATACATGGTATATATAAGTTAAACCAAAGGAAACAAAGAGGTCCTTGATATTACAACTTCGTAACCAAATATGAAATATGTGATCCCACTGAACAAAGTAAATATGACACTTTTGATGACATTTAATTGAAATAAAATCTTGAACAAGGAATTAGTTCATATGACATGAATTCCCCCACAAATATGGTGCAATGGAGGAAATCCTGTTTTAATATGTACAGACAAAGTTCCAAGTCAAACAGGGGCCATAATTCAATCAAATTTAACTAAACAAGGATGCAAATTGAACTTGATATGTCTTCAAACTGACATACCAAATCTGGCTCGAGTCCATCCAGTACTTAACCAAGTTTTTGAGTAGAAATATAATTTGTTATGGACAGATGTATGAAACAGATGAACATATGTAACCAGACAGATGGACATATGTAGCCAGAAAGACGGACATGAGTAACATTAAATGCCTGATCAATAGATATAGCAGGGGCACAGAAATGATGTTGACAATGTAAGACAGATTGAGAGACTAAGTTCAACATACTGTCCAAGCAATATCTTCAATCTTCTGTAGAGATGTTGCATCAATCAGATCCAGAATGACTTCAGTTGGAGTATTCTGGATGACATTTCTGGAGATGGTCTGAGATGCACTAATTTTTTTGCCTGTGACATCAAAAGGTTCAGAGCTTAGAGTCCAGTTCTGGGCAATGGCTGGCTGTGAGATGTCGAAGTCTAGGATATAGCCATTACCAGTATGAGAGATGGAAAGATCTTTAAAGGTGGCAAAACCATTCACAAAACTCACGGTCACTTGACCACTGAGCACTGCCCAAGGGTAACCAGACCCAGGATGAATACTTGCTGTTACTTTCCACTCATTTTCAGCTGATCCAACAACCACCAGATAACCCTACAAGGAAAACAGAGAATTATAGTAATGGGATTTGCCTGAATCGAAGTCAAATCTGTCAAATGACTATATATATATATATATATATATATATATATATATATATACATATACACACACATACACAATCTAGTTGAAGTATGAGGGTCAACCTAATACGTATAAATCTGGTGTACAAAAAAAAGTCTAGGCAAGGCACAAAATAGCACTATTTTCATGGCCTCATGTAAAATACAAGGTAAGATTTTTTTTAAAGCATATTACTTCAAATAAAAAGATATTCACTCTGTTCTTTGCGGTCACATAATATCTTGCCTCTTATATAGTACTACATATAACATATATGTGTAGATAGGTCACTCCTATAGATAAGTTACACCCTACATTTGGCTTTGAAATAAAGGTCTAGCTCATTGGCTCATATATATATATATATATATATATATATATATATATATATATATATATATATATATATATATATATATATATATATATATATGTGTGTGTGTGTATATATATATATATATATATATATATATATATATATATATATATATATATATATATATATATATATGTTGTATTTCTAATCTATACTATGAGATGAGTACACTTTTCATTACAAGGACACAAGGTTTGCAGAGTTTCCTTTGAATTATTTATAATATGTGAGGTATATCACAGATACAGTGTACATACAAATACACATACTTACATTTCCAGTGGAGTTAAAATTGACTACAAGAATCTGTGTATTGACAGAGGGAGTTAACTTGTCACATCCCTGCTAAGTGTGTCTGCTACAAAATGTAGTTCTGCAGCTATTCACTATCTTGTTTAAAATTGTTCACTTGCTTCTTTTTATGAGCTTCTATTTTCATTCATATTGATTAAATAAACAAAAGAGATGCTTGGGATTGAAATGTGAAAGTTGGTTTAAATAAGGAAAGTACAAACACTGCATGGCAAGTGTCCTGAACAGTGAAAGTGTGATCATTCGATTACCAGTGAGTATGTTTAAACAAGTGGGAAAAGGCCAAGCAAAATCATGAACAAACAGGAGGTAATTCAAACCTTTAAAGTAATTTACAGTTAATCCAAGTAATTCTTATGCTTGTATACTGACAAGACTATAAACAATGTTTATTCCTCTCAGATCACAAATGTGACACATGACGATTACAAAGTAAACTGAAAGTAGATAAACATGAAAGTAAGATTAATATCACTTTTTTTACAGGGGAATAATGATATAGTTACCATCTTAGTGTAGTAAATAAGGTGTTCTTGACAATAGAGTTAAATGGTTGTTACTGTTTGACAAATAATAATAGCTTTGAACATCATACAAAATTTGTCATTGTTTGCACATTAATCAGTTTATTCTTGTTTTAGATTTTAACTGTTATATGAAACAATTTCAACATGATAACTCATAACTTTACACAACTTTAAAAGCTCAATAACTTTTGAATTAAACAAACAGTCAAAAAGTAATATATTTCACCTTCTATGATATTTATTTTTTAGGTACAGTTTTCTTTCAGTTTTGAAATAAGGACAATTCAATATTTAATGAAGTTCATTACCTACATCATTTTCATTTCATAATGTTCACAATCTTTTATTCCTTGGAATATTTGACAATCTTGCAGTTCCAGTTGGTAAATGGTGGTTTGAGCTTCTAAATTTAAAGTAAATAATGCTAATCAAGCTTTTCATCAGGGAAAGAAATAAGTTACATCAAGAAAGCAAATACTGAACACAAAGGCTGAGAGTAAACCTGAACTATTACATGCATGAATTAAAGGGGGTTTCTACAAAAAAGACGAGGTAAATAATGAAAATAAGGAAGCAAAAACAGATGAAAAACAGTCTTAATATGAGTGTGTTGTCAGAATAGTAAAATAATTAAAAAATAATCAAAGATGGGGTAATTGTGTGTTTATAGTATCAAGAACCAAATTGTTTGACCTAATTCAAAAAAGGATAGATGTATGTATGTATGTTACAGAGTTTTATGTAGTACCAACTAAACGTAAAGTTTGAAAAATATAAAAATGAATTACAAAACAATTTAGGAAGAAAAACAATACCATATAAGACCAGGTACTACAATATGTACTAAAGATTATATATCCCAGTAAAGTTATGCAAGGAGGAAGTAGTAAAGGAAAGGTGTCATTATAACGTTTTAGTGGGATACTGAATAATAATAATAATAAAATAAAAAGTTAAACAATATTTACTTGCCATGGGTATATATTTTCACTAAGATTTGTGAATTGGTTATAAACTGATGTCTGACAGAAATTTTAATTAGATTGCATTGTAAAGGTTAGATTTTGTCATTTTGACCAAATTTCCCATGAGTTCTCAGTTGCAGTATCCAATATTGTTCTCTAATATCAGTCAACCCAAGATTAAACCCAATCAGTAGAATCTCAAGAGATGGTACTGAATATCCAGTTAAGTTGTAGTGGTTGGCAAGTTTTGTGTTGACTTTATTGCACATGTGGCTCTTGCGGTTACTCACTGTTTTCTGAAATCAACAGTTTCACCAAGATATTGGGTGGCACAGATTTTGCATGTCAGGAGCAAGATTACATTTTTGGCTGGACATCCTAACTTCAGATTGATAGTAAAACTAACTCCTGTAGCCAAACTTTGGAACAATTTGATCTCATACATATACTTTCGGATTAGTCAGGTTTGTCTTTTTAATTGTATGTTTCTGCATCTGTGATCTTGTCCAAAGTTAACTTGGCACATAGCAGATGGCCATGGAGATGTTAAAGTCTATGATACATAATCATAGGAACTTCCTGAAATATACCTTCACATATTTGGAAGATTTGATTTGGTGCCAATGCTTCTAAATGCTTTAAGCATCAGGGTGGTAAGTAAGCGCAGTAGCTATAGGGACTGGTATGGGGACCTGTGGCCTTGTATGGGGACAAATGGAGATTTAACATTAGCATTTGGGCTGGTATGGGGCCCTATGGAAACTAACATTATGGATGACACTATGGGGATGTATGGAAATTTAACACTATGGGCTGGTATCGGGACCTATGGAAATTTAACATTGTGAGTTTGTATGGGACCCTATGGAAATTTAATATTATGGGTCATATGGAAATTGAACATGGATGGACAAAAATAGGGAGATATGCACTTAGGCAGATGAATGTTTTTGGACTTGAAAAACATGTACATTAAACACATACATAAGTGAGGATAAGGTGACTCATGTACTTTGTTTTACAATCCAACATAGCATCCCACATACAACAGAATGGGGATAGCTCACATAGTTAGACTTGCTATCCAACACACCATCACGCATACATGGGAAGCTCATATACTTAGACTTCCTATCCAACATAGAACATACCGTCACACATACAAAAGGAAGGGGGCGTTATATTTTTCCATTTTGTTTATACATATATACACACAATCACACATATCCAGGGAGGGATCTGGATATATTTTCATTTAATAAATACACACAATTATATTTACACAAGGATGGGGCAGTGTATACACACAAATACAAAGAGACAAAGACACAAAGACAAATATAAAGAAGTTGGCAATAATGACCTGTTCTTTCCAGACTACTGGGGTGGCCCTGAAAAGGGACACTGGATGAGTTTGTGCCTGTTAACCAAGCTGGTTAACACAGATGACACTTATTCACTCTTCTCTGGTGTGACCTTCATCATACCAAAGGACCATATTCCAGTAACTCTTTCCAAGCAGCCTTGACATTCCACATAAATACTTCGGACACAGACTGCTCACCAATGGGTAATGGCATAGATAGGGATGTTGGGATCAAACAACATATTTGAGATGTTAGTCAAGCTCCACATCAATAGTTTGGAAACAGACTGCTCACTCTGTCGTTTATTTGACTGTCCACTCGGTCATGGCATGGATAGGATCAAAGAACATACCTGAGATGGTAATCAAGCTCTCTACATAAAACCACATGGTGCTTCTTTGAGAATGGGTTATAAGACTGGTGAAAAATAGCCCTTTATATACCCAGTCAAAGGATTGAAATGAGCTTTTGCACAATGCCAATGGTAGCATGTCTTTTTCAGACTCCACCCATCAGAATGTGTCTTGCTCCACTAATCAGAATGCATCTTATCTACCAATCAAACCAATGAATTGAGTGTGCTATGTTTCAATTCATGTGTAAAGTAGTATTTCTACATTGAACCAGGTCAGACTGAAGTTGACTACAGTTTAGTACAATACCATATCACAGCTTATGGACAACAGGCAATCCCATAAGCTTTTCTGGTCTATGACCAGTTGAGCTAACAGTTGCAGGAACACTGTATTTTATACATATGCGCATCTTTATAATTACCATAATTTGTACCAAGTTTCATAGTGAGCCATCAAAAACTGTGGGACTAGTTACATTCACAAGATGTCATACAATGCATACAGCTGCAAGACAAAAAGGGCAGTAACTCTTCAAATGATGACCACAGCATGTACAAAGTTGATGGTGGTCCATTGAAATCTTGGAGACTAGTTGTGTTCAAAAGATTTGGTCTTACACTGCATCAGGTTCCAAGCCAAAAAGGGCAATAACTCTAACCAGAATCACAGTAGGACACTGATTTGTCAATATGTGCATCTTCAGATGATGACCATAATAAAGCATGTACCAACAACAATCTATCAAAAACACTTCAACTAGATGCATTCACAAGATTCTGCCATACACTTCATGATTTGTTGATATGCACATCTTCAGATTATGACCATAACATTTCATGGCAATTGAAAAATGTGAGACTAGTTGTGATCACAAGATTTTGTCATACACTGCATTCAGATACAAGTCAAAAAGGATGATAACTTTTTAAAAAATTACAGGAGGATAGTGATTTGTCAATTTACAAATTTTCCCGTGATGACCATAATATGTAATAAGTTTCATGGCAACTGATCATATAAAAGTGGGACTAGTTATGGCAAAAAGAATGTGTGCCTGCAGGTCAGCAGATGAATGAATATCAGAATTCTTATATACCCTCCACCTCGATAGAGGCAGGGGGAGGTATAAACTGTAACACTGAGATTAATCTAGGGTGTGGACAGACATATGGATGGATATACGGGTGGATGGACATGCATGCCAAAGTAATTGCTATGTTGAACTTCTGCCAAGGCAGGCTTGACAAAAATGTGATTTATCTATGAATATGTATGGTACACTGAAATTATAAGGTGCATAAAGTGAATTTTGCAAATTGACATTTATCAGGTGTTTTACCTGTACAAAATCTTAACAAAGGACAAAGGAATATTCCAGTGAATAAAGTACACATTTTAAAACTTACATTTCTATCCAGGAACTTGAGAACAGGCTGGATGATGAATTGTGAGCCTTCACTTGCTGGAGTGAGAACAGTGTGAAACTCAAAACTTTCCACAGGGATGTAGGTGACATAGCGAGAGGTTGTGGGGTTCAAAGAAGCCCATTCTTCAGAACTAGGATTGGGCAGAGGGTTAGCAATGGAAGTAGAGAGAATTGTTGTATTCAGCACATCACTGAGGTTTGTTCCACTTTGAATCGCATTCTGAAGGGTGTAGGATATGTTCATCAGCTGCTCATGAGACAGGACAAGTGCAGATCCAGTTTGATTGATCTCTGAAAGATGATAACATGAAATATTGTTATGTATTTACAACCAACCAACTATCTGACCAACTGATTAAAAACAAAAAATTGACTATGATAAATATAAAGTATCTAGTTGACTAACTAATCAAGTCAGAGATAATAATTAAATCAATCTAAAAGTCAACAAGTCCCTTATTCAAAGGCTTCTTCTTCACAGTGAAAACCTGGGTTCTACAAAGCTTCATGCATAAGTAAATACATCAGTTGTACAAAGTTGACTTTATCAGCTATGGCTTGAAAACTTCAAAAGATCTATATAGATGTATACAGATCTACATATATGTAGGACTTGACATTTGTCTAAAGTTATCCAATCATCTCCAATGTCAATGTAGGTCTATGGTCTACAGGTTCAGAAGATGACTAACAAAACACTGAAAATTCTTGTCTTCCAGCTATATCTTGAACAATTATTTGATGCAACTTTAAGGACTAACAATCTTCAGGCTGATGGATCTATGAATTTTCATGCCTGAAAGATAGGTTTCAGTTAACAATGTGCATGGAATATACCAAACACTTACAAAAATTATTAAGACAGGGAAACTCAAATGTGACCTACCAGATGGGGGTAGATTTCCAATTTCCATTTGAACTGTTGTTGTATCATCCTCAGATGTTGCTCTCTTATGACGCCCAGAGCTTGACTGTTCGTTGATGATGTTTACGATTCGGATTTTGGAGTATGGAATGTCTAGAAATGCTGCCAGGTTCTGTACAAGGTTTTTTCCATAGAATTCATCTACAGTCATCATTGGTAATCCAAATGCCACCATGATGACTTCGGCGGTCTTGATTTCCACCACTCTGGGACCCTTTATGATAAAGCAAATTATTCCTGTTTTCATGTTGATGTAGTTTGTGCCAGATGCATCAGTGTTGACATTAGGCATATACTGGTCTTTGTAAGTCTCTCTTTTCAGAACCATGGCTCCTGTAGAAGTGTATACAGCATTTTTTGGCAGTACATATGTCTCATTAAGATAGACATCAAGTCGGTTGGGCAGGCTGTAGTATGCACATACACGCACTGCCTGTGACTCAGAAGCGTCCAACATGAGGTAGCGGGAATGCTGAGGTGATGTGCTGGTGAAGAACAGGTCAAAGTTATGTCCTGTAATAGATATCAAATAACAAGTGATAAGGCCATATTTGTAGGAGCATCCACTCTGCTACATGTCACAAAATGGAACTAATATTTTTGGAGTCTGATTATAACCTGGATTTAAATTCTCAAACAAAGCAAAGTACAAAACTATAGTTCAACTTGGTCAACTATGTCATGGAATTATGTGCACAAAGTGGCAGTTGTATTAAATTTTAATGTAAATATAGTGTGGTCCACTTTAAAGAGGTCTACTTGAGTTAGAAGAAGACCATGCTTCCCTTGCATTGGGAAGGCAGGACTCACTACTGGGTGAAGGCAACTTCCTTCCACCAGAAAGTTCCAAGGGTCCTTCCTTCATGGGAGCTGACAACTATCTTCCATATGTCAGTGATCCTACTCTTGTGGGAGCAGGCAATTTCCATACTCAGGAAAGAGCCATGTACACCTCCCTTATGGGAACTGGCAACTTCTCTACCTCAGAAAGTGCCCGAGACTCCTCCTGGGAATGGAGAAGGTCTTCCTGTGACAAAGTGGAGGATGTGGGTCCCATCTTCCTGTCCCTATAGGCACAGCAACTTCTCCAAGTCCCATGCCTCATCAATTCAAATGAAAATAAAAAGGACATCTGCTCGTGTTGTTACGGAATTATATAACATTTTTCTTTTAATAATGGTATAGTTTTTTAGTTTATGATCTCTGTTCTTAGTCTAACAGCTGTCGTCTTGTTGTGAGTATATATACGGTAGGCTCGATCGATATTTCATTGAGTACATTGGACTTGGAATTGTCACTTGTAGCATTAGTCATATCACGTGGTTTTAGCGCGCGTGAAGATTTGAACTTCTGACCTAGATTCTATGATTCTTCAGTGTCAATACGTTATTTACTGTTTATAAACATTGGTGCAATAGCACTTTGGAGATGTCATGCATAACCTAGTTTCTGATTGGTTTGGAGAGGGTTGCAATATTTTGAAATGTCCTGTTGTTTATCAAAGACACAATGGGTTTTTATTTTGTTTCTGTGCAGTGGGAGACTATATTTTAGAATTAATAGTAGCATTCTGGCATTCTTCACAGTTACATTGAATTGAGAGGTCATAAATGAATTTGGTTCATTTTGTGTGTGGGATATTCTACTTTGGAGATCTATTTATTTTAATACAATGCATTCTGGATTAGTACTGTTTCTTCAACCTTAATAATTATACAGCTCCATGGAATTATTGGAAACATTTCTAGAACTTGCAATATTCCATATTCGCAAAGATTACTTGGATATAACTTATTCTTATTAACACATTAGTACAGTGAAGGTTACTTCATTTGGAATACTACATTCGGAATATTTGGATTGACTTCTGGATCAGTGAACTTTAAAACAATTTAGGACTATTAAGGATATTCTATACTGTAAGTTATTTTAATTCTTTCACTTTGATTGTTTGTTGAAATATTTTAATATTTTAGGAAAATTAAAGATTTGTATTTTAAATCTTGAAAGAATGTTTGATTCTTTTCTTTTGTTACATTACCCCTAGTTGTAACAGTGTATACACTCAAAGTGCATGCTAAGCAGGTAGGATGCATGTCCCAAACTGCCTTTTTATGAATACATTTACCCACAACTTCAAGCATATTGAATGCTGAAAGGAAATACAAAAAGAAACAACTGAACCAAAACAAGAATAAGCCAGGTAATACTTACCATAACACTAGTTACTAAGAGAGTGATAAAAACAAAGAAGCACTGCTTTGCTAGCAAGATACTCAAAACCTACCAATTTAACTAAAAGGGATTCAGACAAATGAAAATTATGCAAGGACTGGGTTGAAAATATAAATTACAACACAAAAATGGATATGATTAACAGTAGATAGGCAACTATGTTGAGCACCCAGAGACATATGAGAACTACACAAAGTCTAAGGAAAAGAAGGACTATATTCTGCATGAACAGACAAAGCAAAGGAATCAGACAGGGATCATGTTTTTGTTCTATATCTCCAATTACTAACATGAGAAGGGAATATAAACCTCAGAGTGTGAACTAACACCAGAAAAAGAGATATCAATGCAATAATAACAGATATTGTATTACTGCTTTTAAAATATCAATTACAACACAAAAAAGGATACAATGGACAATGTATCACCAAAAGTCTACTTTGATGATGAGAAATGTTGAGTCCCCAGAGACACAGGAGAAATTGACACACAGCCCAAGGAGAAGATGGATGATATTCTGAATTAACAAAAATAACAAAGGAATCAGACTTGGATGATGTCATTT
The DNA here is from genome assembly GCA_029931535.1 of Margaritifera margaritifera. NCBI lineage: Eukaryota > Metazoa > Mollusca > Bivalvia > Unionida > Margaritiferidae > Margaritifera > Margaritifera margaritifera. Next base: position 317,703 of record JAQPZY010000751.1, on the reverse strand, counting down.
TTATTCTAGACCTCCAATTACTAATTGGAAGGAAAATTTACCTTGGACCGAGGGCTAGCACAAGGAAAAGAGACAGCAATGCAATAACAGCAGGTAATGTTTTACTACTATTAAAGTATTTTTTTTTCAGAAAACTTAAAGAGTATACCTATTTGACCATGTTGAAATAGAATTTAGTTCAGTCTGAATGATTATTTCTTCCAATTATTTTCCACTTTTATCAAAATCCTGTATATAAACAAACAAATTTCATCAGTCCCTTGGACTTCATTATAACTGGGTTCTATTGTCTGTCGATATGAACATGCTGCATCTTTCAAGTACAATATAGCCAAAGGATGTTAATGTTAAAACTGATATTGCGGTCAGAATTTTGAGCAACAACAGTCAGAAGACCTTAGCTTCCGATGTTACTGTACAATGGGTTATTTCTGTACTGCCAACATTTTACGCCTCTGAGATTGTTTTCACAGCATTGTAATTTTGTAATGGTGTCCATCAGACTTCATATTCCATTTCAAATTGATCTGATTAATCTTTTAATGAAATTTTCACTTAAGTTTATTTTCAAGAAAGACTGATCAATTGCAAATATAGCAAATATAAAACCTACAAAACTAGCCTGCTATACAGTATCTCTACATAGTACTACCAATGTACCCAAGATCTAGTGGTACTGAAACAAGGATGAACAGTCTTCTCACAGAGATTTTAGTAGACACTGATAAAGGACCCTGGAGATAAGTTCAGCAATAATAGATCAAAGTGTTTGATTTAGTCTGGTTTGGAGCTTTATGGCACAGCAACACAAGTAGGTTATTTAGTGCCAAGGCAATTGGAGTAATCAAAGTTTCTTGCCCAAGGACACACCTCAGTAGCCAATCCAGGATGATCTGATAGTATAATATCAACCCGCACCTTTTCAGTCACAAATCTTGCATGCTAACCACTTAACCACTGATGATATTGTCCTTATGATATGTGACTGATGCAACCAATTCTCAATGTTAAAGGAACCTTGTGATGTTTTTAAAAATCAGAATGATAATCTTGGAGTCAACTGATGTAATTTAACATTAGCATTTGAGGAAAAGGACCAAAGTTAAGAGGCAATAGGAGTAAGTCTCTTGCCCAAGGACACACCATGGAAGCCAATCCAGAATGATCTGATTTCAGGATTCAAACCTGCACCCATTCAGTCATAAGATATTGTCCCTATGATATGTGAATGATATAATCAATTCTCAATGTTAGTATAACATAAGGCCAACAAGCAAGAAGCACAAGCTCATTAGCAAAGAATCTGATTGATAATCTTGGAGTACGTGTACTTTAATATTAGCATTCTTGGAAAGGACCCAAGTTAGGAAGATCCTTACAAATTCTATGATTCTAACTTTATTGCAATATAATGACAATAACAGTCTGTCAAAAGTTTTTGCATTTATAAATTAAGCTTAAGTTTCATACTCAAAATATTGTGAGAATATAGGACCAGGTATCAACCAAATATCTACTATTTACAAGCGGAGTGCTTGATTATATCTTTTGGTCTGGTCTCATTTATCTCCAGCAGCTGCAATGCCTCATTGCAAATAAATCCCTACTCTTTAGTACATGTTCCAGGCCCAGTACTCACTCCCAGACAGTGACTCTGGGGTGATAGTTAAGAAATAAATTATACCAACAGGTGTCAATTGTCCCAGATAAACACTGCATTTGGGACTTTCTGGGACCAAACTGAATCTTGAGAAAGGTCAACTCTGGTCAAGATTCAAGTCCAAAATCTCTCCTGAATATATCTTTAGATAAGGGATTTTCACACACATATAAATAAAAATGTCTAAGTAACTTTTGTCTTTGCTGGATTCATGTATTGTGCACAGAGAGATAATAATAATAATAATAATAATAATAATAATAATAATGACTTTACTTAAAGAGGATTTCACAATTAGTTGCTTGGAACTACCGGTACCGGTAACCCCCCTTGTGTCTCTATTATTGCATATTTACATATATAGTACATAGTTGTGCACATAATAAAGAAAGGCACATAGAGGAATTTTTTTTTAAAAATCCCCAAAACAATACAATTATAATAAGCTAAATTTACATGTGGGCATAAACAGAAACTTTTATAAAAATATGCTCCAACTAGGTATATACTGCACAAAATTAGTGAGACAACAAAGTGGAAATGTTGGAGAATTTAAACTTCAAGTTGTAATGTTTTTGTCAAATCAAATGGGTTCCACTTTTCATCCACTGAATTTGGTTATAATTAAATGCATTTATAATTTGCACTTCCTCTAATTTCCTTTTGGATTCTGTTCGAAATTAGTGGCACAGAAGATTGAAAACCTTTCTTAAAGTGTTCTTTCTTTGGTTTTGGAATGGAAAGATGGTTAGCTGAAACTGATCTTAAGTTGGGAGTGTTGCCTTATTTTGAGCATGATATAGTTCCTTGAGATATAATGGGATCACATCGCTTGCAACTTTGGGCACAAGTTTTGCTCATCATTCATTGCATTTGGGATATTTTCAGCATTATCTAGGATGAGTCTGCAAGCTCTTATTTGCACGCGGAATAATTTTTTGCATATATTCTTGTCAGAAGTGTTTTCCCCCAAAACATGACTAGGTATGGCTGTATATAGCCTTGTAATATATTAACCTATGTTTGGTTAATAGATTAAGCCTTATCTTGCTTAATAATTACAGACATGAATTGACTTTATATCATATGACTTAACTCCATTTAAAATTGTTCTCAGCCATCACCCCAAGAATTCTGTCATGGGTAACATTTGCAGACAAATTTCATGCACCTTGAGATTCAAATTGTTATTTTCCAATTTCACCCTCTTTTGCTGGGTAGTAATCATTATTACTTTAATCTTGTCTGTGTTTTCTTTCATGCCATTTTAAAGGAATCTAATGTAATAAGGTTATGTGAACGGACATGATTTTAGCTGTTTGAAATCTGATAGAGTGGTGTAATCTGCATATAGGTCGGTTGATGGAATACATTTGCCAATTTTCAGAGGTAGATCGTTTATTAAAATGAGAAAGAGGAGTGGACTCAGGATTGATCCCTGTGGAACTCCACATGTAATAGGTTCTTCATTAGAAAAACTGACACTGATTTTCACACATTGCTTTCTCTTTGTTAGATAGTATGTAAACCAAACAATCGTAGAATCATAACATTGATAAATGTTCAATTTTTTTTTTACAAAAACTTCACGATCAAAAAGATCAAAAGCTATTTTAAGATCAACTAGTATTGATCCAACTAAATTCTCTTGACCTATGGCACTAATCCATCTATCACGGAGATCATGGCTGTCTCACAGCAGTGTTTTCTCTGAACCCTGATTGGTTTTGGTAAATTAAGTTAAAGGTTGATAGGTAGTCATCATAAGACTATCATGAACATGTTTTTCAAGAAGTGTGGACAGTGTTGGTAAGATGTCCGCAGTTATTGAGATCTTCCTTGCTACCTGACTTATGAATGGGGGTAGCATTTGCCAATTTCCATGTCTTGAGAAACACTGAGGTAAATATGCTTAGATTACATATGTAAGCTATGCTATCAGATATTTTATTTGCAGCAACCCTCAGGAGATGTGGTCCAGTATTATCTACCCCTGTTGCTTTCATTGTCCCAATAGTCTGCAAGAATTTGAAAACTTTTTCATTTGATTTTGCATAAATTGAAAATTTTGTGTCTGCTGGAATTTTCTTTGAAGAGAAATTTCTTAGCTTGATGTGATTGGAGTTTATAATGGATTCCTTCATTGTGGCAGCTATACTAACCAAAAATTCATTAAATGTGTTTGCTATTTCAACATCTTCATCAATAATCTGACCTTCCCAGTAAAGTTGTTGGATTATTGGATATCTTGTGGAATGTTTATCTCCATCTAGTTTGTTAAAACTTTCCACACTGAACTGAGTAACTGTAATGAATGAATAGTTACATCTTTTCAAAAATGGTTTGTGTCTTTAACTGCATCATGAAAATTGTAAAGAAAACTCTATATATATAAATGAAGGCCAGCCTTGTCTGGTTGTTTTTAAACTGGGCATGATGTACACATCAGTGAAACTGATGTTTTAGTTTGTTAGCCCAGCAACTTCAGACATTTCCCACCTACCCCATGTCTCTTCTTTTTTCTGTCCATGTCGTCAATGCAATTTTCATATAATCCTCTAACTGAGAGGGAGCTTGCAGACTTGGATTCATTTATTATATTAACAAAATGATGAATTTATGTGTTCAAATCGCAAACTATGATGGCCACCATTTTCTTAGTATCGATTTCAGCTGGCTGGTCATGAGATTCCATTTTTTCCATTAACAAGTAGTTAATTTAACACTTTATTCAGAAATATGAACAGCTGATCATGGTTACATGATAGCATTTTGACCAATGAAATTACCCATTACATGAAATATTCATATTATAGCTATTTTCAAATGGTATCACAAATGTCAACCAGCGCTGTATCTAAAAATGTATTTCTGCATATATCATGAAAAACTGGATAGAGAGCTCTTTTATCTGAGCTTTAATACTTTTATGCAATTTTCTTTCCCCTGTTAATGCTGGCATTCCATAAACTCTTGAAAGTTCAATGCTTTTATGATGAAAATTTTCAGCGTCTGAGAAGAGTGGCCAGAAGATGATATAAACCTGCAAGGATGGCCTCTTTTGAACAATCATGTGCGACTGTCATATGTGTCATAATTTGCAATCACAGTTGTTTCTGTAATAATATAGAAAAGAAAATCCTCCAGAAGAAATAAAACTTTTTATAAAACTAAACAAAATGTTCAAGAAGTTCCTGAAATAGATATTGAGTATAATCAGCTGGAAAGTTGGACCCTGCACACACCTGCAAGTAAAAACCATTTTATAACATGGCAGCAGTTTTAATATTGTGAGGGCCTTAAACCATTGAGGGTGAGTTGAATCCATGCTGTCCACAATTGAGAGAAAAATAACAGTATGCAATTATTAAAATGGTTGTAAAATGAACTAACTTTGTCCATTAGTGAAGCCATTTGCATCAATTCATTTTCTGATGTAGCACCAGGTACCATTCACAATGTCATTTGAAAAAACTATAATTGCAGTTATTCTTATAAAGAAACAATACCAATGCACATACAGTAAAGTTTATTTACAACAAAATTGGATGTTACAAAATATCAGATATTGTGAAATACATTGCAAGGTTCCTTTAGGTGTTGTAAATAATAGCTTTCCTCAGTTACAATGTAATTAGGATATAACAATACAATTGTGGGGGTCCTTTGGACTTTGTTCTAACAGGAATTTACTGTAAACACTGGAAATTTGTGTGCCCATTGTATTTTCCCATTTTAACTGTAATTAGTCTGGTGTGAATTTAAAATGGTCACAAAAACAATACTGCACAAGTATATGTATATCATACCAACCATCTCAGTACTGCAAATATCACACTGCTTGAAAACATTTTACATTATGTAAGTGCTAAAATATGAATGTTCAATAATTTCCCAGAATCCAGAATCAAATGAGAAGATTACTATTTACCAGCAGCAACAACAGCCTGGAAGGTGGATAACCTCGTATGACAGGCATATCCTTCACACCAGCCATGGCTCTGGGGGCCATTTATCAGGTCAATGTAGCCATCACCATATTTTGCCACAACTGCAACTGGAGACAGGCGACGTGTTTCGGTGTCAGAATCCATACTCTCAATGGTAAGCACCAGATAATCCAACTCCTGACATAGCCAGCCATGCCAGCTGGCACTAAGCGTGCAGTTTTCATTCCGGATGATGCCTGAAAGAGATAGGCACATCAATACAGTGAACTATATTACATACACATATCATAGAAAGACTACAAACAATTTAGATTTCACACTGTTTTGCTTAAGACAGTATTAAGAAATATTGCTCTTTTCATAACCAAATATTCTTGTTGCTACTTGTTCACCAAACACAATCTTAAAGTATCAGAAAAACATATGTCAGCATAAAGATTTGCAATTTATACCAATTTGACATCTTAGATTACACAAAGCACAAAATCACATACCTCTCTTTGTAGCAATACTGTTGACATTAAGCCTGGCCCCTGTGTCAGGGTCAGTCAGGAGCTCTTTAGGGATCCTGTAGTCCCCTAATCCTCTTACTGGGTTCACATCCCACTCAAACTCTGACTGAGAGATGACAAATGCCTGCTTTCCAAGGAAACTTCCATCCAAGTCTCTCATAACTGTCTTTTTCTTGGCATCACAGTCCATGTCCACACAGTCAGATGGTTTAATCTTACTAAAAAACAAAATACTATGGCATTTACATTTTACACCTTTATCCTGTTGCATCTATACAGTATTACTCTTTGTCTGTTTTATTGTCTGCATCTCTATCAGTGTGTAACTATGTCTCCACTGACTGAACTATCTCTCTGTCTATCCAACTACCAAATCTCTCTCTCTCTCTCTCCTTCTACTGCCTGAATAACTTTGTGATCATATTAGATTACGCAGTAAATCTAAACAATGAATATTAGTGATCTGTGAAAATATTTTTTAGTCATTAGCTTAATGTGAATATTCAATCATATAAAGTGACCTGAAGAAATCTGAACTCATAAAAACATCAGACATACTCAATGTTAGGTCTGTGAATGAAGACCTTTTGAGTGTCATCAACAGACACCAAAGTAGCTCTCTCTATAATCAGGGGATGGTTGCCATCATCATTTCCTTCATTTGTGGCAATGGCATAGTCTGTCTGGTTTGAGCAGGAAGTTTGGAAATGTGCAAATGTCACATCTGAAAATGAAATTTCAACTTGGATAGCAAGATTACAGTGCAACATCAGGTATCTGACTCCATGTTATCAGAATTACAACTTCATTCAAACTGACATGTCCCCCATCTTATATTAACCTGCTGAATTACATGTCCAAGTCAATGAAATTTGTAAGTGGGGAATATCCAAACCATTTTATTGTTTTGCCTTTTTCATTTTCATTTATTTCAAATCAATGTTACATTGACATCTCAGCACAAGAACTTTATATTTAATTTTTTGGAGGTTCTAGGGAGACTAGATACATTTGTAACTGAGCAACTTTTGGTAAATAAAGAAGTATTATTATTACTACTATTATGCAGAAACAAAACAACAAAAAATCAGACATATTTGGGAAGCATCAGTATCTTTGTTGTGGGCAATGACATTTAAAAAAATTAAATCCACCATGAAGAACAGTATTGGAGATTGGGTCTTCAGGTAAATAGTGTGAACTCATGAAATGAAATTCCTCATGCTCGTTTATAAATTCGCCAAAGTGTACATGTTATGCACAAACTCATTTGAAATCAAAACACATACACCTAGTGGTGGATATCTTGAGGTGTATGCATTTATTAAGACATGAGCAGATATTACATTGAATATAGTATACATAGTTGCATGTATTATGTACAGTTTTCATGCATATGCCTCTATTTGTATGTAAATATGCATGTATTGGTATTCATCCATAAATCCATCAATGACTCCTCAATAAATACATATATCAACCAAATGTAGTTTTTTGGTGGTTAAAACTAATCTTAATTATGTAATACTTACCTGCTACTACTACTGCATTGCTTTCCTTTTCCAATATGCTAAGTCCCCAGTGTGAGCTTTATATTCTGTCCTCCAATTAGTAACTGGAGGTCCAGATTTGAAAAAAAACATGATCCCAGTTTGACTCCTTAGTCATAGCCAACATAAGGAAGATTTTCCTCTTTTGACTTGGATCAAGTCTACACTGCATAAGAGCAGGGAGGTAGGATGGAATCAATGCAATAGTAGCAGGTAAGTATTACATAATTAAAATTAGTTTACCCCCCCCCCCCCATACATTTGAATAACAGTAATACGTTAGTACTGCATTGCTGAATTTACCAGTAAGGAATGAGGCTGATGGCCTCAAAAACAAAAACTGATAAAAGAAAAATGCACTGCCCCTCACTGTATGAGTGTTTCCTACTGAAGTCTGTTAGATGTCTTGGCCACATGTTGTGCTATCACAATTGGACCCAATGAGTAAATGCCTTTACTCTGGTATGCCAATGTTTCAAGGTAAAAGGATGAAAAGGTAGATGAGATCACCAGAAGGCAGCTTGCATGGCATCATCCAAAGAGGAGTGATTCAAGTAGGCCAATAGCCCTAGCCTCATAGGCTTTGATTCTCATGAAAAATAGATCCCTCTCAGTGAGGAACTGATAAGCTCTTTTGATAATGAGGACATCCACCTGGAAATGGTGGTTGCCAAAATATCAAAGGAACTCTTAAGAGGGAGAGAGAGACAATTCAAACCTTTCCTTCTCCTTTTAGAGGAAGCAAAATAACACCTTCATGCTCTAACTGGGCAAAGAAGCCTATCTTGATCATCCCCAGCACATATATGACTGAGATTGAGAATCAATAGGAGCAGGAGCTACTGAAGGTAGCTGATTCTTAGACAGAACATTTGTTTGAAAAGAAGAGAAACTTAATCATAGTTACCACTGAACTATAAACAACCCTTTTCCACTGACAAGGCATGGATTTCATTCCTCTTCCACTCCTTCCCACTGACATTAAGCAAAGCAGGAAAACAATCTGGATGGTAAGGTTCTCAAAGGAAGCTTTGCTCAAAGGTTCATAAGGGGCTTTTGATAACACCCAAAGAACAAACAAAAGGTTCCATTTAGGCATTATTGAGCAAACTAATGGTCTCTGAAGTTCAAAATACCTAATGAGATCAGAAAGATGAGGATCCAAACCAATGGCAACTTGAGAGTGTTAGAAAGGGCTGCCCTATAGCCTTGAATGGTAGATACTAAACATTCTCTTTCCTCAAAAAGGAGGAGATGAAAGTCTGCAACAGTACAGTTAAAGAGGGACAGCTAGGATCAATGCATTTCCTACTGCACCAATTACAGAAGATTCTCCACTTTGCATTGTAAACTTTAGAAGTCGATTGCCTTCTTGCCTGGGTTATGCAGTCAGCAACCTTGCTCGAAAACCGGTATTGACAGATAGAACATTTGAGATGAACCAAGCATAAAGGTGGAGAATCTGAGAATTGTTGTGAAAGAGGAACCCCTGGTGCTGCAACAGTAGGTCCCTCCTCAGGGGTAATCTATTGGACTCATCTACACACAGGTCAAGTAGATTGTTGAACCAAGACATTTGGGGCTGGGTGAGGGTGGGGGTTGCTGTCAGGATGAGATAAGACATGGAGATCTTGACTTGGTGGACAACCTGCAAAAATATTTTGAAGTGTGGGAAGGTGGAAGCATATAGTCAATCCCACTTCAGACTGAAGGCATCCAATACTCAGGCCCTCTGATCTGGTACTTGAGAAACATAAAGAGCGAGCTTGTTGTTGAGTCTCATAGGAAACATGTCCATTACTGGCCTCCCATACAGTTAAAACAAATAATTCTGCTGGTGGATAGATATTCCGTGAGGACAACACAGCTTTGTCTGGACAGGCTGTCTGCTAGGATATTCCTTGTGCCTGGAATATGGCGGACTCTTAGAATGATCTCCTCTGAGACTGATCATTGTAGGATGTTCCAGACTTCCATGCAAAGAAAAGGTATATGAGGTACACTACCACCAAAGTATTGTCCAAAGCAATAATGATGCCTTATTAGGTAGACACCCACCCACCCCCACAAGTGGGGCTAGGAATATTTCCCACATTTCTAGGTTGTTGATGTGATGGATCGCTTCTTCCCAAGACCACTGTCCCTCAAGAACTACCTGTTCTGACTCCAGATGAGCAACCAATCCCAAATGTGATTTGTCAGAAAGGAGTTGGGTTCAGGGCTGTGAATTGGGACTCCAGTCAGGAACTCACCAACTCAGGTGGTAACAAAAATTGGATCCCAGTGGAATCTGAGAGCAGATAGCATGTCTTTGTGTGGTTTCCAGTTTGCTAGAAACAGGAACTGGAGAGGGCACAAGTGAAGTCTCAATAGGTAAACTAGATCCATTTTTAGAGTTCCAAGGACAGAGGTAAAGGCGAGCCAACAACAAAATCTTGGCCATAAAATCCACTATGTGGGACTGAATCTGTATGGTCCTGTCTGCTGGAATGTGAATCCTGTCTTGATTGGTAAGGAAAGTCATCCCCACATACATGAAGTCATCAGAAAGGATGAAATATAACTTCTCTGAGTTGGGGATAGACCCAGATGAACCTCCATGAACCAACAGAGGGACAGGGTCCTTCAGGAGAGTATCATACATTATGATGTGGAGCATCAACCAGCTGTCATAATACTGGAGGATGGGGATCCCTAAAGACCTCTAGTGAGCCACTATTACCCCATCCCCCTGGTAAAGACTCTGCAGGCAGAGGCAAGACTCTGAAATTGATACACCTCTTGGCCAAGACAAAACTGGAGGTATTTCCTGTGAGGCAGGAAGATTGGGATTTGAAGATATGCATCCTGCAGATATATGGAGACCACCCATTCATAGGGCCTTATGGTGTTCTTGACTGAGGTGGGAGTTGCCATTTTGAAGTGTTCTATTGAAAGGAATTTGTTTACGGCAGAAAGATTGATGATGAGTTGAAACTTTCTGTCATTTGTCAACATAGAAAATATCTGGGAATAGAAACCTGGACTTTGGTCGCTTGCCACCATCTTGGCTGTGCCCTTCAATAAAAGCATGTGCACCTCTTCTCTTAGATGAAACAGTTGATACTGGTGAAAGGAAATGGGGGTCCATGACAGGGGAGAAGGTTCCTGGAAAACAGTCTATAACCATCCTTTAACCTGGAAAGGACCTACACATTGTCCATGATGCCTGACCAAGCATCTGAAAAAAGGGCTTGTTGTGCACCTACTGGGATGTTGAGAAGATGAAGACAATGCAGGCGAGAGTGTGACTCCCTAGGGCCAACTGCCTTCCTCCTTTGGCCTCTACAACTGCCTCATCTAGCAAATGAACTGGGGCTGTTTGCACTGTTGTTGAAGTTGGCCCTGTTTAAAAAAACTTGGGAGCAGGGCACATCTGTCAATCAGCGTGGATGCACTTCTGGGCCAGGTTTGATGGGCCTAGAGTCAGGGTCAGGGACCAATGTTACTGGTCCCTAAAATCTTGCAATGCTACAGTGGGGAAGAGACATCTGACAAGATTTTCCACATCAAGCGGTGTAGCCCTCAACAGGTTCTTGCTGTGGTCCAGCCAGAGTTTGGTATCTCCAAGGAGGCATCTACACAGAGAGTGCCTTGACATTGATAGAACATGCCTCAATGTTTTTGCCACAGCCTCAAGCACATGTTGAAAAGTAGCTGAAGACAACAATTCCACCTTCAAAAGATTGAAGAGGGCACCCGAAAAGAGACTGGCATGAGAGGTTATTGTCACCAGGGTTTAAGTCTTTAACCACAAGGCTTCCAAGGATTTCATCAGGAGATGAGCCCAGATCCCAGCTGATATCCCCACTTGGGAAGCATCAAGTCCATGGGGTGGGGAGCTTAATGCACCAAGCTAGATAATGAACCCAATAACTAGTCGCAGAAACAAGCAGCCAAAGCATAAAAGTGGGGGATGGACCACCCCTTCATTTGTCTGGCGGCTTCTTATCCTTGGGAAAATTACTGCGCTATCTCCTGCACCATTTCTGAGAAGCAGAAGATCTGAATGAAAGTGGGCCCCAGAAAGCCTCTCCAGACTGGAGAGAATCCTAGTATCCACAGCCACTGAAGGCTTGAAGCACAGGACTAAGGGAATAAGCTGGTAGACCTCATTTACCATCTTATCAAACATCCATGGTACACTGTCACCTGACCCAAGAGGTGGGAAGGAGCAGGACACCTTAATATGGAAGAGAAGGGCCTGCTGCAACTGGTTCTTCCGGGAACTCATTTGAGTCTACCAGAATGGAAGGGATTGCTGTGGCCTGCCATGTCCGACATACCTTGAAACTAAGGCAGAGACATCCATGATGCTGGGGGGGGGGGGGGGGGGACATAGGAAAGGGGGGGGGGAATAGCATATAGATTTCCTTCCTTAAATGGGCAAGCAAAACCTGATTGAGCAGTCTCCTAGAGAGAAATGGGAAGGGGGTATAGGCCTGATCCATGTCCCTTGACTGTCAATCAAAACCTGGTGTCCCATTGCTGAAAGAGCATTGCCCAGTGACTGGTGACCCATGCCTGGTGACCAGTGATCTGTGTCCAGTGACTGCCACCCTGTGACTGGTGTCTTGCCAAAGACCAGTCCAGTGAAACTCTATCTGGCAAACCAGAGTTCTCATTAGATCTGCAGGATCAAGAATGCTGCTCTTCAATAAAGGTGCAACTGCTTCTTATTGGTCACCTTGAGAGGGTGCTGCACGTTCCTTCTGGGAAGGTGCAACTCGCTCTCAGGCACCAGCACTTTTCCTCCCCTGAGAGGGGCCATAGATCTATCCCTAACTAGCACTGATGACATCATAATGAGCATCAGGGATCTGAGGCCTTTTTGCAATGTCCTAACCACAGAAATTGCTCCTAGTTCCTGCCCCAGTGGGGGTACAGACTTTCTTAAAACCAGAAGTGAATTAGGCACCTCATGGGAATAGAAGGGGTTGTCCTGAGATGAAGAGAAGGAAGAGGGACCTTTCTTCTGCCCGCAGTAAGTGCGGTGACTATCTGCTAGGATTCACAGGTGGGGTGAGTGTCCGAAGGGACATTCTTGTGCCCACACTTGTCCACACCTTGTGACATATTAATGTGCTGAAAGAGAAAAACTAATAAATACAATATAACTGGGGACCAAAAAAGGGTAGGTGATACTTACCCTGACACCAGTACTAAGAAGGGGGAACAATTATCAGAATCACTGCTTTGCTGAGCAACGTGCAAAACCCTTCAAGTTTAATGAAAAAGAACACAAAAACACCCAATTAATACATGAACAAGTGAGAGGACTGAAACAACACAAAAAAGAATATGTTTGACTGAAAAAATGGTTAAAGACTGCAACAAAGGTGAAATTCATTGAGCATCCTGACACATATGTACTCACATGATAGTCCAAGGAAAAAGCGGAAGATATTCTGTATGTTAGTTATGACCAAGGAATCAGAATGCAGGGATGATTCCAATAATACAATTTTGGAGCCCCCATCCTTAGAATTGGGAATTTTTCATCACAAAATGAGCATATTTGGGGAATTTTTAACACACAGGCTTATGGTTTCAAATCTCTTAACCCTCATCAGTCAGAATTTTTGTTGGAATTTATTTTCAGATGTTCCTTTATAGCAAATTTAAAAATTATTATTACAAACCAAAATTAGTTTATTATTTTGTTCTTGTTTTGTAGAGTAGTGATAGTAGAAGTTGCTGTTGTTCTTGGCATAAAAAGAGCTCGTTTATAACACGTCCTTAACATAAAACAAATTTATCTGTTTATTCATCAAACAAGATATAAATTTAGGCTGCATTATAATAATCATATTTGTTACTTACAGGTGTTATTGGAATAAAGGTGTTTTAAAGGATAGGGAATCTTTGCAGCATATTTACTAAGCAGACACAAGTCAACAAACTAGAATACTAAACATTATTTTAAACTATATTCTATTTTCACTAAAGAGCATGAAATAAAATGTCATAAAAAAACTTGATTTGGTTATTAGAAATAAAGTCATTAAGTGTTTCACACCATACCAAGCATACTTTGGCAGACAAATCTCAGCAGGCCATGTGTTGGATCAAAGTGCAAAATTTGTGTATTGACATTATCAATGCCAACTATCTGAACAGCTGCCATTCAAAACAAGTGTTCTAATTATGGAAGGAATAACTGTCGCTACACAAAGGGGAGCTGCCTGCTCTCTTACCAGCTTTTTGATAATGCACATATGTAGGAGAATCCGAATACTTACAGGGTCCATGCTAGGGGTGATTCAGGCACAATAGTCACCTTAGAGTCTTGTCATTTCACCTAAACAGGCCCAAGATGTGAAGTTCACTTTGCATTGCATTGATTTCATGACATTACCAAATTACCCCCACCCCATTTTGTTTCAATACATTGCATTAATAATCAAAGTAAAACGTTGACTTTTGTGTCAATTTTCCCTTCAAAACGGAAGGTGGAAAGATAGAAGATGAAGTCTTATGTTCTGTGGTCAATTGTGTTGCTAATTTGATGATCATATATACTAGAAATTACATAGAAATCTACTGAATTCCTGCCAAAATTTCACACATGATACTTTGAAACTCAAGTGAAAACTTGACTTTATGAAGTCCATTCTGAAGCAAATTTTGACTTTGTGGATGTATCCAGTCCATTTCTCATAAAATGAACCATCATAGAAAAACATGAAAAGTGAGTTTGTGCTATGGAAGCTGTTGCCGATTTTCAACTGTAGCCTATTTTCGAGGTTGCTGTTTTATGCTATGCAACAACTGTTGTGAAGCAAAATAAGAAAAGTTTTAATACTTTTATAAATGTTTAGTAATATTTAATTGGCAGTTTAATAATCTGACATGAAAATATGCGAACACATTCATTTAAAGTAGCTGTTCTGAAGTTACCACAACCATTCCTCCCTCCCTATCTTTGCAAACTTCGCCCTACACTGGCTGGAGAGAGGTAATTTCCATCATATATTGGGGTCCAGGGTAGACCTGACTTATTATCATTAAATGCACTTTAAAGCAATACCAAGCTTTGTATTATTAAGATAACTTCTAGTAAGGAATAAGGTAAAATTATGGTTCTGAGCTAGTAATGTTTCCCATATGAATGGAATTAGGGAAAAATTCTGGAAAGCAAGATTTACAAATTTTCAATTGGAATATTTCAAAATAAAAAAATTTGGGCTGCCAATGAAAAATATGGCTGCCAGGCCCTAGTTAATATAGTTGAATCATCCCTGGACTGAGCTCATGTTCTTTTAAATTCTGGGCCTCCAGTTACTAATTAGTGGAGGGAATATTTAGCTTGGACTGGAGATTTAGTGTCCTGGAAAAGGAAAACAATGCAATAGCAGCAGTTTATGTATTACTGCTATGACGTTAAATTTTTCTGGTAGGACCCTCTGTTAATGTGTTTCCAGGTATTTATTGTACTTGAAAACATAAGCAAAATATTTCAGATTAGATTAAAAAACATAGACTTGCCTGAAACATGCATTGTGCCACCAATAGCCTGATAGGCCATAATGTTCTCCAATGGATACTCAGGAGCATTGTTAAAATCTGAAGTAAATGTGGTCCAAGTAAGACCAACCATCCCTCTATTGATCTCCTCAGGATGACTAAGCAGGCCATCATGAGAACAGTTGAATGAAGTTGTTCTACCCACAATTAGTGTGTTTGCCACATGTGCAAATTTATTCTCATACTGATGTAACAATGAGCTCGGTCCTTCAACCATGGAAAAGACATTTACACCATTCTCAATTACCACATTGTCGGTCAACTTAGTGTTTGGTTTGTTATTGTAGTACAATCCATAGTCATGGTTCTTCCAGAGAGTAAAATTTGCCAGCCTTGTACAACTATGGACATCTGCATCCTTAGGGAATAGACCTGTTCCCACAAGACAACTGTGACCAATATTGTTGATGTATTTTCCAGTGTTACCACTGTCACATTCTGTCCCAGGTACATGGTAGCACATCCTCTCTGATGCAGCCACTGCATTGTTTACCAATATCAGATTTGTGGCCTCCACGGCTTCAATTGCTGCCTCATAACCTTCAGTCCAAATGTTCAGCACAGCCAGATTACCACGGATGATTGTGTTCACAGATGTTGTCCAAATAGCTGTATTGGATAACAATAAAGTTTGTCTTGAAAACAGTAATTAGAATGACATTCACAGAAAAGATCTGCAACTGACTAATGCCCCTAATAAAACTGAACAGATCAGATGAAGTTCGATGAGTTTTGAAATTTGTAAAGTCATTTAAAAATGATGATTCTCATTCCTGTGAAAACCTACATTACATGTTCACAGGAAAGTTATGTTTTAGAGGATATCAAGCTCTTTATAATAAATAATGCTGACAACTTCCAGAAAACAAAAACATGACTTATTCAAATGAATATTCAACATCAGATATACAAAAAAGATGATTTTTCGTTATTCAATACGAAAATTTCCTATTTTCACCTACAGAACAGGAGAAATAGACTTTTACATAACTGAGGCAAAAAGAATTGCTTAATTATTTCTAAAATAAATTCTAAGAAACAAAGACTATTTTCTCATGCATACCCCCCCCCCATCTTTGCACAATATAAATGTTTTGAAAAATTTATTTAGTAAAAGGCAAAAGTCCACTTAAAATATAGTGATTTGTACACTTGTTTAAAAAATAAAAATCACACACAAGCAGAAACTTACCATGTTTTACAGTGTGATGTATGACATTGTTCTCTATGATCATCTCATCGGCTCCAAAAATTCCTATTGCAGGACTGAAGCCATCATGGAATGCACACTCTTTCACATAGGATGGCTTGACATTGGACACTGTTCCAGTATCAGAATATGTAATGGCGAATCGGGCATCATACAAATCATAGTAGCCTTCCTGGCCTGAGTTGACAAACTCCACATTAGAGAGTCGAGCATGACCTGTATCAAATGACAAATTGTATAATCCTGATATTATTTTATATTATTATTATTATTAATAGTAGTAGTAGTAGTATAGGTTATCTGCACAAGTTCTAACAACTTTGTGTATGCATTTAACAGTGCAGATGGTGGTTAATGGTGACCTATAGGATGGAGGAACTAATAGCAAAAACAAGTCCATCAAGTTAAAAAATGTATACAAAACTGAAAAACTGCTGTAATGACCTGAAAATCTAATCTGGTCATCTACTCATGACCTTGATGAAGTGTGTAAAATTGTATGGCTCTAAGTTAAAATCCTTTTGTGCTATGATGTTAAATGGTTTTGGAACAGACATACAGACAGAGACTTATGGACACAGAGATGTAAGGACAGCAGCCAATCAATATGCTCCCAGTAGGGGCAAAAAAATGACAACAAAATTCCTGATTGTCAAGGCATCATTCACACAAGCACTACTGCCTGTGGGATTAGCCATACTTAGTAATATTAATTAGTTGCATTTACTTACATTGAACGTACACCCAACTGCAAATGGTGTACACCAAGATCTGAGATTACATAATGTGTTGGCATATCTGGGTCTGTGCTGTTCATTCAATCAAACAGTGTACACTCTGATCTGTGAAAGTGTCACATGATGGCAGATTTGGGACTACAATGTTTACAGCTGGATGTGTTATAAATGGCTAAATACAGAAAATGGTGACTCACTTTCTGGGTAAGGTATCAGTCATGCAAATCGCCAGCTCTACTGCCCACATTAGTCCAACAGTCCTAGATGTATTAGTTCATATGAATTTTTGTTTCCATACAACTTTCACCAATTGTCAACAGCATAATAACCCAATCTGCCATCACTTAATGCAACAGAAGATCAGGGTCTATGATGTTTGTTCTACATTTGATTTTAAGTGAATTGATTTGACGCTAATCTGCCTGCACATTATGCACCAACTTGGGGTCAATTACATTCAAATGTAATTAATTAAATTGCAATTACTTTTGACAATTTTGACTCCAATTAAAACAATAAGCTGGCTATGGTCTGCATGTTAAGCCCACCTCCAAACTTTTGGTAAAATAGTGTTGTACACATCAAGATGTATCCACATACCACGTAACATGACTCATTGGCCAACTGTACTTGAGAAACTGACCACATAACAAAACATTAACATCGAGTGCTAATTTAGGTGTGGAGAGACATATGGATCAATGGACAGACATGCACATAGACACCAAAGTAATCACTATGTTGAGCTTCCACCAAGACAAGCTTTAAAATTACAATTACTCAGTTCTGGGCAGAGTAATTGCTTAAATTAATTATTTTTTGGAAATGTAGTAAATTACTATATTACTTTTTATTCTATTTTATTTTATAACAAAAGATACTCTTTTTGTCAAGCCCATCTTTTATTTAGCTAGAGAGTAAAAAACCTGTAACTCTGAACTTAACCTACACAGTTTTAACATTGACCCTAATCAAGAGTGTGGATGAATGGATGGATGGATGGATAGACATGGACGAGGATACAAAAGAGATCACTTTGTCAAGTTACTCCCATGACAGGCTCAACAAAATCACAAAAAGATAAATCTGCCTATCATGAGTGACAGAACAGTATCAGTGTTTTTATAACTGAAAGTATTTTACATTCTCAAGAAAAACGTATATAGATACTCTAGATGAAAAAATCTTTTTATTCATAGTTAATTAAATTTTTTGTTACTTTTATTCATTCTTTGTCCAGACTTGGTTGGTCATATGAGAGATTATTGCAAAGAGCTATTGAAATGCAATAAATCCACTTTAATATCATTCAGTCTAAACTTTAACATAATGAATTATCTTCCACCCATAGCACATGAAATCAGGGCATGACAAATCCACTTGCCAGATGCCCAGGACAAGCTTAAATTCAGCAAGATGGGCAAGCTCAAGCTTGCAAGATACTTGCCCACAGGCAGTTTAAAAAATTGATAGAGAGGAAGAGATTGTGTTCAGTTTGTAATGCTTTATGTTCTGCAAGTTTTATGCTCTGCAATCTCACCTCAGTACATGTCAGCATCTTTATTTAGTGCTTATGTGAACCACATGTTTTTATTATATAAATGCCAACAGTTTCATTCATCTATTGATCCTTTATTTCACATGATACACTGTCAAAGTCTTTCACTTCCATCTTGTACTCAATGTCAAAGTCAGTCTTGCATTTTCTTGCAAAGACATGACAATATGAATGTGTACTATTTGAAGAAACTTTTAACAAATAGGGAATAAATATTTTATATTTTAACTTATCAGATGCATTTTAATTTTAATATCTGTAAGTATATGGGATTCACCAACTTTCTAGTCCTCACCTAACCACAAACAGTTTTGCGAGTAGATTCCAAAATATGCTGAGCTTGCTGATTCTCAAAAGCTGACTTGCCAACAATTGTTTTGTCGCTGAAGTCAAGGTGAACAGGTGATAATATAACTCATGAGATTTCTTTGTCAGGCATGTTTGGGAATAAAAGGTACTCATCCCTAATGATTAGCACCAAGATTTCATTAAAAACACAATCAATGGACTGAAACTCTAGCACCCATAAGTGGTGTTTATCATTTATTTTTTATGAAATTAATCTGAGGAGACTACAGGTGAAGATGAAGTTACAGGAAGTGACTGTTCGTGATCTCCTATTTGCTGATGACTGATCCCTGAATGCCAAATCTGAGTCTGACATGCAACACAGTATTGACCATTTCTCTTCAGTTTGTGACAATTTAGGTCTCACAATCAATATCAAGAAGACAGAGGTGATTCACCAACCTGCAGCAGGAAAGCGTAACATTCAGCCTACCATCACAGTAAATGGCCAAAAGCCTCACAGCAGTGGACAAGTTCACCTATCTCGGCAGCACACTATCATGTGCAGTCCACATCGATGATGAAACCAACGCCAGAATTGCTAAAACAAGTGTGGCCTTTGGCAGACTATGTGCAAATGTGTGGGAGCACAGAGGCATCAGTCTACAAAAAAAACTTAAGGTCTACAAAGCCACTGTGTTGCTGACCCTGCTGTATGCTTGTGAAACCTCAACGGTGTACAGATGCTATGCCAAGAAGCTGAACCATTTTTGCATGGGTTGTCTGAGGAAACTGATGAGGATAAGATGGCAAGATAGGGTCCCAGACACTAAGGTTCTCGTATTCACACTCTGTTGATGAAATCACAGTTGAGATGAGCAGGCCATGTACTCAGTATGTCAGAAGAGCGAATACCAAAGAAGATCTTCTATGGCGAGCTGGAGAGAAAGCGATCTCAGGGTGGTCAGAAGAAACGCTTCAAAGATTCTCTCAAGTCATCCTTGAAACACTTCAACATTGACCTCGAATCTTGGGAAGATCTCGCACAGGATTGCTCCAACATGGCAGAGTCTCATCCATACTGGAGATACAGACTTTTGAAAGGAGGAGAATTGAAGAGGCAGCGCAGAAGCACGAGCAGTGTAAATCTTAGAACTGCAGCACATCCTCTATTGATCAAGCAAACCCAAGCAGCATCTCCTGTCAAGTGTGCCACAGACAGTTCAGAGCACAAATTGACATGATCAGCCACTCACATACTCACAGAAACCAAACCAGTTAGTGATGTCATGGTCATCTTTGAACTCTACAGATGAACAACAAACAACATTAAATAATTACAGGTGACCTATACATAATTACTGTTTGGCATATAATTCAATGGATAAAAATAACTGTTCTCAAATCATCCAGTTGTTAGTATAAACAAATCATTACAAAAACTTTAGCTTTCATTTTTGTTGATGTAATTGAAGATAGGAGTCTGTTATTGTATCTTGTCAGAAAAAGAAACCTGATATATTTACAGATCATTCAAATTTCGATAATACAGTTCTGTTCATGGTTATGTTCAAATTTTTAGTTCAAAGTCTTTTACCTAAACATCTTTCTTAAAAATCTAGCTCTTTCCAAAACCCTTAATATCTATTCTATTCACTTATCTATCTATCTATATGTCTGTCTTTGCTCTGCTAACTATATATGCATTCTAACCCTTCCTTTTTTCTCATCTACATATCAATCTACATGTACTATTTACATAATTTTGGGGGGATAACTTTAATTATTGGTATATGGTTTTAATGTGGAAAACAAAGATAAAAAGAACAAAAAAAGATCTTTCTTTGTAAAATAAATAAAACATGATTTCACAAAAAAATTCCACCTTATTTTTAAACTTTCATTGTCATATTATGCTGCCATATTTTGAGACAAGGTCAAATATGCCAATGACAATTCAATTTTCCACAGCATTTATATATTATTCATTTTAGACTTTGGATATATTGATTTACAAAATATAATAATTCATTACTTTTAAAAGTGTTCTATGGGATAAATTCAATGCAAAAATGGAGTTCACACATAAATTTAGCATGGAATTCTAATTTCTGTTGCTAAGCTATGTTTTATTTATGTTAGTACTTTTCCTGTATACAGCATCTCTCTCTCTTTATCCCTGTAGAAAAATCTATTTTTATCATGTATCTATGCAAGTAACACATTATTTGTGTCATATATCTTACTTTTTTGTGCGGCAGGCATGGAATGTCTCTCCAACCCATGACCAGCCTATGATGGGAATAATACAAAAAAACAAAAACCAATACTGCCAAATAAACACCATAACAAAGTTCAAAATTGACTAGATCTAGTTTACAGATTTTTTCTTTGTCAAACAATAAGGATGCTGCTGACTAATTAATTCACGAGTGACCATATTTGTATTTGTTGCACAATCAATAGATGTATTGCCAACTAAGCATGTTTGGTCCTTATGATTTCCCAATTGTTTAAACACTCTATAGCCTCAAAACACACGACAAAAGGTGTGAAAGCTTATCTCCTGGACTTACCAAAAACTCTATAATTGAACAATTGCCACAGGGTCTGTAGTACAGAGATTACTGGTACTTTAGTCCCTCACACTGCATGGTTTGTGGTGCAGTGGGTCAGCACATAATAACTTTAGAACAAAATATGTGAATCCTAGGCCTGAATTAAGAAAAAAAGATACCAGCAACAACATCTTTTGTTATCATCATCCAAGCCTTATTTGGGAACCTGATCAAATAAAACTTCACCATACAACTTCACTGGAAATGCACATTAATTAGGTGTTACATATTTTTGAGTTAGTATATTAGCTTGTTGCCAAGTACTAATTAATTTTTACAAGCATTAGAGTGGAATAAATCATAGCTGTTGGGTGAAATTCCATAGTATAGTTTTCTTAAAGAAAAAATCATGTTTTATAATTAATTAGTTTCAAAGGGAACCAGTTAATCATGGAAGGATAACACTAATACTAAAGCAGCAGCGAAACCGGAACTGAAAAAACCCCACATTTTTCAGTACTTTTATTAATTAGGTATATCAAATTTTCTTTTTTGTCACAACTTGTTACATCTCTTTTGAATGTTTTTATATTAAATTTCACAATTATATGGCTGCCACATTAATTTTTCAGGCGAAAATGTTTAGCAAAAGCCATTAGAATTCAGTATTTCTGGTATGTATATATGTAAAATGAAAAGGGATAAACCGAGATTAAATGGGCTAAAACATTTTCCTCAAGACCACTATAATCTGGAACAATGTACTGCAATAAAATCTGATAAGAAAGAAAATTTTATGCTGTTATGGGAACAATGGAAAATATTTCTCCACCTATAACATAGAAACACTTGTGACACGATTCAAATGCATGTTTAATAGCATGATGTAGATTATATTCGGCTAAAACACGGTATTGGTGCTGATAAAGGAATTTTCATGTTATATGCATGAAATAGAAAAATTAAACAAGATATGAACCAATTTTAAAGATTGGTAAGCCTGGCATATACCTCTCTTACTTTCCTGAAAATTTCAAGAGGTTAGTGTAACCCATTGTTGAGATATGCATGGAAACAAGCTCTAAAAATGGCCATTTTTGAGCGTTATGTAGTCTCACTCGAAAAAAGCTTGAATATAAAATAGAGAATTCTCTAAATATCATACTGAAATTATGCATTTATTGGTCTGGTTTTATGCGGAATTCTATCCTGCAAATATTGCTTCTTGAATTAAAGAAATCGGTAAAATATTATGGATTTTATAAGCAAAATACCGTCAGTAGAAGTTTTGTTTCAACACTGAAATTCAAACACTAATCTGTTGTTATATGCCAACATTTTGTACAAAATAACATTCATTATAACTTTTATTGACATCTAGAACTCGACTTTATATTATAATAAGTAGTAAAACCATTTAAATCACATGGCTAGCCAAGATATTCGATTGAGAGCTTGTTCTTTGTCAAACTTTCCAGTTCTAAATTTTGTAGTGTCTGTAACCTTTACAAGTTTATATGGCAATAATTTTGTTGTTTCATTATGGAAAAGTATAAATCCTACAAAGGCTCATGTGTATCCATGTGATGTCCAAGTTGGCCAAAATTGGTGGTGCTGTATTGTACCATTAAAAAACAGCAACTCAATAAAAAAAGTTACAGACACTACACAAACAGGTATAAAAATGAAAGATAAAAGTATTGTTCTACTTGTCATTAAAACATTGTTTTTCTCAATAGAAAGTTCCATCTTATGTGATGTAATGTTGCATCATCTATTTACCTCTGCAGCCAAGAGCAAAAAAGTGATGCAATAACTCTCTTGATTGAATATTGCATCATTCTTGCAGCACTGTCTGTTTGAGTAATTTACTACAAGACAATGTAACCTGAATTTCTTATCCTAGAAGAAGCTGCCTAATTACTTTTTCTGTTCTTTACCATGGTACATCCCTAAGACATGGGAAGACGACAAAAGCAAACCTCTGGGAACAACTCTGGTAAGTTTGTATTGAATGGTAAACCACACTCTTAAATTGTAGTGTCTGTAACCAATATCCCCTTTTTATACTGTCTATGACTTTATCCCTGTTTTTTTTTAAAAAAATGAAGCCAAATTATGTTTCCTATTACAGTATTGATGTGTAAGGCTAAATTTTGACATATTGTCTGTCTGCAATTTGTAATATTTTGGTATATTTATAGTTTCTTTCATCTAGATTTCTGATAACAGGCAACATTTTCAGTGATTTCTTACAATATGCAATTGAAACTGAGTATTTTTGCATTCCATATCATTAGACTAGTAAATTCAAACAGAAATATTATGAGAATTCAATGAGCTCAGACTTAGTATTGGATACATTGCTGATATTGTCAAATGGTTACAGACACTACTAGACATGTGAATTGACCCGACTGTTGTTTACATTATTAAGGAAAGTGTGCAATCATTGTAAATGCTAGAACATTGAATAATCATCAGGTTTTATGCTATTTCTTTTTCAATCAGATACTTTTCTTTAAGAATCTACAGGTTATTCCAGTTTGCTTATGTATGAAAGCATATTGCGTACTCATTACAAGTATGTTTTGTAAAGTCTAAATTTCATCCGTATACATAGAGGAACAAAAATGAGAATGAAGTTGTTTGCTTTTAGGAAGCAAAGATAAGCCAGAAGAAGATGAACAGAAGATTAAAGCTAGAAGGGAGAAGACGAGGCTAAAGGTACAAGCCTGGAGAAAAAAACAGAGGGAAAATAAGGCGAAACATGAGGAGCTAAAAAGGGTTGATAGAGAAAGAAGAAAAGATGCAAGACTACTAAAAAAACAGCAATCACTTTCCGATTCAAATCTTCAACAAGAATTAAGAAGGAAAAAACGTGAAGAAATGAAAAGGTATCGCCAGAAAAAGAAAGAAAAAGCAGCCCTGGCAATATCGGTTAATAAGAGTGTTGATTTAAGAAGTCCGAAAACTGCTGAATTAAGTAGAAAGAAGAAAGAAGCTGTGAAAAGAACCCAAGCATGGAGAATGCGTATCAAACTGAATGAAAGTATACAGCAAGAGTGTATTCAGACTGATTGTGAAATAGGAAATACTGGGTCAGCCAGAGATTCACCAATGAATAAAGTGTTACCTAAAGCAACTCTGTACAGACAATTAAAAAAGGTAAAGGAAGTATTACCAAATACCCCAAAGAGAAAAGCAGTCATCATAAGTAAATTAATTGAATCTCCATCAACATCAAAGTTTCTAAATAGGAATATAATGATAATGACACCGGATTGCAGAAAAAAACTTGAATTGACAGATACTGTTATACAATCTGTGTCAGAGAGCATTTCAGAAGTGAAAACAAGGAAAGGGGGTGCAAAGAAACATGCATACAACATCATTTGTGACGCATTACTGAAGAAATATAAAAGACACAGACTAAAAAAGTATTTCAAAGTATCAGTGAAAGGGCAAAAACCTAGTTCTACATGGTGGGAGACGAAACAAAGAAAAAGAAGAAGGGATGCACTTAACTCTCCATTAAAGAAATCTGTGAAAGATTTTTTTCTAAGTCCAGAAATCAGTAGGGAAGTGCCTAATAAACGTGAAACTGTGAAAGTAAGAAAAGGTGGTCAAAAAGAAATACTTCAAAAACATGTGATGACTATGACATTAGAAGAAGCCTACAAAGACTACAAGTTAAGGAACCATAGTCACAAAATAGGATTAACTTCATTTTCTAAATTGAAACCAGTGAATGTTAAAAAGGTGTCTGAAACAAGCAGAAGATCATGCTTATGCCAAAAGTGCTGTAACGTGGCCCTAAAAAGTGAGGCACTAACAAATGTAAAAAAAGCAGTGAAAGAAAATGGAGATTTGGATGAAATTTCAGTAGATAAGAAAAGCTTAAGTGATGCTACTTTTTGTAAATACGACACCAATCCAGCTATTAAATGTTTAAGAAGAGAATGCAAACAATGCGGTGTGAAATGTTTGCAGAGTTACCTTAAACCATTTGTTGAAAAGTATAGTGACAGGCAGATATCATGACATCAATGGGAAAGTATAGAAATAGCAAAAGATGATAAAGTAAAGCGTTGCGTCTCCTGTGTGCCTAAAGAAACAGACATAAAAACATTAATTACATGCTTAGAAACTGACATGCAAGAGTATCCAGAGCACGTTTTCAGGGCCAAATGGCAACAGCAACAGATGGGAATTTGTGTTGATAGAATTGGTGAGGGTTCTATTACTATGGTCATGGACTTTAGTGAGAACTATGGGTGTGTTTTTCAAAGTGAAGTACAATCTGGATTCTTCGACAGGAACCAAGTTACAATACATCCAATCATGTGTTACTATACAGAAAAACAGGGAGAAAAAGAATTCAAGATAAAGCATGCCATTATTGGCATCAGTGAAGAAACCAAACATGATGCAGACTTAGCTATCACTTTTGAGAACAAAGCTATAGAAATTCTGAAGAAGAAAGGTGTGAAAGTAGAGGAGATCCATGAGTGGACAGATGGCTGTGCTGCCCAGTATAAGGGGAAGAAAGCCTTTGCTGACATAAGTCTGAGGAAAAAGCCATCTGTAACATGAAATTATTTCGAAACATCACATGGAAAGAGTGTTTGCGATGGTCTCGGTGCGACAGTCAAGAATGCTTGCTACAGAGCTGTAATCAGCAATAGAAAGGTGATAGGTTGTGCAGAAGATGTATATCATTTCTGTACAGAGAAACTGAAAATGGAAAATACAGATAATGAAGCTAAAACAGTTTCGAGAAGGGAGTTCATCCTTGTTAAAGATGTTGAGAGAAATAGAGAAGAAACTGATGTGCAAACACTGCAAGGTACAAGAAAATTACATGCTGTAAAGTCAGGAAGCAATGATTATGAAGTGAGCATAAGAAATCTGAGCTGTTATTGTGAGCAATGCATGAAGGTTGACGGGAGATGCAACTTCAGCGAAAATGTTAATGCCTGGGAAATGAGAAAGTTAGTACTCAATAAAGATAATTTAAGTCAGAAAGGAAAACAACTTAAAGACAAGAATCCATCAACAATAGAAAATAATGACAAGAAAAGAAAACAAGGAAGTAACCAGAAAGATCATAACTCAGCAACAAGCGAAAAGCCTAATAAGAAACGGAAGTCAACAGAAAGACAAAACATTGTGACAAAGAAGATCAAAGTTGACAAAAAAGCACCAACCAACACAGAGAAACCAATAGAGAAATACCACCCTGGAGAATTTGTTGCTGTAGGACTTAAGCCAAAGAAGGGACCTCTAGATGTATACTTAGCAGAAGTAATAGACATTCTTCATAACGAAGTTAGACTTAAATACATGAGAAAGTCTGGCAACATGTATGTTTGGCCTGAAAAAGATGATTATTCACAAGAGGCTCTAGATGCTATCTTGTACAGGGTAAAAGCTCCACAAATAGTCAATGAAAGGGGTCATTTCAAGTTTAATGCAGCTGAATTGTCTAAGCTCAAGTCAAATCTGGAAAAAAATCATAAGCACTTCTATTTGAAATGACAATATAAAGTCAAGGTTTAATGTGTAGTGTCTGTAACCTTAAGATCAATCACATATGGGTCTGTGTTTGAGTCAGCACCTTGGGTTGAACAATACTTTAGTGACTATGATTTATTGAACATTCATTATACTTCAATATTTTACTCTTACAAACACTATTTAGTATTAAACTTTCAAGTGCTATTTACCAGTTCATAATTTTAACACAAGTATTGGACATATACCTGTTACAATGTGGTTTTATCATTTTATTAACTAATCAACATTCATTTAATGAATAATTCTAGTCAATGTGTTCATGTTGAATTATTTTTGAAGTGACTTTTATGGAGATATGTATGGTTCTGCAGCTGTATTGAAATGCTATAGTTTTGTAGTGTCTGTAACCAATTTTATGGACAATGTACTTCTGACTCTTATGGAAGTTTGCAATACTTTTGGCCAGTATTAATGATTTTGTTTGTTTAAATATTCTTCTTGGTGTTAGATAAATGCCTAAATAAGATTATTCTATGTCTTTTATGTTTGTTATGCAAAAGTTTCATGGTTAGGTTTTTTTTCTTAGTGATACCTTTGTCATAGATGTTTTGATTTTGTTATTAAGTTGTTTACCACTTCCAGTTATGTTGTTTACTTTAAATGTTGATATCCTGTTACTGATGTTACTGTGAAAAAAAATAAAGTTTTAAAGTTTTCATGCTGTTTTTCTTGCATGTTATACACCAAGTGTAGTGTCTGTAACTGTTGTTATACCAATGAATTGAAATAATGGTTAAACAAAATCGCATGCATGTTCAAGCTAAATCTAACTTGATCTGACTAGGGGACACCCTAGGGTATATAATGAGCTTCATTGAAATGTTCTATCAAACATTTCAATTTTTTAAGTGAGTGAGACTACT
The DNA here is from genome assembly GCA_029931535.1 of Margaritifera margaritifera. Classification (NCBI taxonomy): domain Eukaryota; kingdom Metazoa; phylum Mollusca; class Bivalvia; order Unionida; family Margaritiferidae; genus Margaritifera; species Margaritifera margaritifera. The sequence goes on along the minus strand of JAQPZY010000751.1, from coordinate 289,671 downwards.
CTCAGCACCAATACCGTGTTTTAGCCGATTGTATAATATATATATATATATATATATATATATATATGTATGTGTGTGTGTGTGTGTGTGTGTGTGTGTGTGTGTATCAATCCATGCCTTATCCTCTGACATGATTTGAAAACACACACACACTCTCTCTCTCTCTCTGAACCTGACTATCTCTCTCAAAATGACTGGTGTATCCTGAGCCAGGTGGAATATAGGGGAGATGTAAATCCCTGGTAATCTATTGATAATCAATAAGAAAAAGAAAAACAATACTGATTATGATTACCACAGGTCGGATTATGCAATGGTAAATCTGGGTCAATACTTTTTGCAGCTGGGTGATGGTTATACTCTGATAAATAAAGTTAGTGATCAAAGTCTAAAAATACCAGTAAAGGCCCGTCCATTTTCACTTCTGGTTGATACAATAATCCTGGCTCCAAATGATTCAGCATCCATATTGACATATCTCTTCCCAATAACTTTAACATTCCTTGTCAGCAGGCCAACTTCTGCTCTCATCTCAATGATCTTTCCAGATGGCAGCATTTCAGAGTAAGCTATAAAGTACAAAACAATAAACATATAACACTGTGTAACACATATATTTGGTGTCAGGCTATTGGTTCATTAAAATTATAACTTCCGAATTTTCTCCAACTGTATACTGCTGTATATTTTTCTTGGAATTCTCAAGTCTGCCTTAATTAAAAAGAGCTAAAATAAAATCACACCTCCATCATTTGACTTTGGCATCATTTCCTTATCCCAAATATCCCTGATGTACAGTAATTTAATTATGTAAATGTAACCTAACAGGAGTAACAATCTCTTGAAGAATATCTTTTCCCCTGAAAATAATACCTTAATGAGTCTGTAACCCTTATATATCTCACACAGATTATGGAAATGGATGTAAGGACTTGTATATACAATCATGAATTATGATCACTCTTTCCAAATCATTGATACCAAACATTTAGTACCAAGTACCTTAGCATTATAAAGTGTTAGTCAGAACTGCTTTCATTTTGCATACATTTATAAGAGTGTTACTTTTGTAATGCTTATACAATCCTTGTAGAATAAATAAAGCATATTTTATTACAGATCCATACCTAGATGTTTGTAAGCTAGTGCTCCAGAAAGGGTGATTGTTGTGGATGATATAGCAGAAATCTGGAATGTTTCAGTCTCCCAGGCATTGTAACTTGTAGGGGCAATCACAATGCTGTCTCCGACCTTCCAGTTTACAGCATCCTGTACCTTGATCTGAGAGTCTCCTACATTTGCTGTGGTGTTCAACTTGGTCCAGGTATGACTGACACTCTTACCGTGAAGGTCTAAATGTCCAAATACACCTGCAAAAACATTCACTTTCATATTAGTTCATGCCCAAATTTTGAACTGATTAGCTTGTTTTTTTTTTTAAAAAAAAACAATACAGATCATGTTACCGACTGTAAATGGAAGGAAAAATAATAATGATGCAAGATATTTATATTTAATGTTCCAAACCGTATGACAAAAAAAATCAAAATTTCTATTCTTACATGATGTGAGCTTTGCATGAAATCATCTCCTCATATGCAAACCATACATATAAAGTAAAGAATGCAAAAACACATAATCTAGGCTGCATTAGAAACAAATCATATCAATAGCCCCTTAAACAATTTTCAATTACAATGGTATGTTGCTATAACGAATCTCACTATTACCAATTCTTTTAATGTAATCCCACCTTTTACCTCATAAGTCACAAGCCTGGGAAGAAAAAAAAAGACTTAAAGAATGCCTCTACTAATGGAACATTTTGCACGGACATGAAATTGTTGCTGCATGGGACATTTTTGCATGTTTTGGAGCACTAACTATTCAAAGTCTCTATTTCTCTCACACAGTGGTGGCACCAATGCAGCTTATGTTTTAAGAACACAATAATCTAGTGCAAGATGGTGCTGTGAAAGTCGTAGCGACATTTTTATTTGCAACAAAGCTAGCTCACCTATGACTTTACTCCCAACAGAAGGTCCATAGGAGGCTGGGAACTCTGGAGTTGAGCGTTCACCAACAAGCGTAATTTCTGCTGATCCTTGAAGGACATTATTCTCCCAGCCACCAATAAAATAACCACCCTGAATTGGATGAAAAGGATTAAATGCAAGTCCTATCCAATCTATACAAAACATGAATTATTTATAAGGACACAATCATGAAAGCTATTTTTATTCACTGACAGTAGAGAGGAGGAGGGTGACAGTGCAAGAACATGGATCTCACCAGGACATTTTGATTGGATTTGACTAAGCATGCAGTAGCATCATAAAGTGTTTTCGAAAATGCACATTACATGTATTATCATAAAAGTATTAAAAAAAATTAATGAAATATAAAAGAAAGCACATACATTTACATAGTATTCTTTATTTCCATAATTTATATCATGTTTTCATGAAAAAACTCATTACAGTCTTTCAAGTTAAATAACATATCTTTCTTTTCTTCACTACCACATATCTCTTTACTGTCGGATTAAAGTCAAAGTCCTTAAGGGAAAATCCTGCTGTGCTGAAAGTTACAAGGTAACTGAGCATCCTCTGTAATAGTTGAAGACAAATACAGAAGTTAGAGTGACAGAAAAGAGTGTTACGACTAGGGGTAAATGTAACAAAAGAAAAGACTCAAGCAAGCTTTCAAGATTTAAAATACAAATATTTAATTTCCTAAAATATTAAAAATATTTAAACAAACAATCAAAGTGAAAGAATTAAAAATAACTTACAGTATAGAATATCCTTAAAAGTCCTAAATTGTTCTAAAGTTCACTGATCCGGAAGTTAATCCAAATATTCCGAATGAAGTAGGTTCCGAATGAAACCTTCACTGTACTGATGTACTAATAAGAATCAGTTATATCCAAGTGTTATAAATTCCAAATAGTCCTTGTGAATATGGAATATCACAAGTTCTAGAAATGTTTCCGATAATTCCACGGAGCTGTATAATTATTAAAGTTTAAGACACAGTACTTAATCCAGAATATGCTGTATAATGATATATACATATCACTGAAGCAAATTATCCGCACACAAAATGAACCAAATTCGTTTATGACCTCTCAGGATGACAAACTAGGCTAGGAATGCCTAACACAGCAAAACATCATATTATATAGCTTCTGACTGCGCAAAACAGAATAAGGAAAAGCAATTTAAACTGTATTGCAACTTAATAATCCTTCTAGAATACAACCCTCTCCGAACCAATCAGAAACTAGGTTATGCGTGACACCGCTAAAGTACCTATGCACTAACGTTTTTACCAGTCAATAAAGTATTGACTCTAAATGAAATCAAAGAATTTAGATCAGAAGTTCAACCCTCACGCGCTAAATCATGTGATATGCTACAAGCAACAATTTTCCCAAGTCCAATGTACTAAGTCACATTGAAATACCGTATATGTACTTTCTGCGAGACGACAGATGTTAGACTATTATGCAGAGATCATAAACCTATACTATTATTTAAAAACAAAATAATACATAATTCCGTAACAAGAGAAAGATAAGTATGATAGGATTACATTGGCATAATAGATTTATCCTGATTGGTATCATTACAAATAAGCAAACATGATGGAAAGAAATATATATCCAAAAAATGCTTGAACTTTTTTAACGTTGCAGAAAAGTTATCAGATCACAAAAGACTGTGTTAAGCGAATACAACTTGACAAATTTAATGCTTGATAAGGGGTAAGTAGTCAACTTAAAAAATTATCATCATCAACTGAACACCTCTTGTCGTCCATTTTGATTTGAAAGTATAATCATCCTGTACACTTCATGTGCAGGTTACTCACCACAAAACTGTAATGATGCTACAAAAGCAAACCAGTACATCCTGGATGTTAAAAACAGTTAAGCATATACCATCGGGTTTGTATACAGGTGTTTTATAACTGGCTGGGTAGTATAGTGAGACTGGTCTTCACTATACTGAAAAATGCAAAACCTATGATATTCATAGATGCAGATGAAAAGCATTTTAACTCAACAAGTACACAGCATATATGTTAGAGCAAAATATTAAAAGACAAATTAAAGATCAGGAAATTATGGAGGTCCTGCTCATAGAAACTGTGATTGAATTTCAGATCCCCGAAATACATCCCACCATTTCTTCATAACTTGTCCAGTTATGATAGTCAACTGTTCATCAAAACTCTTATGAAAAATGATCCAGATGATGACTACAAAAATCATACTGAATAATGATGAGAAATATATTTCATTCAGCATTGTTGATGGATTCATGAAGGATGGCAAGAAAATAACAGTAAAATGGTTGATAAGAAAAACATGAAACCTAACTTTCTGAGGAAAGACATTTAACCATATGAGTACATGGATAGCTTTAACTGATTTAAGAAAACGTTTGTACCACCCATAGAAAAGTTGTATTCAAGCCTGAGTGATTCTAACATATCAGATAATGATTACCAACATGTGATGTGATGTCACACTTCAAATTGAACATACTAGGTGATGTTCATGACTGCTACATCAAGAAAGATACTCTAAAGTTGTGTGCCATTTTGGAGTAGTTTTGACATGTATGTATGACATGCTACAAATTTGACCCACAGCACTATTACTGTGCACCAGGTGTAGTGCATGATGCCAGTTTAAAAACAGCAGGCATAAAACTTGAACTTTTGACAGACCATGACATTTCTGATGACTAAGAGTTGAATTTGCAGTGGTATTAGTATGATATTGAACAGATACATCAAAGTGAACAACATTATGTTGATAACAATGTAAAACAAAATGATGGGGAATATGGAAGGTCAAGGTCACAAGGTGAGGACAAAGTCTCATCAAAGTCATATACATGTACCTAGACAACTATAACATCTATGATTAGGCAATAAGCCAAAACATTCTGGTTAAAACTTCCAATGTGGATATGATGTACAAATTAAGTGGTTAGAGAAAAGATGTTAATGACACAGGGTGGATCTTAGAGGTTGATTTGGAGATACCAGCACATTTACACAACCATTTCAAGGACTATCCTCTAGCAGTGGAGAAGCTTTTACCAGATGACAATTTTTATCTCCAATTATTGCAAGGGTACTAGACCAACTGTACCAAAACTATTGTAAGCAATGACAAACAAAAACAAGTATTTGAAAGTGAAAAAGATATACAGACTTGTCTTGTTTGATCAGTAATCTTAGCTAAAATCATACATTAAGCTCAATACAAGTCTGAAACAAAAAACTTCCAATGAATTCTAAAAGAACTTCTTCAAGCTCGTGAACAATTCAGTGTTTGGTACGCAAATGGAAAATCCAAGAAGAACAACAGTTAAATATGTCCTGATGAAAATAACAAAATTTCAAGCGTCAAAAAGATATATAATTTGCTAGGAGGACACTAATTGATGATGACTTGGTATTAATCAGAATAAAAAAACAAAATATCAAACTAACCAAACCCATTTATTGTGGTTTTATTGTGTTAGAGATATCCAATTGGTTGATGTATTAATTCAACAACATCAAGCTGAAAAGCAAATATGTCGATAGGATGAAACTACATGTCTGTACATTCATGTTGAGACAGATAACTTTTATAGCAATGTGAAGGATGACATCATGTTCTATAATACAAGCAACTGATCACGATCAAGAGTGGTAATCACATTCCAGTACTGAACAGAGGACAACAGATGTTATTAGACAAATGGATGAATAAAAAACCAAAAAATAGTTTGCAACAAATTACGAAGATCAAAGTTCAAAGTTACACTATGGCCATACTTCAGTAAAATTCTGACAGTAAACTGTTACTGAAGTTTTCCTAATGTAGCCTCTTAGCAAATTTTATTTCAATCAATGAAGTCCTTCAAAAGTTACTGAGAAAATACAAAATTCAAGGGAAAATTTTTAAGTCAAGTAGGGGCCATTACTAAATAAATTTTCGCCAAACTTGACCTAGGTCTTCTTAATGTAAAGCCCCACACCAAATTTTATTTCAATCCATGATGTCCATCATAAGTTATTAAGGGGAAACAAAATCTGTGATGGGATGCAACAGACATGATATCACAGGAGAAAAAAATCTAAGCCCTGAACATAGATAATGTAGCTAAGTACTGTTATTTGACTATTTTGCATTTGGTACATGATTTTATGTTGCAACCAGCAACAAATTTAAAGACCCAACACACAATAAGCCTTTCCGTGGCAAAATGGGAGGCCATAACCAATCAATGAATTTAAATACCAACAAAATTTCATGTTTCACAATTCAAAGTACTCTCTACAATGAAGAAATTCTGGTTTTGGGTTGTTGTTTTTTTTTGTTGTTTCTTTGTTTGGTTTCATGTTTTATGGCACAATGACACATGAAGGATATTTAGTGCCAAGACAATTGAAGTTAACAACCTTGCCTATGGACACACCACAGTAGCCAATCTGGCCTGATATGATAGTAAGATTGGAGCCTATATCTTTTTGGTCACACTAACTGCCAAGTCACAGAGCTACTACAGAAATGCTGGTACCTGAATGATTATGTAAGTTGCTTCTATTTTGAAGTCATAGTAGCTTCCATTGGAATCTGGGTTATAATCCAGCTCCATTTTTCCTTTCACCTCTAGTGTGCTGAATTTCAGGTCTTCTACATCAACGACAACCCATTTACCTGTAGCATGATAAAAAAAGCACATTATATGATAAGATAAGTTTCTATTTATTGTCAGGATGTATATTAAACAGGTAACTATCCTAAGCTCTGATGAGCTTATTACTATATACAAATTTCAGGTCTTCTATTTGAAGAACCCATTTATGTTGCTTATCATCATTTAATTTTCTTCTTCTTAAATAGAAAAGTCCAAAAAAATAGATTAAACAACAAAGTATGCTGGATGAAATTTAAAAGGGACAGCTGATGATTTCTAACTATAAATCACACATTCATATACAACATGTTTAACTGGGTTGCTTGTTATTACAGTGACACAAATACTTAATAGTGCTTAGCCTAAATATATCAGCAAGTATTTCTTACAATTTTGAAACATCAGAATGCACAAAAAGTAGCATTACAATCTTTGTACAGAATTACTCTCAATGATAAAATGCTGCTGTTGATAATTTTTTAAAAATGAAAAAAAAATCATGCATATCCTCTGTAACAGTGAGTTCATCTTGGAATTGACAAGATGGGCAAGGTAAGAGTTGCAAGCTTGCATACTAACTTACTTTCAGGGATTACAACATAGGCATAAGCTGGAGGCATGCCTACATTTGAAGCAGAATCATCACCAATGGTATAGTAGGTTGTATTATCACTGAACTGCCCCACAACCCAAATGGCTCGAGACCAGTAAACAAACACAGCCAGCCGTGAGTCCACAGGTGGTACAGTATTGGGGTCCTGTGGGGGGACACAGTTTTCATAGAAGCACTTGAAGGCTGAGAAATAGGGGAACTCTTGGTCTACATCATAAAAGCTGCATGTCCTCATAGCCCTCTTTGTTCCCGATACTACAATAGGCATACTAAATATAAAGATCAGTGATACCAATTATTTAAATAAAATATTTCTTTGATAATACTTACCGGATCATAACAACTTATTAGTATGACTAATACCTCGCAAATCCAGCACTTTCAACCTAGTTTTTAGTAATAGAAAAGCTAAAAGTCATCTGCTGACATAGGTGGGAGACAGACAAGAGTGATCTCCCCTTGGATAGTGGAATTGATGCTGAATTCCGTCCATACTTCAGTTACTACTGGAGCAAGATGCAACTGTGGGAAGAATGGGAGGGTGTGACTGTATTATGATATTATTACCGAAGAAACATAGACATATTTTACTTCAAAAATTGCTTTCTTTGAATACATTATCCAATCATAACACCTTAAGAGAATAAGTAAGAGGTGTTGGGAGTTACATCCCCTTACCCTGGAGAAGGTCACATCTCCAAACACCTTAGGTATGTGAAGCAGCTTCAAATCTTGAGGAATATATGAGGTTGAGAAGTGACTCCATATGCCCAGATGCAGCTAACAGGAAACCCCCCCCGGCCACCTCAATTACAGTGGAAGTTGTGTTGCCACATCATTGTAAAGCTGCTGAACAACATGGCAAGGTAGCCTGTTGTGCCACTGCTATAGCCCCCCCCCCCCCAAGGTCAAACTGAGCCCTTTGGGATGAAAGATCTCTGAGGCAAAAGTTAGAGAAAGTCGTCTCTGCCCTTTATCCCATGGCTTGGATAATGTCAGTTAGGGAACAGTGAAACCAGGTTAATCGCACCCCATTTTATATTAGGCAGCTGATTGGTCCACGTAAGAACATTGATTGGTCTTGGTTGTTGCAACATTTATTCGCTTTAGAGAAGTAAATATTTTTTTATATAATAGACCATTTATGATATTGAAGATAGATTCAAATGAACTTTGTCCATACAGTGGTCCCATTTTCATAAGGCTACCCCTTCCACAGCAAGAAAGTGGTTTTATAAGCGGGGTGGCCTTTCTTGAGGGATATCACTCAGATGTGAGTAATAATGACATATAAAGTATAAAAGGCATAACTAATTTTTAAATATTTCATATTTTCATTTAAAAACACAGGAAAGTTATGGAATCAATGTGACAAAACTTATATCAATGGTATTTTAACGTCATTGTGAATAATCATCAATTGTGGTGCAAAACCACCTTGTCAACAAAATCTGGGCACAAACATCTGGCTGTAACTATCCCTGTCCATCGATTCCATTTTTCCATTGCAGAAGAATGTATATTGACGCTATTTATTTGAATCTTTCTGACATCAAATTTCAAAGGACTGATCAAAGGACTCTCCCTCTTTTCATTTAGTTGAATTACTTTCACTTTTCATTCTAAACTAGTACAGTAAAACCTGTCTTGAGCAATCTCTGCTATGAGCAACCACCTGTCATTTACAACCACAATCAACATGCACAGATCGATTTTATCTTATAAATGCACTGCTGTGAGCAAGCACCTGCAGAACAGGACCAGCAACCCAAATTTTTAGTTAAAATAAGTAATTTTACACTGCTATGAACAACCACATCACAAAAACAGAGATAAACAGTGACCTTTTAATTTAAGCCTTTGTAAACATGACTGCTTAGAAGGATTTGTTCTAAACAAAATAAAAGTTTAGTCTGACTACATGTTTTCTAAAACCTACAGGTCATCCAGCTAATATTGTATGCTACAGACTGCAAACCAGACTAAAGTTACTAACCGACATTGTAGTGCTGAAGTCATATAAATCTTATCATGATTAATTCCTTCTTCAAAGTGAGCAGTCAAAGATTTACATAGTCAATTCAACAGTTTTGTATTGTTTCTTTATCTATGACAAAAACCGCACAACTCCAAAAATGTCATAATTAGAAACCTTCTTGAATGAGGTTGAACCTCCTTGCAAGTGCTGTATCAGACTGCAGATTAAAAAGTAGCAACATTCAACCTCGTTCAACCTTACTCACTTTATTTATTTTTTCACTGTATCGTCTATGTAAATATCCACAGCAAACATTGTATATAAATTCTGTATAGTAATTACTTTTTTTGTGTTTTGTTCCTGTTTTGTTTGTGTATTCGTCTTTTGTGGCTTTGCGCCCTTAAAAAGTTAATCAGTAGATTCTAAAAGTGCTTGTGCTTGGGCTGGATTCACACCAGTTTTGCACTGTTATTTGTCAGTATTTCTTTTGTGTATATATATATATATATATATATATATATATATATATATATATATATATATATATATATATTAGTATAGGAAAATTGTAAGCAATGATACGAGCACCTGTGGGTGAAAGAGGTCTTTATCTTTGTCTTGAATAAGTGATTATCGTTTTCGATTTAATTGTCATTGTAAAAGGTTTGTGTTGTCTGTTGCTTTTTTGATGTTACATCTTTTAATGTCATAGGTGAATTAAGCCTTTGGCTTTTGTCTCTGAAAAAAATTATTTTGTTTCTGGAAGGGTTAATTCTGTTGTTTTATTTCATTCATTAGTACATATATATTCCATATTTATCCAAAGCCTGATTGAAACCACTAATTCATACACAGGATGAGTAAGTGCTATCATAGCTAACTGTGCAATTCTTATGCTTCATTTCTGAAATTTATGGACATGTGAAGTTAACTCATGGACAGAATGAATAAATACTACCTTAGTTAATTTTGTAATTCATATGCTAATACATGTACACCTAATCTTCAAAATATAAAGGTGAATTGTTTATGCTAGATGTAAATCTTTATTGGCATATAAAGTTATTTTGCAATGAAATTGATGCAATATTTTAACAAGAACAATGGTAATTTTGTGGGTATTTGTCCTTCTAAAACCCTGATGAATTTGATTTTTAAAACTGATCATCTTGCACAAACCTGTTATGAGAGACCACCTGTCTGAGAGACTGCTTTTATGTTGGCAGATGGGGTGGTCTCTCAAGACAGGTTTTACTGTATGTCCCACGGCATTTTGCACTTTTTGCAGTAACTTATTCCTTCATTCGCAATTTGTAGTTATTACTCAAGATGCTCAGTGTTTACAAAGGAATTGAGCTTGTCACATGATCGGCTGGTTTTAGTCTGGTACCCTTCCAGGTACATTTTGTAATCTATGAGAGAAGCCACAATGTCTAACATACCATTTTTCTTTCTGCCAACTGGATGTCATGCTGACTTGAGCTGAACAATACTGTGTGTTTCAGTGGTCAGCTTTTGTCATCTTCATATTTATTAGTGGTAATAACAGTCAGTAATTATCAAAGTGACAAAACCTAACATCTAAGGAATACACAGCAGTAAGGATAATCAGATTACTTACCTCTTTGTATGGATTAAAGTTACTTAATCTGCATGTCAAAACAAATGTCAATGAGTTGAATTTAGAAATCAACACTATTAGTGAGATTTCTATCTGTAAACACCATTATATAGTCGCTAGTGAGGGGTAAATTTGACAGTTTGTGCACTAATATGTAGGCCACTGGCCACGTTAGAGGGGCGCATCATAGAGGGGTACTTTTGAACACAAACTCGTCAGTGCCATGGGATTCTGCCCATATAAAGTTGGTGGCTGCTGGTCTAGTGGCCATTCAAGAAGGGGATCACTTTTCTTTGTTAAAATACATATGTGTATAATAATTTATATATGATTTATGCTTCATTATTATTTTTGAGAATGACAATCAAGCCAATCCCCTTATAAGGTCTTTCCATGCCCTCAGTACAGACTCAGAAAAAGATGACTTTTACTCTCGTGACCAATTCCAGTACATGAACCTTCAACCTAAAAAGGCACATGCCTGTTGTGTAAAAAAATTCACTTACATCTCAGTATTTTTCTTTCTAACAATATTAGAGACAATTATCTTTCTTTCTAAATTTGAGCACTCACAATCAAACCTGTTGCATGATTTAAACACAGGAATCCATGGATTTGTAAGAAAAATTATTATACATTACCAAATTCATTGTAAATAAATCATTTCTAAAAACAATTCAGCTCTGTTCTCTCTCTCTCTCTGTTATATGTGTGTGGAAGAACATTTTTAAGACACATGACATGCACATGAGAAGAAACATTTATTTAGTGAATAAACACTGTATTTAATGTACACAAATATTAAAATCGCAGTATGGGTAATCTTTCATATAAAAACTTAACCATCCCTATAGGAATCCAGCATTAGTGCATAGTTTACTGTATGCAAACATTTGTACATGGCAATCCATTAATGCTCGTTATTCTTTCATGATCAGTCAATCAATACATATACTAAAATATTAATACCTACTGGAAGGAAGCAACATTATGGAAACAACTATATTTTGACACAACGTGAAAGTCCGATATTGTAGTCTGGCTGACGACAAGATGAGACATATCCAACAACCGCAAACCATCTTGGATCACCCAAAAAATGCAACTATTTTCCTTGAAATTTCATGTTGCCAATATTATGCTTCTTTGAAACCATATTGTCCACATATTTTAAACAACAAGCATCCATAAATAGGATGAGAAGAGGAAATCAACTTTTGTATATGATACAATGAAATACTGGCCAACTTTGTAACTGGCCAATGATTATACAACAGTAGACAATTCCTGTATAAGCTCATTCATTATTTTGTTTCATCATCATTTAAGCTATCGGTAGGCTGTACTGCCTCCTCATCTGTAGATTGGATATACACAATTTCAACACAAAAAAAGAGCAGGTTTTATAAGATTCTTTGCGTAAAGCTGTCTTGTTGGCTTTCTTCAGTACAGATCAAATTAATTGAAAACTTGGAGACTGCAGTCACAGTTTGGTGATCCAGCTGCTCTATGCAAATCTTGAACATGAGATTAGGATGCACCTTTTCAATGATCACAAAGGCAACCTCTGTCTCCTCAAAACTGCAATGGTAGAACATGAACACTTTTTAAAAATATGAAATTAGATTACATACAATGTTCAAATTATGAGGAAAATAACATTAAATGGATGAATCATCTAATATTTTTGACATTTTAAAAACAAAATTAGACTTCACAAATTAGTATGAACACCACTGCATCCTTGCATACAAAAAAGTGCTAAGAATCTGAGTTTACAAATATAAATAGATGAGAATTTTTGTCTGCACTAATACCTTTTGGCTTTGAAGTTCCCTGTACAATTCATTTTTTCTTAATGAAAAAGACTAAGCTGTACACCTTCTGCAAAATTATTTTGACCAAACTATTGCTTCTGAGGTGACCAGCCCATGAACTATAACATTGTATAATATACTTCAAATGCTTTCTTATTTCAAGAATGCATGTGATTAATTGATCTACTGGTGTTTCCTCACAAGACTGCATTCCAACTGTGTCTCATATATGTTTGAAGTGAACAGGGATAAATTTCAAGCTCCAAAAAATGAAGAAAAAAACCCAAAAAAGCATGACCACCATTTTAGTGAGCACAAAGCAATACTTTGTTTGAACAAATACATCCCACTTTCATGAAACAATTTGACCCCAGAATGGCATGTTATTGTCTCCTGATTAAGAATATTCCACCTGCAATTTAGATTTTCAGATAAAATAAGCAAAATACTCAACTTTTCTTTTCATACCTCAGTAGTTTTCTTCAGCTTCTGCCATTTTGTTGCTCAAACCAACACAAAATGCATGACCAACCTGAGTCCACTAGGGCTCTTACAGTAGTCAGAAGAGGCTGTCAAGCTGATTTGAGGCACGTTCTTGAAGGAGACAGACCTTGTGCATATGTGTTTTGAACTCCATACTCCAGTTGGTACAATGATGAGATGCTACCATAGCAGATTTGTCCTTGTTGACAAGGAATCCAAGCAAAGCAGAAGTGAAACAAGAGATTTAATGTCATGATCTAGAATATAATGCACATGGTGCTTTTGCAGAATACTGACCTAAGTATTATTAAAAAATAATATGAATATAAAAGGTATCAAGTTATGGGAAACAGAATACTTTACTGTCACAGTTTGCAGATGATACTACTTTAATTCTTAATGATTCTTTTGAATTTCTGAACTGCAAGGATTTGAGGACAGAAAATTAACATTAGCAAAACAAAAGCAGTTTGGATAGGAAGTACGGTAAGTAGCATAGTCTAGAAGCAATGCATCACATGAAAAGCGATCCTTAACACCAATTGGTAAAATAACAGACTTTTTGAAAACTTTAATTATTCCAAAGCTTAATCATTTGTTCATCTTGTTATCAAATCCTTTGAACAATTTTTTATCAGAGAATAAAATAAATTATTTTTCGTCTTTATACAGCAATCAAAAGTGGGGGAAGTTAAAGAAAAGTTTTGTTTCAAAACTTTTCTAAGGTGCCTTGTCAATGATAAATAGTGATACATTTATATCAGCTTTGAAAATAACATGACTTTGCAGAGTTCTTCTAACAGAAATTTTGTTTCAATTTGTTTGAATATGAAATCTGCAAGATTAAATACCTATACCTATTTGGAGAAGAAAATGTGAGGACATTATCCCCAAAGACAAAAAATGCTTTTTGGCATGATGTTTTATTGGCTTGAAGACTGCTGAGAGAAAGAATATACCCCAGACAGAAGAACTTACGAAAACAAATTTATGGATGAACTCACTTATACAAGTTAACAAGGTAATGTTTAGTATCAGAAATGATTTGAACACGCAGTCAAACCTGTCGATAGTGGCCACCCATGGGAAAAAGTGAAACTGACCTTTCTACACAGATGACTTCTGTATGTGGGTTCACCTTTCAAACTTGGTTTGTGAACAAATACAATGCCCCGAATACCATTATTATTATTATTATTATTATTACCAACAGATTTAATTTAGTGTACAATTCAACAAAATCAGAAAATACATGTATATGTTGTTCTCTCCCAAAGTTATATTCCATGCAAGATTACTGTATCCTGCTCACTTAATCCATTCTATAAATTAAATATTCACTGATTTGTTAAAAAAAAAAAATCACTGATCCTAGTTTGTATTCTGCACCATGACAAAACACTGATTTCACTACTACGTTACAGCTTACATATGATTGTGAAACAGAGGACTGACTCTTTATTTAGCAAACTTTAATAATTAGGCTTAGGAACAGCTGTGCACACTTCAAACAGTATCTGGGTTAGCCAGCTGCAGATCACCGAGATGAAAAGAGTCAGCTTATGTGAAAGGCCTGTGATGAAAAGAATGGAATAAAATGAAGCCTAATGTGGCTATTGTTATTGACATATGAACTTAAACTTTGCCAGCCTTTACAGACAAGTTTTGTAAACACTGAATGACCCATGACCCTAATGAAATGGGATGAATTTGTCTCTCTCCTCATATATTAACTATTTCATCTGATATAGCTTTAATAAACAGGCACATTTTTTAAAATACAATATTTCAAACAATACCTGTCACAAAAGGCAACTCTCATTTCTGCTGTGATGATACAACTACTTTTTTCCACCATCTGGCTAACAAATTACTTTGATCCAGTCCCTCAGATGATAAAAAACTCCTTTGCTTTTGAATTTGACATATTGATACTTTTGAGTTACACTGACATTGTGACTGGAGTACAGTGAGTTCAAGTGAGATAAGAAATGTTTATACATCAATTCACATGCTATTCCCTCATCAAACAAAGGTCTAATTTGCATGTATAGAACAGTCACTGTTGACACGCTCCAGTGACTGCTTAAAGCTGGGAGAAATCATTATTTGGTTAGGAAACACCTGACTGCTGACTGTGAAAGCAGGTGACCATTATATACATGGCTGTTTTATAAGAAATTTGATGAAGTGAAATTAGAATGGTCATTGTGACCAGGTAACTGCTATATAAAGGCAACCATTAAGACAGGTTTGACTGTAATGTAATTCATATTGGTGATATACTTACAGATCAGTGGACTAATATTGATTTTGATAGTCTTAAAGCTAAATATGGCCTCAACACAAATGTTCTTATTTTTCAAGCTATAATTCAGTGTGCAAAGTTCTTATGTAAAACATTAAAGTTAGATATAACTACACATGACAGACAATTTATCCCTGTCCAATTAAAAACTGTTGTTTTGTAACAATAAAAGGTGTAAAGACTTTTGCAAATTACTTTTGAAATCCAATGTTAAACCAACTAGTGAAAAGAAATGGAATGAAACTTTCAATTTGCCTATGGATCTGTGACATAAAATATATGCTAAAGTTTTTACAGTAACAAGAAACTCAAAATCACAATGGTTTCAATTTCATGTTATTCATAGAATTTTTCCAATGAATTAATTTTTGTATAAAATGAAATCGTTTGATACTAATAAATATACATTTTGTAAACATTTCCCAGAAACAATACTATGTTTGTTTTGGTAATGTAATGTGACAAAAAGGCTATGCAATGATGTGTCCCACTGGATTCAGAATAAAGTGAATACATAGTTTGTGTCAAGTGCAAGAACTGTTATATTGGGAGACACACATAATGAAGAGATATCTTAAAAACTTTTTTATTTCTGTTCTCTTCTTAACAAATAATTATCCATATATGTAAAATAAAAGGAAATATACCTAGATTAGATGGTAGAAACATTTCTTAAAGACCATTATAATTTAGAAAAATATATTGCAATCAAATCTGACAAGAATGAAATTTTATGTTCATTTGGAAACAATGGGAACCCATTATTCTAACTATAACAAAGAAAAACGTGTGTCATGATTCAAATGCATGTTTAAAAGGATGATGTCAATTATACTGTATAATGTGCTAATAATATATAATGTAATTCTATACCGGATCATCTGATATGATTTTAAAACTCTCTCTCTCTCTCAAAATGATTGGTATGTCATAGTTTTAACTTAAAAAGCCCTATATCCTAATTCAGGTGTAAATCCCTTGTATTCTACTGATGATCAAAACAAAAAGAATATTCCCCTGGCAGCTGAAAGTCACAGACATGAAGTGGTTCTGAAGAGCAGCACAACTCGGTCCATAATTTTGGAAAGATCCACAGAGTGATATTCAGACCAAAAGGGAGTGCCCTGAATTGGTATACTGTGTCCCTGAATGCAAAATCTCTGTTGCAAGTGTCATTGACAACACATCTCTGTTTCCATTCTGAACCATGGTGCCCAGATGAAAAGGTCAAGAGCTCGACCTACAGAGATGCTGTCAGAAATTTTCTTATAAGGGTGAGGTCCCCACATCTACCTTTAGACAGGGGGAATCATGGGTAGGAAAAAGGGGAGTGGGAAACAATGGTGAATGACAGCTGATGGTTGACAACATATTATAAGGTATATGCATACCTAATTTAAAACAAGCATTTCATGACTTTGTATCACTTCTTTGACAATTATTATACAAGTTATCTGCAAAGCTAATTCAGTTTGCTCAACTGGTAAATATTCTTCTCTGTTTCTTATCACTCCATTTCTTCAAAGCCTTTGCAAACAAAAAATCATTTCTTGAACCCAACCCCATATCTGTATAGTCATCAGTTTATTAACTGTTTCCGATGTTCGCCTGTTCCTCAGAGTAGTGTGAATTCTCCTTTGAGAACTGAATCTCTTCATTATTATTATTATTATTATTATTATTATTATTTTTTAATCGTTGCAGAACCACTGCAATTTGGCCAGTCTGAATAGATTCAAGACCGGGTCTTCGGGATATCCATACATAAATTTCCACAATTCATGTATCTTGTTCCAAGAATATTTATGTCCAAGGATAACATTTATTGCATGGCATAAAAGACAAGGTGCCGGCTATTTCTGTATCTACCTCCTTCTGCACTATGTTCAGTAAGTGTCAAACCATCAGACATTTCCTCCTCCCAAGTTTCGTCCTTAGCAGATGATCTTTCTGTCTTCCAGACTTTTCTAAAGATATCAGTTATCTTTTCTTTTGACATAACTCACTGCTGGTGCGCTTTACATATTTCCCTGATTGCTGATCAATGGATGAATTTGATCAACCTTAATTTTGAATACATTTTTTTTCTTCTTCAAATCACACATTGGGTATGACAAATTGCAAGAACCACCTGGAGTAAAATTCCAGTGTTGAATCTGCTGCACAAGGCCTTTTTTTGTACAAGTGTCTTGGGGCATCTGTAATGATGGGTAACATTAAAATGACATAGCAGCAGAGAATGTGGTCTGGAAGCCCTGCAAAACAAAATGTATCATCTACAGACCAGCGGGGCAGTGTCTCCCATTATGAGGAAAAGTTGACTTCCTCTAAACAGAATGTTAGAAAGGAAGCGTAATTGTGGCATTATTGATGATGGTATCAATAGAAAGGGAAGGCATGTCACCCATTATGTATACCTTATAGGATACTGTGGCACTATGCTGGCCATGAACCAACATGGGTCTGAAAACTGAATTGAATCTGTCATGGCACTATACTGGACAAAACTCAAGCATAAGCAAGGCTGTATTGGATTTGGTGTTGACCAAAATTGGTTCACATCTGACATCAGTCATGACAAAGCTGGGCCATCATTTTATTCATGGTGGTGCTGGGTTAATTATGCTGGGACAGGTTAGGGGACATTAGAATACTGCAACTGGTCCCTCCTTGCATCAGTTGAGGCCATGTGGGGGCCAGTATTGACCACTGCCAATCAACCTCTAAAGCCATTTACTGGTCCAGATGAATGGCTGTACCTAGCTGGAACTGGTTCTTAACGTACTGCCACAAAGATTTGTTCTGATTGCGGAGGTGAAGGCAGAGCTAGAGCTGTGTGTGACACCTGTGATGAAATGGTCTGTTAGATTTTCTACTGAATGAGTAAACTCTTCACTTCCAATGTTTCCGCCAGTAGAAAGTTGTTCACTGTGACAGTGTCAGTGTGAATCATAATGGTGACCTGATCTCTGATTGTGTGTTTCTTTGCCTTCTCATTTTTCCAAGTGCATTGTCTGACCAAGACAGTAGCACATAGATCTCTGTCCATCATGCACAAATGTCACATGAATGACTTGCATCACACCCCATACATTTCAGGCATTAGCATGGTTATCCCCAGCTAGCTTAAAGTGTTGAACTCGGAGCACTTAGTCTTGCCCACTGTGTTGACAGCTGTATATAGAGCGAGCAATGTCATAGCCTATACAGGTGAAATCAGTCATTGTGCAAACTTACTGTGAAGAGGGTGCTAAAGACCAACACAAATGTCTATAAGAATTACTTGCAAGACCATTTTGGTATGTAATATTAGACAATTAGAGACAGAATTGATATACTAGGCCTAGTACACATTATTTGAATGAATGTACAGTACAGCTCACGTGATTTTTCGGAACCCCACGCATCGCGGTGGGGGTGGAGAGTGAGTGGAGAGGATTAAGAAAAACCCCTCCACCATCACTCCACACGTCCTGATGGAGTTGTTACGGCGTCTGCACACCACGCTTTCTCGCAGAGTCGCATCCGATCACCACCATGGAGTCTACGTAAAAATAATTAAAAGAGTATATTTTATTTTTATATTTTCGCCGTAGAAATATGAGCAAATAATAGGATACACGTGGAGACAATACATCCATGCAAAATGCTCTAAACTTGTTGGAAATTAAAATCTCTGAACATCTCAGATTTTAGAATTTTCAATAATATTTTTCATTTCGGTAATAAGCCTAGTTTGGATTAATTACTAACAATTATCAAACTTCCGTTGTTAATGGCGGGACCATAATTGCCGCTGTAAAGTACAATGCGCCAAGTCAGATGGTTTCATGTGATAAAAACACAGTTCCCAAGCTGAAACTTACATCATCCTTTGATGCAAACCCTTGTTAACATTTTACAACCGTGTTCACAATGGTCACTGACTTGATTTCTGTAGAACATCTGCTGAAGTAAAGTCTTTATTAGGGAGAGACAATTGAATTTTCCAAGGGGGGGGGGGGGGGGAATGCATGAAAACAATTGTCTTTCTCTGATTTTTGTAGTATAAAAAGATTTTAATCCGTTCCATATTTCACTTAAAATAAATGAATATTGTGTTTAAAGAACAAAATATATCCATGTTGAAAAAAATAAATAACATATAAACCCCATATATTTAATGGTCAGTCCCTTACAGTACACATGCAGTCATAATATTCAGTCTTGTGACAATGCTATTACTGCTTAAAGACTAAGCACGCGGTTTGTATTTCAGTGTAAATTCAGTGTTTTAGGTTTGTTGTTGTTGTTGTGGGGGGGGGGGGGTAAGCAGAAGCGGATGTCAATTTGGATTTTAATTGTCCATATCTCAGAGAATTACTTTCCTTTGGAAGAAAATGATAAATTTATTCTGCTTGAGAAGCTCAGCAATGTGTGCTTCTCATCAAGTCAGTGCATAAGTTTGTTCATATTTCTTTGAAATAAATTAAAATCATAAACTTATTGCAAAAGAAGCCGATCAACCTTTTATAAACAGTAATGTGTACAGAATATACAAACCTTTTAAAACAATTTTTTATTGTCCAAATATGATCGAAATAAAAACGACTGATTCTTCCTATGGTATCCGGTTGTAAATCACTCTTGACATCTCAGTCTTTCCATAGGTGGTCTTCATTCATTGGCTGTTCAGATGTCAATCAGTAATGTCGACTAGTCCCTCCACGGTGGAATTGACATCGGCGTGCCTGCCGAAACGCGGTGGCGATTTGTAGGTATTTATGCCAATTTATGCCTCCACCATGGAGTGTTATCGTGGAGCTAAAGTGGAGGGGATTAAGTCCCCCACCGCGATGCGTGGGGTTCTGAAAAATCACGTGAGCTGTACTGTACTACTGACCATAGGGTAAGCAACCAAAAGGTGCCAACATGTAAATCGGCCAACAAAGTTTAACCAATAAAGTGTGGAACTTCATCCCCAATACAAAAAGAGCAGGAAATAGATACAAATATAGATGGAGCATACTTTCTTGTGTGAGAAAACTCCTTAGACTTGCTTACAACATGAAAATAGCACCAACTAAAGACAGGTTTGCAAGGTCTCTAAAAGAGCATGCTTTGTAGCACAAACGTTAGTACCAGTAATCACTGAAGTATTGATGGGATTCAGTGCCAATCTCACTTTGTGGGAAGATCACCCCTGTCTGACTCCCACTTATATGGGCAGATGACTTGTAGATTTTTTTGTTGCTAAAAACTAGCTTGGGAGAGCTGGATTTGCAAGGTTGTGGATGTAAACCTAAGGTATTATGATGGGGTACATATTTGAAGAAGAAAACTATCAAGACTCATCTCAAAATGTACTGACTGATAATATTCAGTGATCCCTCACTATAAAGGTCCTCAGTATTGTGCAGTCCTGCATATAACACTGGTATGGTCATGACTTCAACTGTGGGAAAGAACATAGTTTTGATATGAAACCTACCTCAGTATATGGAGAACTTACTTATAAAGTGGTGCACTTTTATGGCTCCCCTAAGCAGTGTTATAATGAGGAAACATTATAGTTACACATCATAACCAGGTAGAAGCTAAAGCTTTCATATACTTTTGCCATTCAGTAAAATAAACCCCGGAAGAGTATGATGATGATACCCTACTCTTAAGTTCAACAAGTTCCCATATTGTTTGAAGTATAGCAAAGCCACTGTATATATGTTCCAAGGTAAACAGCTGAACATGGTGACACTATCCAAATATCGTTTAGAGGCAAACCACAAACCAAACTCAACCTCGCTGACAAGAAAATAATCAATTACCTTAGAACAAGTCATTGTGACACTCTTCATCTAAAATAATGACTTTGTTTTACCCTTCATTCAATATTGACAACATGACACATAGAATGCTAAACTAGAAAAAAACACATCAAAGAGGGATCTGGCAACTCTAACATCACTTTTCAAAGTCATCATATACCCAACTATTTAGCCACTGCATATTCAATTTGTTATACCATAGGTAGCAGTACATGTATCATGAAATTTAGAACCCTTTTTGGCATGCTGACAGCTGGTATGAAACTTGGGACCCTTTTCTCGCTATTTAAATGGAGTCATGATTATAGAACCTACTGCTTCTGTCATACATGTGAACCTCCCAGCTGAGAGGGTTTTCTGCTGAAACAGTGGGGTGTCTCCAGTCCCTCTTGTCACTTATTAAAATCTCCTGTGTACTCGAAATTATTATTTAAAAAAATTTCAGAACATAAATGTTTTCATTTTTTGTCATACCTTGCTTCCAATGTAGTATATATGGTAAATGGTAAAGACATCCTGTGATCACGTGACTGTGAACTGGTTTATGCAGGGTGAGCATGACACAATAATTGCTAATATTGGACAGACAATAACCTAAAAGTAATCAATGGATTATACTATGTGTGAACAGTAATAATTTGGAAAGGATTAAAGATCTAGATGGATTATGGTTGGATTAGTCATTACTCAAGAGCTCAAGTGGCATAAAACAGGTCGGTGTGGCTTCGGTATTTAAAGTCTATCGAGATATCTAAGCGTGCATTATCTCCCAATGTTAAAATGCCAAGATCTAAACAACCAAAATATCACATGAAATTCAATAACCGATGAAAAGAGAAATTTCAGTGGTTGGAATCAAGTTCAAAAGGACATGAATATGCATTCAGCCATTTCTGTAAAGTCAATTTTAAGAAGAAAGTCCCAACTTCGATCCAGATAGCATCAATCTTGAGCGGTTCAGGCAGGCAGGCAGCAACCCAAATCTACACACTGGCAGGAAAGAAATTAAACTTTTGTCCATTTGCATGCTAAAAATCTGGTCAATGAAAATTCGCCTGATTTGAAGTAAAAACTTCTGACCAAATTTTGGAAATCTCCTCATCTGTCCTAAGCTGACCTCTCTGTTCTGTCACATATATGCTAACATCAACAGCTAACCTTTAATTATGAACTGACTCTCTGGTTTGATTCAATTTGGTGTTTTACAGCACAGCAACACAAGAAGATTATTTCAATGAGTGCTAATGCACTTGGAAAATGCTTTGCTCAGGGTCATATCACTGAAGCCGACCCAGGCTGATCCAATGGTAGAATTCGAACCCATACACTTCTGGTCCCGAGTCCAGCATGATAACCATTATGCCACTGCAGCTCCTGGAGCAAAACTATTATATTTCTTTATGTAATCATGTTTTATAATGAAACAAGTCATGTGGGAAAATAAAAGGAGAAATACATCAATATTAAAAGAGAAATACAACAATATTATACACAATAGGGAAAAGATCTGATTTGTGACCGAGAGAAACTGATTTCAAGTTAGCATTCAAGTTTGATGGCACATGGTATTTACCAACTAATCGAATCAGGTTGTTGACATTGTCCCATTCCCAGTCTCCTGTAGTAGCATTGGCAGGATTCAGACCTCCGATTGTTGGGTTGATGTAGTTTGAACCGTCGATGGTTAATCTGTCTGGAAACTTGACCGTTTGCAGCTCAAATACAACATAATCTGAAGGCTGAGTAAAGACAAAAGATTTAGTCAGAGGTTCATGAAAACATATGAACTTTAATAAAATTCCTATAGATTTATCACCTGCTAATACAAGTAAACAAGGGTCATGACAGAATGCAATGTCTCACTTGTGACCAATCCCACTGTATGATGCACCTACACTACATTCAACTTCCAAAAACCTTAACACAAAACTTAATTAGAGAAACTTGCCAAGGCTGACAATATCATAACTGGAAAAGTAACACATGTCTCATAATGTTTAAGCAGGCAAGACAACAAAACTTTTTTTACTGTAGTATGCATTTCTCCTTGATTTATATAATTAATTTACAATGAATTCTTACAATTATTAGCAACTGAAATGTATTACATGAAAAACTGATAATGTCATTTCAACTATGAACCTGTTGATAACTTTTACACACAATTTATTTAAGCTACATTTGCCCACCTTCAAAATTTGAGCAAAACCTGGAGTCTGGAATGATAAAAAAGAAACATAATCCAATAGTGATGCACCTCTGTTTAGTCAAATGAATTGTAATTTTTAAACACATGCAATTAATTCCAATCACCCAAATGGAGAAGTTGCTCTTTATGTTAAACCCTGAAACATGACCAAAAATGTATACCTCAAACTGATTGAAAACTGCTGAGAAACTGATATTTCTGATCTGCTTTACATTCTCAAATGCCATTCTGTATGTCTCTCCATTAATCACAGTCCCAACCCACACATTCTGAGTAACTGGTATGGCACTTGTTCCATAGCTGTTGTTGAGCAACATCTTTTTTCCTTCCATGGGGGAGATGTTATTCATAGCCAGGCGATGGAAGCGCACTGAAGCATTACACATACTGGCATTGACTCCCTCACTGAAACCAGCAAATCTCGGAGAGCAGAATGAAGTTGGCAACATGCCAGTTGTTGGTGTGACTTTGCTCCCAACAGATATTCCAGTCAGAGTTCCATCTTCATCAATCAGTACACCCTCATGCTCCCATTCAAATCGAGCTTTTCTGGTTGTGTTGATGAACTGGATACCCTTGAAGTGGTAATTGTAACCCCCACAGTATAATGTACATGTACCCTGAATACGAGTGAAGGCCAGAGCTACAAAACCAGGATTATTGTAGTTGACAAAGCGAACATTCTTCACCAAAAATCCATTACCATATGGCAAGACAATACCAGTTGTGGGACCTTGAGATGAATCCAGAGTGGTGGTAGATCCTACAATTAGAGTGTTACTAACCATAGCCCCTTCATTTGGATATTGTGGAACATAGGCAACCCTCTTCCCTTCATAACCAGCCTTTTCATTGTTCACAAATACACAATTGTTAAAAGTCAATGCACCTCCATTGACAGTTTCAGCACCTTTCTCATTATTCCATGAAGTTAATGCCTCAAAAATAACTTGTTGTGGTTCTGCACATGCACAAGTTCCACCAACAGCAGGATAGTATTCCTGGAACATCCACAGACCAAACCAGCCACAGGAGTGGGCAGAGTTGTTGTAAAAACGTCCAAGTGGAATTTTGTGAGGACAAATACTGGAATCAAAGGATGGTCCATCAGGGTGCTCATGCAGTCGGTACCAATATCCAAAGTGGGTACCACCAGCCACAGCATTATGCTGAATTGTATTATTGGGGTTTGTAACCCAGAATGAGGCAGGAGTGATATCATCATTCAACAGACTGGTACTAGAGCGTACAAATATAGCCAGGTTATACTGGAATGTATTTCCAGTCTCTATACCATCTTCCAAGAAGAAGGCTCCTCCATTGATGTTGTAAATTACAGTTTTCTCAACAAGAGTATTGTGGACTCCATGTATATTTATTGCTCTATTGAAGGTGTGATGGATTGCACAGCCACGTACGTATGAGCTGGACATGTCACCGTTCAAACGGAAGTATATTGGATATCTGCCTAGTCGGAATTCCTGACCAGCAAATGTCACCTCAAGATTATCAAATCTGGCAATAGCAAGGTTTTTGTTCCTCTCAGGAGCATGAATCAAAATGTGACCTCCAAATCCACTGCTGCCCATCTCCTCTCCAAAACGACCCTGGAAGCAAGTCTGAGTGGCAAATTCTCCTGAAATGAAGAGAGAATGTTCACCATAGAATATGCAGAGACTAAACTTTCTGAGGAAAATTCATATTTGTGCTAATTTCTGGACATATATTGTTGAATCACTTGATTTAAAATTTTGAAAGGGTATTTATAGGCATGCCTTTTACCCAATCCTGATCAAAATATGTAATAAATAAATAAATTTACAATTTTTAAACCACTGTTTTCATCTACACATAATATTCTCTAATATAATCCATGAATATGAGTTTAAATGGTGTAGAAGAAGGAAGACTTCCTTAAAAATGGACACATATGTCTGTGTGAACATGCAAAGCTAGCCATTGTAATACTGCCCACACTTTTGTCCATAGACATACAGACCATCTAATAAATACTAAAAATACTGACACTGGAAGGAAGTTTCTCCAAGTCTGTAATCATTCACTAACCTGTATCAAACCCTTCAGGACATGCTTCTATATTGTCGTTCCAAGCTGGGTCAGAGTTGCCACGTACAACCACATTGTGTGTCAGCAAACCAACCTCTGCTCGGAACTCCACCTGCGTTCCATTAAATGTCTCAATGACACCAAGATGTTCAAACTTTAGTGGTGACTCAAGAGTTATGCTCCGTTTGTCAGCTGATATAGCAACAATTCTGTGCTTCTCATTCTGACTCTGACTCTGGTAACCACCAGTGGAAGCTATTGCAATGTCATCTCCTATATTCCATTCCACAGGATGGGTCAGCATGATGATGGTTGACCCTGCCACAGCTGTAGTCTGAAGTCTTGTCCACGTTAGAGGAATGTGCTTACCTGGAAAATGTAACAGCTAAGATTAATGTGGGAAAAATAATTAAAAACATTTAATCTTTGAAGAGCTATTTCAAAGAGATTAGGGGGGGGGGGAATGAGTGCATTTGTTAAAAATTATCAAGTTTGTTTCTTAACTCCAGTGTTTTGAAAGGCCGTGCTTTTGCCTATTATGTAAGTGATGACTTTTAACTATTTACTGTATTGCATATAATTATTTGTACACAAAAGAATTATTTTTCTTTTTCAAGGTATGAAAAAAAATGTGCAAAACAATTTATTTTTATTTTTGGGAAGTGATTGTGTATGAAAAAAAAAAGACCTGATAATGAGGTGTACTCCACAATATCTACATGATTGTTAATATTAAATTCCTGTGTATCCGATGTAATTACACTAAAGCATTATGCACTAATACAATATGTTCTTTGAATTTGCTCATATATGTACATGTGTACTGCAATAGATATGTACTAGTACAATATGTTGCTTGAATTTGCTTAATAACTTGTACACAACGGGGTCCAAAAACATAGACAGCAATATAAGCAAGGGTGTGAGTTACCAAGGGACCCTTTGAAAAACTAAGAAATGGATGGAGATAGACAGAGAGAGGCAAAAGTAGAGGGGGGTTCAGGTTACATTATTTAATACTCTTTTTATAAATGTGTTGAGAATAATTGTGACTAAATAGCTTTTTATAATGGAGTTGTTCATTTTTCTTTATAAATTATCTTTAATTTGAGGAAGAAAGATCTTCCAAGAGGTTTCAGTACACTTCACATGTGTACTGCTGAACACATTGTGTATTACATGACTGTTTTTGCTGAATTGGATACATTCTAGTGTTATTGTTCATTCAAAATTACATGAGTAAATGAGATTTCTTTTTTCAAAATGGAGGACAAATTAATTTTGTGAAAAACAATAATGTCAAAACTTCTGTTGTTTTCGATTTGTTATTCTTCTATCAGTAGATAGATAGGAAGATAGATAGATAGATAGAAATATTTCGTTAGAATGTAACAAAAAGAATAACAAATGTAAACCATTACCAAACAAGAATTTATTGGGTCCTAACTTCAGAGAAAGTGTAACAAAAAAACAAAAAAAAAACCCAAATGAATCAGAACACAACAATATTTGCAGTTTTTATACACTTAACGGCATCATTCAATAACAGAGACCAGCCTCATCACAACTGACTTCTCTATACAGCGTACATAGTCCCCTTATGGGGGATAACTCTTTTGCTGCTACCTTAGACAAAACATGTTTAAATATGACGCGTTCATCGCTAGAACACAGAACAAAATTGACCGATCTTCCTCTGAATTTTTCTCATGAGTTTTTGAGAGATATAAATTTATCATTGAAAAGCAGACAATAGGGATTCAAGTATTTCAGTGAAGGGTATATTCACAATGTAAACAGGTTTTGGAGTGAGGACAACATAATAATAATGTATGCAAAATGCCATCGAAGTATGAAAAAGAATGAAAAGCCTCGTATGATTCATGTTGACAAAAACCGACTGAGATATCTCTTGCATTGATGAAATATTAGAAAATTCAAGTCTTTCTGTAGATATGAAAGTGATACAAATTGTTGAATTTTATGAACTGTCAACCATGGTAAATTCAATTGTTGCCTTCTAATTGTAGACCGAATCGGCCTGTTAGAGTAGAATGTTTGCTGAAATACCACAAATTTTATAAATAAATTTTTTTTTTATGAAATAAAAAATGTCTTTTTATCTTCTCTCTTTAGCTCTTTCTCTCGAATTCACTAGTTAGACCACCTACAATCAGTCCCGCATCTTCAATCTCATAAGTATGCCATACTTTGACAGATGCTCTTTTAATTGCATTGAGACTACATGGGATTATGTAACATTATGTCAAGTAAATAAAAACATTGCTGGGTACTTGGAAATGCATGTAGGTGTCATATCCCATGTAAGGGTAATAAAAAGATTAACCATAGCTGGATACTCAAATATCAGTGACTTATGGGGATCCTGTGAAGGTTTCTAGGGGCATCAGAGAAGGGTATAAATTAATTAACAATCAGGATATTTATAAACTGCATGTAAATATCGTCAGGTCTCACCTTTGTACAAATCAAGTGAAATTAATTGATTTTGACACACAATAGTGACTACAAGAGCTTATGTAGGTAGGATTTACATGCCTTTGAACATTTGTATTTTACCTCCCTTACTTAATTTGATACAAAAGACACAATTAATGTGATAAAACAAAGAAAGCTGTAGATCAAAACACAGCTGGCACTTAATTAGGTTTTCACAAAAGTGCTCTTTGGTATTGATGTGACAGTCGATTGACTCTTTTTCATGTTTGAATAGAAGAGAACATACTACGATTATACTGATTACATTGAAACAAAATTGAAAGATTATAACACAAACTACACCTGACAAGACATCTTTAATTGGTGTTTATTTCTTAGTGGTGCCACCTGTTAGTATTTACCAGCATTTTTCATTGATCGCTATTTTGCCATATATTGTTATTTACAGAGTATTGAGAAAATATTTTTTCCAACAAAATCAAACAAAATATGTGATTTCTTATTAAAACTTGTACGATGTTGACTCTACATTTCTGGGCACTAACCACCATTTTCGACAATATAACATGCAATATATCAAAGCTTCATTTTTCCAATTTTTATCCCAATTTTCTTCACACCTGACCCCGCGTTATAAGTGTGTTCACAAGTTATTTGGGCGAAAGTTATCGAGGGAGAGGTGTATATATGTACTGCAATAGATAAGTTGAAAATGTATAACTATGACATAGATATAGTTATCCCATTACAACACCTTAATTTTCATATCTCATGATCAAATAGGTTATGCACCAATGAGAGAGAACAAGATGGCTGGGAAGAGGGAGAGAGAGAAAGGACAAGAGAGATTTCAGCCGTTTTTCATGCCATTTCGTCAAGGTACCTTACTTTTGATATCTCCGTTTAGACAAAATTTTTGTCCAAGAAAAAAACAGAAATATAGTAAATGGAAATTCAGAGATATATATTTTGGATTTAAAAATGTACAATATTTATAACAATATGAAGTCCATTTAGTTTAAATCCTGAGAAGGATCATATATGCTCCAAAACAGAGTCCATACCTGCCACAACATGACATATCAAACTAAAAATACGATTTGTGGCTTCCAAACCCCCTGACATGGTCGTGTTTAAAAATACATGATTTTCAGTAATCTTAGAACAGAAAAAAAAAAAACAGAGAGAGAGAGATTTCATGACCACCTTGATATATGCCTGTAACATGTTACTGTATAACGAGTAAACAGTCCTGGTTAGAGCTCATGTAAAACTATCCTTGAGGCAGTTTATACAGCTAATTGTCATAGAGGCAATTACAAGGTAAGGCCATCAGAGATAAACAACCACCATTTCAAATATTATTTAATGTGCTGACAATAGCAAGGGTGATGTCATGTTTAATCCTTTCAATACTGCTATGGGGGAACCCATTAGGCTAATTTGCATACTTAAAGTACACAAAGTGGAACAACCCAATTTGTTTGAAATTAGGTAAATCAAAGAGATGTGTGCTGAAGAACGAAAGTTATATATCACTGCCCTAAATGAGAATGTTTAGGCCACCTTTATTAAAGATTATTAGCAAGTTTATTAACAGCAGCAACGTTTCTTTGAAGTTGGATCTTATTCCATATATAAAATGCAAAACATGATTATTTTGGTAGTCAGAATAGTGTACAAGTGTGATTCATTTTTGAAGGCAAAATGTTGAAACACAGCTGTGATTCAGGGAAAGATGAGCCATATGCGAAGTGAGCAAAGCCCAGCAAAACCAAATTTCAGAACTCTTGGTTGACAGAGTTTGATTTAGTGAAACACAGCAGCAAAGGGGGAACATTTTATTCTTTGAACATACTGCAAACACCATATCGACATTAGTCATTCTGGAGTGAATCCATCAACATAGCAACACCACCTGAATGGAACATTCAGGTTAGTTCTCTTTATTATTATTTGTTATCTTAATCTTGTTAAAATACCAACTATTAATCAACCAATGCTTTTCAGGATGATTTTAGCCATGAAATAGATTGATTGAAAGACAATAATAAGCACATGCTCATGTTTACATAGTTGATTCATGTTGATGAAGAGACTGCATTAACACCCTTATTGGACTGAGGCATTTATTACTGCTTTATTACCTGCAGGACCACCATAAAGTTTGAAAAAAAAATGAATGCCACTCCTTCCCCCCCCCTCCCCATGAAATGGCCTGTCCCTAATGTGATATTTTCTTTTTTCTATTGAGACAAGCATATCTTATGGTAAAACTGCACTGGATACAATTCTGACAACGCCACAGTTACGGGAAAAACAACTCAGTTTTGACCCAGATTCAATCAGAGAATCCAGCAGGGAAGTTTGAACAACAGTTTCATCCAATCTCAAATTAGTGCAAAGATGAAGAATAATGACACTTGCATTACCTTCAAACTCCTAACTGAACTATTGAGAGCTGCTAAGACTGCATCTAATTAAGACTATTCCACTGTCCAATGGATTTTAAAGACAGAAACATGGTTAATTTTTTTATTAACGTCTGTGTGGTTTGATTATGTGAGAGTGTGCACATATGTGTGTGTATGTGTGTCATAATTGCCAATGTTAAGTCTAGCAACTATTTTTTGTTTGTAAGTGTATTAAATGCTTCAAAGAAAACAGATATGTTACTTTCTTTTATTCAAATGTGAATTTCCAGTCATTTTCTATAGGCTCATATGAAAAGATAGCTTATTTTCAATTGGACATCACTTTTTTTGGGTCATGCACACTGACCCCCCTAGGGACCTCAAAACACATTTTTGGGGTCTCAAACCCCCCCCCCCCCCCCCATCTGGGAACATGGCAGGTATGTGATTCACCTTAACATTTAGCATGCTGTGTTGTTTTTTCTGCAAGTAAAATGTTTTAACATTCCCACCAAATAAGATTATCGCTTATCAGAAAGTGCATGTACACTTCTGGGTCTTGTCTTTACTCATGCCAAGTGTAACTGTTGCTTAGTATTCAAAGATTTTGATGCTTCTGTTGGCAAGTAGAAAGGTGTCACTGGTTATGAAACTGACAAGAGTAGCACTTGGTAAAAGACCGTACTGTATACATTAAGACAGATGCATATTGTTAAATGAAACAGATAAAGACTGAAACTGTGTACCAAGCAGCCCATGACCAAAAAAGCTAATTAAAAAATACATTGATTAGCAAATAGTGGTAATTGCATCAGGATTTAAACCTACTGTATTTGCTGGCCTATAAGTCGATGTGGAGTAAAAGTTGAATTAGCTAATTTGGTAAATTTGCATTCTTCATCCATATACATGTCTAAGTCAATGTGGAATATAAGATGAAGCCAGATCAACACCTTGGCTTCATCTTTTTCATTAGTAACTTCCGGTTTCATGAATATTATTGGTATCACTGTATGCTATTCCATATTAACTGGGAAAATGATTAAGATGGTCTGTACAAGTATTATTTATTGGTACATTGTATGCAACAATGTTGTATTCTTACAGCAACAGTATAGTATTATTCCTTGGACCATTATTTGGGATGAGACCTGCTATGTCACATCGCATCCTCGAAACGTTCCTTAGCTGGCTCAAAGAAAGAAAAGTCCATGTTGGTTGCTGTAGGGATCAGGCCCAGCATCTGCCAATCAATGGAGAACCCCTCACATGGTTGGCTGAAAGAGCTTGCAGACTACTATGAAGAGGTGGAGGACTACTGCATCAAGGAGGAGAAATTGAAAAACCTAAAAAAAGAGAATGCATCTCAACTCTGACAATGTCCTGTGTCAGGAAATGAGGAAGACCATCAAAGCCCTTGAAAACTGGAATGAGTTTTTGAATAGGTGGAGTTATAAGGATTTGTTGGTCATTTCATGTAGAGTGGTATGAGATGTGGCTCAAAAAACTTATTTATATGCCAGTTCTGCTGATATACCACCCCCAGGACAGCAGATGCCAAAATATCCTGGTAATGATTCCAGGAAGAAATAAAACCCACCAATTCCTGGTAAGAAATGATGCCGTGGATGTGACCATCACTGTTGCAAACAAGGCTAGTGCAAGTGGCCTACTAGCTGTTACCTTGCTTGATAATGAAAAATCATGAAATAAATGCCAAATATTGTGTTTTTGCTATGCCATCACTGTGCACAACATCCATGGGTTTACCATAAAAAATCCATGTAAAATATGGATTGTTGATGAATATTTTCAATGGTCAAACATTGCATATCTAGCTGTGTCTTATGTAGATTTTCTGTCCCAGCTTCAGTGTATCGCTGCACCACTGGCTGTGGGGGCTGAGGTGAAGTGTTTGTGAACTGTGCAGGACATTTGCATGACCATCCAGTTAAAGTTTGCTATTTACATGGACAAAGATGACCACACCAAGGGCTTCAGAGCAACCAGTAAAAATCTGCTTAAGGTTGATGATGTGATCTGCCCGAGGCAGCAGCAAAACAACTGCTGTGCAGCCTGTAACATCAAAATGCTTTGGGTTTATAACAAGGGATTTTTGCAGCAGTTTATCATAGACTGCATAGATCACAAAAGGATAATCATTTATTTTGACCTCATTGTGACATGTACGGACCCAGTCCAGTGATAATTGTGTGTCAGGGGGCACAACCTGCATCTCTTCACACACAAACGCATGTTTAAGTTCTGCATTGTTGGTGCTTAGCAGATAATATAGTACAGGCGAGGCAGTCTAAGCAACTGCATTTTCTAGCCTATAAACCTTTAAGGACCAGACAGGGTCAGTAGCATGATGTTGTCCTCCTTCCAGCTCTCGTGGTGCATACAGGTCACACCAAGGTATTTGAGGGCAAGCATTTTTCTTCTGGACTGACTGGCCATGTCGCAGCCAAGATGATGGTTGCTCACATTGCCAGCACAGACATAGCATGAATGGCATCAATAGGTTTCTTACCTGTTAGCCGTGTTACCTCACCATTTAGGACCACAACAATGGCAGGCAGCCTCCGAACCCATTCAGTGCTATGCGCTGTAGGCACACTCACCATTTTGGCTGCAAACAAAATCTCCTGGACGTACTGGTACCCAAACAACTGCTCAGCCAGAGTACAGTCAAACCTCTCCACAATGCCCTGTGTGCTGTGAATGCTGGCCTCACCCCTGCCTTAACTGCACATTGTGCTTGTCCACAAGCTGCAACACTACAACATAAATTCACATCCAGGATCAACCTGAAGCAGCTTGGGCAACTTTAGCAGCCCTGCTTGTAGATACGCAACAAAGCGTCGGTAACACTGGAAGCCTCCTTTATGGTCAATGGCTCAGCTTCCTTGTAATGGCTGGTGACATCAAACATTGTCAGCGCATATTTGTAAGTGTATCTTCCAACCTTGTCATGTAGCAAAACAAAAGATCAGCATGGTGCACTTTGTTCAGGGTTTAAACAGCAAATTGTAGCCAGTGGATTTTGTGTGGTGCTGGCAGGTATATCTGCCACATGACCTGTTTTTTTAGCAACGCCATGGCAGCATCTTGTGAGACTTTAGTAGCTTCCTACAGCTTTTTGACTGCTGCTGCACCCATCTGGTAACCTCATGGGCTGTAGTATATTACCGCAAGCTTAGTATCCATGCGAAAAACTTTTGTTGTGCTTTACTGTTTTGGAATCCCAACTTAGCAGCGCAAAAACTGCCTTTACTTGCCATCCGCAAACCAGTTTGGTCATCTGCTATGTACCTCATGACACGAACGAGCTCATTGGTATCGGATGGAGCAGAGGGCACAAGTGTATGCCTACAACACAAGAAGTGAACTTGTAAGCCACATAGCCCACAATGGCAAGGCCTCCAACAATAAATATCATCTCATATTTTTGTTGTTCGGGCAAGGATGTACAGATGTCAGACAGCATGGGTTTCTTCAGTGTTTGGCATTCCACCAGTTACCAGTTCATATGCGCATGCCGATACTTCAATGTCTTGGTAAGCCCATTCACGCCTGCTGTTCATCTTGCTTTCTTTCACCAAGATAATCAATATGCTCACTGCGCTTGCGGTGGTACTCAGCCTGCGCAGCTTGGAGTTCTTCAATAGCCTTATTGTGGTGGATGCATTATTCGTTGGCCCCTCTTTTATTATCTATTTGAGAGAGGAGGTAGTTTGAGCCAGAGAATGTGAGGGCATTAGCAATTGCCAAACCGACCATGAAAGCAACAGAGGCTATTAGACAGCGATGATGATATTAGCAGGAATGATACCTTGTTTAATTAGCATGGCTTGTGTCCAAAGAGAGAGTGCTGTGATGGTAAGTGTCTTTGCTGAATCCTCGAAATCAAGACCGGATGGTTTTATTCTTAACAAGCATTTGGCAATCATTATATATACCCAACCTCATGGCTGCCAAGCATGGCACCATGGTAAAGGAGGTTTCCAAGGCCTATGGCATATTGTGGTATAGACATCTTTCATTCTTGACTGCGAAGAAGCACAAGAGGAAATGGCAAGTGTTATTTCATTATGAAAGGGGTCTAGCTGCTGTCTAATACATGGTGTTTGCACAGGTGTACACAGAGGTGCTTTCACAGGTGTACAGTCGCTAGGGTTTCTGCTTTTTGAGCTAGTGTAGGCATAGAAGAAGCCTGCAGCAGCCACAACTATGACGCCAATAACATAAGGTATTTACTGATTTGCAGTCCCTAGTGTTTCCAGTGTTTTGTTTCCAATAAGGGGCTGAAATTATGGCGTTTGGCCTTAGTAACATGAGTCATTTCATGCTCTTTGTGTGGTTTCTGCGGTTCAGCTCTTTGAGCTGCGCTGAACCTGTATTTTGATTCTGCATGGTGTTGTTTCATTAAAGCAGCCAGCTTTTAACCAGAGGCCACCCGACCAGGATTTTTACATTTGTAATTTGTGTCGGTTCCTGTGGCGGCGCCTGTGACAATTTCTTTGTCGGTTCTTGTGCTGGTTCCTTTGTTGGTTCCATCATAAGTTTCACAGATGATACCTTGGCAGTTCTTTTAAAATTCCTGCACAGTCAGGGAAACAGGCTGCACATGCTTGTAGGTGATCATGCCCACAGCAAGGGGGCTAGTATCACTCTGTACTTGAAAGACAGGTGGACGCCAATGTTTGTTAAAGATGTCTGAATGATTGGGTCATTTTTGAGGTCATTCATGAGTTGATTTGTGTTGTCACTTGGAAGAAAGCAGCTGACCGCCACTGTATATAGCTTAAACTGAGATGCAACCAGTGACGCTGTCATTCTAGCCCCGAGTTTAGCTTCATATAGGGCATGGGTCTTGGCAACCTCCTCATCAGTCATCACCATGAGGCCATCAGAGGTGAGATGGCAGCCAAGGTATTCTTTTGCTGTGCCAGAAGCAATCAACTCTGATAGGTGGTCATGCAGATGTGCTATGCCTTGCTTGTTTGTGTCTGTCTTGACAAATGTTTCACCTGCTGTGGTCCCCATGGTGTTAGTGGTCGCTTGCTCCGCACTCACATCTGCTCTTGAGCTGCAAGCTTCTGGCAGGTCTGCAAATTCACTCAAGAACTCTGCGACAGCCATGTCTGGCATTTCATCTCGCTCTTGTACAAATATTTGTGTTGCTTTAACAGCAGCAACTGCCAGGTATATTGTGATGTTTTGGATGATATGGTTAGTTGTGCGCTTAGTTCTAGGTAGCTGGCATATAAGATGGGCTAGGGTTCCAAGGGTTAAAATTTGGCCAGTGAGGTAAGGTGAGGTGGTCTGAAAAGCTGGCCAGTGAGGTAAAGGTGAGGTGGTCTGAAAAGCTGGACTGGTAGAATGGCATTTGATCATTTGACAGCTTGGAGTCGAATGGCTCAAAGAACCTGTTTCCAAACGCAGCTGCTACAGATGCGTCAGGCTCAGTGGCAGCCACAGCATTTTCCAGCACCAACTCATATAGTGGCTGTGTTGGTGCTTTGTATGCCCTGGTATATTGCATTGGTCTTTTCTTTATCGGTCAGCCAAAGATCCTGGTAGATGCCCAGATGTCTATGTCATCAATGGATGCCACTTCATTACTCTCAAGCTTTACAGTGATTTTTCTGATGATGGTGCGACCAAGGTTTTTTATGACTGTATGGTTGGCATCTGCCTGAGCTCCTGTGCTGTTAAAGTGACTATGAGTGCCAACCTAGCAGTGCTGGGCATAATGGAATCGTTCTTGTAGAGGTTTGGAAACTGAACAAACAGGTGCTCTTTTTGGTCTATGCTTGTGTTATTAGTGACAACAATGGTGTTGCGGACCCCCTTTACACTGAGTGTATGACAGAGGGTGCAGAATTGGTTGAGCTTGTTGCCATTGTGAGACAGAGACATACTTCAGTTCTCTCAGTGACAAGTGGCATTGCTACTGGAGTTCACATGGCATTTCTTCAATAAGCAAGCATAGCTAAATAATCTTCTGCCATTACTGTGACAAGACAAAGCATGGCTACAGAAGGCTTTGAAAGGAAAGATTTTGACACTCGTGAAGAATATTCGTACAACAAAAGAGTATTTGGATGTCAAAGAGTATTTGGACAACAAAAAAAACACATTTACCACTGAGGTCAATGAAATAAAAAAATTGCCAATGGAAAAGTTTCTTGGGCAAGTGGCTGTGAAATACCAGCCAGGTGGAATAACAACACTAAGCTGACTTGATGCTCATTACAAATCACTAGGGTTTTCCAAAAATAGTTAAATCACTCTCAAGTTTATAGCAAAAAGAAAACAGCACCCTTGCAGTGAAGTGGGGGCAAAGCCGGATTCTGCTGATGCAAAAAAACGACTTAAGCAAATTATTCTCCCCATCCATGTTACAAATTCAGAACGAGGCTGATTTTGTCTAAGCATTGGCATCAAGGAGGAGCAACTGGGCATTGGAACAGCAAACAACCTCCCAATGTCCTTCGTGCCCAGTTTAGCTGCATAAGGGAGACCATCAGCAGAATCCTCCGAGAGGATACAACCCTCGCCATGTAGCTGAAAGCACTCTTCCATGAACAGGGCATCACCATGGCCTTGATTCTCACTGTACTGGGGTTTATCATAAGTACAACTGTACTTGCAATCACAGGTGGCACCAGTGGTACAACACCAGCTCAAGCTCTGAAACCTAAACCTGAACCCAGTGGTGCAAAGGAATAGGTAAAAAAGCACATACAGCAGCTGGCTGGGATGCTGAAAACACTGGCAGAAAAAGCAGCGTCGGCTCTGCCCTGAATTATCAGGTCAATCATGTCACTCTTACAAAAACTGCTGACAATGCCATTTGCTGGCTGGCTGGAAACCTCATGGTACTGGTCATCACTAGCAGAGAAACCAGATGTCTAAAAGCCCCACTATGATGCCACCCATAACCATTGCCATTTTATTGGCACTGTGGTCTTCTGTTTTTTTTTACTCCTGTACATGCATGGTGCTGGTTTTTGCAGCTGTTCTGACCATTCCAACAGATGCCTCAGGAACCGCTATGGGGGAGTCAAAGCTGACCTCTTCATACTTTGTTTGTTGTGGTAGCTGTGCTATGCTTTGCACCTGCTCCTGTGCAGTGGGTATGTTGTGCGGGCATCCTTATAGAATTCATATCAACATTGGTGCCTAATACCATGTTGTCGTCCACTATAAGAAGTTTGTTGTTATAACCCTCATAGGTGCCAATTTTAAGATTGATATCGCTTGGAATAATGCAGAGGCCACCACCATGGATGTAATATGGCTTACTTTTGGTGTGTCCAAGCAATCACTGGTACTTATTTACCAGATTGGCAGCATCCTCTGCTTGGCTTGTCATTTTGTCCATGTTTGCAAGAAACTGTTTTGCACATTAAAGGTTTTTCATAACCCCACTATCGAGGTAAGCATTTTGGTTTGTGGGCCCAGGATTGCCTAATCATACACTAGAACGCTGCCACCAAGTCGCTCTACCCCAGCTTGGGTAAAGCCTTGCGAAATGTCCAGCATAAATGCTGACC
The DNA here is from genome assembly GCA_029931535.1 of Margaritifera margaritifera. NCBI lineage: Eukaryota > Metazoa > Mollusca > Bivalvia > Unionida > Margaritiferidae > Margaritifera > Margaritifera margaritifera. Next base: position 251,622 of record JAQPZY010000751.1, on the reverse strand, counting down.
TGCTTTATCTCCACCAACCCCCTGTTGTGTATAGTGGTCAACTCTCAGCTCCTACTGACATATCTTTTCGGGTGTGAAACCAACTGTTTCTGGAAAAGTCCCCTTGTAAGCAGGAGAACAGCAGTACTTCATCCCGAGCCTGTTGTTGTGGATCTGCTTGTTATGCCAGTCAGTGTTTTTATCCACCCTAAACTCATTGCAAAAGTGCTTGAAGGCGACCATGTTGATACTGTTTTCAAGTGAGTTCCATCCTGTTTGGCCTAAAAAGGCACATTGCAGCTGAGTGCGAATCCTTCTCACATGGTAGTAAACATGAAACCGGGAAAAGCTTTGCATTATTGCCAACAATTCAGGATCAGCTGGTGGGGGGATGACACTGGCGAAGAGGACTGGGATGGTACTGGTACTGATGGGACATGGGGGTTGCCTGTGGTGCCGATGGTTTTATGTAAGATTTGTCAACAAATGGTACGTATCTCAAGGGTGGGTGCCCTGCTTCAAAAAGGCACTGAGCTTTATCCTCCTCTTGGCATCTGGAATACTAACACCACAACTGATGGTGGAACCCCAGATTGTGAAATTCACTTGGTTCTGCCAGAACCTTATTTTGATGTCTACTGCACCTGAGTTTCATTTGTTTTTAGTATCTCCAGGCTTGAGCTGCAGAAGAATTTGCTTGCTGATGATATCAATAAGCTTGGCCTGAAATGAAGAAGATTCATTGACATACATGTCAAGGTTGAGCACGAATTCATGGATCTGGGCTTTTACTGTGTTACTATAGTTGAAGATGCTGCGAATGATATATTTCATGTTGCTATTAAAGCACAGTACTTGTGACAATACCATAGTCACAGTTCTGTTTGACAATGTATGTCATATTGATTAATCCTCTAGTTCGGCATATAGCTCTAGAACAGGAAATATGCACTGACTCAACTTTGCATGTAGCTCTCCAGGAAATTTCATACAGACCAGGCTGGTTCAACATTTCAGCTGCACACTAACATGTTTAGCTGTGTTGGACAAATCAATGCTAAAACCAGATATGAGGCAGAGGCAGGCATTATGCCAAACTATACAATACCTGATGGGTATTATAACCTGGAAACACTTAAAAAAGAACTGCAAATCTACTTCACTGGACTAACCCAAGACTACAAAACCACAATTAACTGAGTTATCTCGATTGTCACCCCTCAGCACATGGTTATCTTTGCCACTGTGGGCAGCATACTTGGATTTAAGGCCGGCGACTTTTACACCACTGGCACTTACACTGCATCCAGGCCGCCACCATTAATCAACATCTCATGGCTTTATATCCCCCCCTAATCTGATAAACATAACCAACAATATTCTTAATGGGTAAAATAGAACCCTCCTACATGTTATTCCTTTGGGTGGTGAGTTCCATAGGGATCTGCGTACTGTCTCCTACGGAAAACCACAGTGGCACAGCTTACATGAAGACGGCATCCATGAGCTCTCAACACATATTTTAAATGAAAAAGAACAGCCAGTTAATATGCATTATTAATATGCTTGAAATTAAGCATTAAGGAATTTCACCAACACACTATCAGTCTATGTGGTCCTGGCTTATTTGGTGGCACTGTTTTAAGCATCTCAGGGCCATTGCTTCCATTTATCATCAACACCCACCCTGCAAGCCTTAAGTCTGGTGCTGACCTATTCCAGTACACAACAAAGGCCAACCTCAGGTATGCAACATGTGATGAGTTAATGGCTCTTTCGAGTTGTGCTGGCTCTGGCATCACCCCTTCTTTTTCAAAGGAGGATGTTGTTTACTTAACGACTGACAGAATTACATTAGATGGTGTGGTTACTGCAGTTTGTTCTAGTTTGTATCATTGGAATTCAATGCAAGACTTTCAAAATGTTGGTGGTTTTACACTCAGCAACAACAGTGACACTATCAACGTCCCGGGTGATAGTTGCTACTTCATTACCTCTATGGGAGTCGGGGTGACAAATTATGGGTGTTGATTGGAATCCGTGTAAACATGGCCCTAATGGTACATAATCGTAGTACTGCCATTCCAGCTAGTGCCTCGCATGAAAGCCTTACAACTAGCTTTGCATCTAGGTTCGCCCCCGGAAACACAATCAGGTGTGAGGGTCTCAACGTCAACACACAGTCAATGGGATTTTCAGCCATTCTAACTATCTTTGCCCTGAAACTGAAGACAAATTATGTGCCAAAATTGAGACCTGGCATTGTACCAACAAAAAATACCAAACAGCTGTCAACATTATTAATAGAATCAACAGAGCACTGTGGGCCATGAGTATTGGCCTCATAGCAGGTGGGATTCCTACTGCTTTGACCGGCCCAGGCAATTTAGTCGCTGCTCCACTTCTAGGAGATGGTACATTCTTTGGTGCAGGTAGGCTTCTTGGCAACTTTATCACTATTCCATTAACAAAAAGAGCTAAAGAAACATGACAACATCTATATATGTGCATAATAAAAAATGAACACTATGATGGACCATGTCTCAAGGGCACTTAAAGACAACATAATATCTGAAGACACATTTAAGCTCATACTCGATGAGTATGAAAAGTACATAAACAAAACAGAAAAAATTTGATCCAAAGCAAACACGGCAAATTTAAAAGAAGTAGAAAGAAAACAAGCTGACAGCCTAAGGAAAGGCAGAAGCTCGTGAAGAGATCATGAGAGTTTAGCTGGAAATTACATATAAATGTTGAAGCAACAGAAAATATTGAAACCTGTTGGAATAACTGAAACGATTAAAACAGTGGAGGAGCAAAGCATGAGGCCTATCCCAAGTGCACCACCACCATATGATCCATTAAGTCCACCTTAATGTGCAGCTTTGAGGCACACAAACAAATTGTGTCTGGGCCTGCCTACAACACGCACAAAAAAAAGAGTAAAATGTTGTTAATGTTCACTCATACTTTTTTCAGCACCTCTCTCAAACATACTGCCACCTCCCTGGACATTGCCTTCTCCCAGTACTGTCTGTTTTGCAACAGCAGACGATGTACTATTATTACTACCAAAATTATTTATGGCAAATATAGCAACTCCTGCTTGCAAAAGTGTTAAGAGAATTACCGGTAAATGCAACTGAACGCCTCTGGTATGCACTATTCGATCGCACATACACAGTAATCCACCATCCAACCAAATCACAATAATATGACAGTGTGATAAATCTATGAGCCTATTTCCTTCATAAGCTGACTATAGTATCCACTTAAGGATGTATAATGGGATTGCTTATTATGATCCTGTACTTTTTTAAAAATATATAAAATATCTTATCCACCTTAAAATTTAACAATTACTATATTCTACTAAATAAAACTGTTTTATTATTTTAAAGACATCTTAAATTTTATAACTTATAATATTGATGGTAGGTAAAACCTCTTCAGGTATTATTTTGAATGACTCGTCCGCTATAAACGCACTTTAAATAACAGTTTTCAAAACATGTAGATTTTTGTGCTGTTAATGTTATGCATCGCCCAGAGCAAAATCAATATATTAACCACATACCACATACCATTGATTTACTACTGTTAATGTGCCACCTACTGATCAGTGCGTTGCCCAAGCAACTCAATAAGTCAATATATATCTAAAACTGGATAACTTCAGACCCAACATACAAACACAATAATATGAGCATTTTAACATTTAAAACTGCATTTTTTATCTTTGATTAAGAAATTTGGTGATGTTGTAAATAACATAGCTTATACCAAGCAAAAAACTTATCTTAAAACCTTGTACAAATGAGATGTGGCCATGGCAATTTACTGCTAGAGACTAGTGAATCATCTAAGGTTTACAATCCACTGTGGGATCGGGCCCCCCACTTGGTCTGTGGGGATTCATTTTTATTTTACTGGGGGATCACCTGATGGCTTGTATTTTATTCATTTCATAGTATGAAAGTTGATTATGTTGGGTCGAACATCCAGACTGATACATATATACAAACAAGCAGTTACGAGCACTTCATCCTCTGGAGTAACATTTACATTTTTAATTACCTTTGGAAATTCTAGGTTCGTTTCACCCTAGATATTCCAATGAGGGTTGAATTCAGACATGTGAATGTGTGTAGTCTGAATTAACCTCAGAGTTCCTAGCATTTTATTTTGCCCTAGGAACTCTAATGGGGTTGAATTCAAACATAAATGAAATGAATTCTGTCTGGGATGGTCTAAGTGCAATTAAACCAGAGGACTCCCATAGGACTAACAGGTATGAACTGCCAGATGGCCTTTTGCACCCCAATGGATTCAACATTTTTAACATGCTGGTTTTTAATCACTTTTTTTCACCAAAACTGTATGTGGTTCCTTGAACCAACAGCCTGGTCAGACCATCCATGTCCTTTCTTTCTGTTGCTCAATTTCAATGCTTTATCTATGGTTAGGGCCGGGAGGAGGTGGAAGGGGGGTGCCTGGCCTGAGAAACATGTGAGAAAGTATTATTTTCAGTTTTTGTGAGCACGAATGACTTGGTATGGTCGGACCCTCTACTGCTCAAAGGTTCATCTATAGACAGCGTGTTTCCATTTTTCTAACAGTCACACATATACAGCCTAGTCTTGTTTGTCTGAAATCTGTTTATCAATCACTTTCATTCTATACCATAAATGGGAATAACTTCTTGAAAGAAAGTGAATCCATGTATTGGACAATAACCTTTATCTGACACTTTTATTGGCAATAATTTGTGTTGGATACATGAGATTAGACTGTATATGGAGTTACTTTTTCAAATAGTTATTTGCAAAAGTTACATGGTTTACAGTGTTCAAAATGGCTCAAGTATAATGATGGTGTAATGTAACCCTGAGGTACTGGCTGGTTAGGACCAGAAAAAGTTATATGGTTTACAGTGTTTAAAATGTGTCATGTCTAAGGATGGTGCAATATAATGCTGAGCCATTGGCTGGTCTGGCCAAGTAAACATGTCTAAGGATGGTGCAATGTAACCCTGAGGCATAGGCTAGTCTGTGCCATTATTCACAAAACTCTCAGAGCAATAAACTCAGACTCAAGCTCAAAACCTCTCATTCTATTACAGTACTTGGAGTACATCTATGTCATTTAAATAAAGCATGCTAAATAAAATATGCTAAGTAAAAATTAAGAAAATCCAAACAGCTCTTTGATTCAAACTTATTCCAGTGTTTCCAAGCAAAGTTACAGAATGTCAAAATTCTCAAACTTTGGACCCGTTGAAAGGGTCTGATATTTACCATGAAGATCCAGGATTCCTTCCCTGAGTGCCAACACCTTGGTTCCATAGATGGGCAGTTCTCGGTCTCTGCAGTGTCCATACAAAGTAATGATGGCTTTCCTTGTGTGCCGCTCAGTCTCTGTACCAGCCTAGAAAGGGAACTAATCAATGCTAATGCAATTCTTTCCACACATATGTGCACTTTAGTATTTCATTCTTATTCAATAAATTCATATGCTTCAATACTTGTATGTCAGATTCATAATGATGGTGTTTGGTGGTTTGGTGTTTTATGGCACAGCAACACAAGTAGGTTATTTATTGCTGAGGCAAATGGAGTAAAGTACCTTGTTTAAGGACAAACCCTGGTAGCCAACTCAGGCCGATCTGAGGGTAGGATTTGCCCCCCCCCCCCCCCCACTTTTGGTCTCAAAATAGGTGTGCTAACCTCTGAGCCACCATTGCTCCTGCCTCCATTATTAGCCTCTTATGACATGCAGGAGGGTACATCAGGCCCATTCTACATCCCCAAACCCGCAGGGGTAGTTTCAAAATGAATGGAAAAATTCATTTTTTACATATAAATTCCTATTATGAGATAAACCAGTGAACTATCCCTTCATCCAATCATATACATCATTAAATAATTAAACGATTTATAGTCAAGCTCCATTTATTGATGCAATTAATGTGTCTGTGTCATTTGCTTTTAAATTCTTAACATTACAGTTCTGAAGTAAAAGTTTTTTATAAGAATATTTACATGATAATAGCATCACAGCACACACATTTTAAAATAATACAAGAACAAAGAAAGTAACACACTATGAAAGACAGTTACAGAGATAATCAAGGTATAACTGAAGAAGATAAAGATGACTTTGACCCATTTAGTAACAAAGGCCTAGTTTGATTCCATATCCAGTTGCTACTAATGTGGTAAAAGTTACAAGAGCAACAAGGCAATCACTGCTATGTTATAATTTTTTTTCTATTTGTATCTACTCAAGTTTAATCAGTCCAAAGGGTGGATTGTCTATTCAAGTTGAGATTGAAAAGGGTTTCTCTGTTTCAGTAGTAGTTTGTAAATGCAGACTTGGCAAAGTAAATAGACCAAAAACATTACCCCACTGAATTAAATAAAAGGTCAATGTAACAGTTCTACTGACCTGCAGGAGTCCACCATCAGTGATGAGAATTATTTTAGACTTCAGCTCTACATCTTTCTCATTATCAAAGATCAGCTGGCCTCCTGAAGTAATGACAAACAAGAGTACCACAAATGCACATTATATGCCTTCCCTATTTTTAATAGTTCTCTATGTAGATAACTGAAATTTGTGTGCAGAAACATTTTTTTCTTTCAGTAACAGTGACCCTCACAATTGTCATTTTGACACCAAAATCAAAAAAATTCTTTCTTACCCTAACAAGTGTAAGCCATCCACATAGTTTGGCCCAGGTCAGTGATGTAGAACTACTGCTATTGTGTGGAAACCAATTTTCTTGCTTTAAGTCAATTGCCTTGACCTTTGACATTTTGATCTCAAAATAGATACACTTCTTCCTTACCCCAAGTGCATGCCATCCACGAAATTTGGTCTAAGTGATGTAAAATTATTATTATTATACAAAAACTATTTTTATTCTTTCAATCACAGTAACCATGACCTTTGACTTTTGTCCCTGAAATCGATATGGTTTTTCCCTACCATAAGTGCAAGTTATGCGCAATGTTTGGTAACTGTAGATGGTGCAAAACTTGAGTTTTGAGGAAACCATTTTTTTCTTCTTTCAGGGATGTGATGTAGAACTAATATTTTTGTACAAAAACTTTTATTCTTACACTGATCATGACCTGTGACCTTTTGACTCCAAATTGATACACCAAGTGCAAGCCATCCACAAAGTTTAGTAAGTGTAGATTCAGGCCAACTCAAGTTATTGTGCAGAAATGAAATTGGTGAGACAGCTGGACCGATGGATGGACATCATAACATAATACGCTCTGCCCTATAGCAGGCTTATACAAAGTTTTGTTGATTCCAGATAAATCAAACCATTTCTTGATTGGAATGTTTAGGCTATCAAACCGCAGGAAAAAGTTAAACCTCTGAGAAGCTTATGTTAATTGGCATGATGACTAATAAATTCATGTTGGAAATAAATAGAGGGTAAAATGTGAATATTCAGTGCTCTAAGTTGTGACTACAAATTCAGAATTGGTGAGTGAAAATTGTCAACAGATCACCCTCTGGCAATCATCAAAATCATAATGTGGCAAGTAGAAAAATGACATTACTTTCTAATTATAAGTATATACTGCTTTTATGCTAAAAGCACTTGGCAGATATAATGTAATTCATAGCATAATCCCTTTTCGATTTTCAATTTGCTGGTTCTCACATTAAGTCATCATCTTTCCATGTGACTAGTCTGGTTTACAGCCTATAAGTGACCAATCTAATGCATGACCTGTGCAATCAACCTTAGCTAATGGTATGAATCTGGAAAAATGTAGACATGGAGACAAATAAACAAAATTTTAACCCCCTTCCCTGAACAAAAAATTTAAATACTGATAAAAATGCAATTTTTCAGCAAATAAATGAATGTACAATTCACAGTTTATAGATGGAGGGGTAGTTCTATCAAAGTCTAATGTGAACAGAATACTTAGTAAATCTGAAAACAAGCAGTAAAACTTACAAATAGGAAAGATAAATTATACATTACATTTTCTAAACACAATGGAAACTACAACATTCTTAATCTTCACTGGAAAGAAGAAAATTACCTTGTATGAGTAACAGACTCAGAACAGGAGTATCAGTGTCCAACAGAATGGTCTGCCCTTTGGGAATGATGACCATCTCTCCAGCATCAGGGAGGGGACCACCACCCCAGGTGTAGTTAGAAGACCAGCGGTCCACATAGTAAAATGTCTGTGACTCATTCTGGCATTAAAAATATATATACACGGAAACTTGACATTTATTTTCATAAAACATGTTTACAGACACTTCTTCAATGAATTTAATGGAAATTTTGATCTAGGAATCTATTGGTTATTTGTTATGTCCACGTGGACACATGTAGAGAGGTTCTTGAAGATTTCTCCATATAGAGTCAAACCTGTTTTAAGCAGCCAACTCTGGAAAGTTAGAAAATTGGCCTTTCAATACAGGTGGCTGCCTAATGGAGGTTTTATTTCTACAGTAATTTTATGCAAGAGACCTTGAAAAGTTGACTATTTAATACAGGTGATTGCTTAATACAGTTGACCTTTAAGACAGGTTTGACTGTATCAGCCATTTGTCTACTGCAGTAAAAACTTTTTTGCCCTTGACTGTCCTGTATAGACATCTTACTGTACAAATACGAGATCACAGAATTCAAGAAGAATCATGCATAATGGTATCTCATTATTCATTATAAACTGAAGATCTGTTAGTTCGTTAATGGACAGATCATAGGTCAAGAACAAGAATCAATGTTCTGATATACTATCTTTTAAACAAATGAATTGGATAAATAAAGAAATCCTTGTAGTGTCGATAATCTTCATGAAGCTAAGATACATCAGTAGAAAAAGGCTAGTGGACAATACAGATGGAAGGAAAGGCAACTCTAGCATTGTCCATGATAAAGGAATGGAAATTATGTCCCTATACCTGTATTCCAAGATTTTAAAATTCTTTAACTTTATACATTTTGTATTATTATAAATCTAAATTTGTCTGAAGAAAAACTCATTATGTGAGAGAAATACATTAGGATATCAATTGTTTCCATTAAACTTTCTAACTTTTAGAGGGATAAGGACTTGCTTTGCTTTAAAAAAAATTCAAAATTTTCCGTTGAAATCACAACAGATACAAATTTAGCTAACGCGTGCCTTTAAATTATGAAAAGCAACAACTTTTAATTCATTTTGACCATCAAAAGACATAAGGTAACAGAAACTGAACACCATTTTTGTTATCAGATTTACTGTTTTTAATGACTTGGAAAACATTTAGTTTCTCATGATTTAATAGCTTTTTGTTTGTTTCTTTTAAAAAATGAGTATCATTACCATTTGTCTGAATAAACAATTATTTACCTGTTGTTTTGCAATACCATTTCCCGAAACCTCAACTCTGACTTTGGTTTTGATAGATCCATTGTGTGCACTAGTTATACAGACTATCACAGTGTTTGTCACAGATGAAACATTACAGGTGCTGCCATTTATTGTAACACTAATTGCTCCAGCCGTGGTGCTGTTAATGAAAATGCAAGACTAAGTTACCTCGTCTGAACAGAAAATATGAAATTTGAACAAGTGAACAGAATGCATGTATCTACCTTGAACACATTCACTAACATTTTCAAACAAATTTGAATACTTTTTGGGAGGTTAAAAAGGATAATATTATTTAATTTTACACTGATACCCTATGGAAGTAATACATGTATATTTGAAATAATAACCTACCTTAATGTATATTTAATGCTTGCATAAAATCCTGTGATAATCATTAGCAACTAATATTATGAATACATGTATATATAAAAAAAATGATCAATTTGTATTTTATCATTCTACTGATAGCATGACCAAAATTTAAAACTTTGATCTAACACACATTTATTCTCTCTCTTTGCATCTGTTCAGTTTTTTGTCCTTCTTAATTCTTACACTCTATCAATTCTTGGTAATGATAAATGTACATAAATATATTCCTTTGTTAACATTCAAAACCAATTTTAAGAGTTAAATATATGTTTTCACTAATACTTTGAATTGTACTCTGTAATACTTTAGATGTACAATCCAGTCCTAACAAGCTAAAAGACAGACAACACATTATTTGGCTCATTTTAGCAATACAAGTATTAAAAGGTCATCTGCTTGCCAAGTTGAAATCCAGACTAGAGTGGTCTCCCCTTGCATCAAGGAATTGGTGCCAAATCCTGTCAATCATCAGGTTATGTTGAACATAATTTTTAGCTTGGGAGGGATGTATTTGCAAGGCATTGGATGTATTCCTGGTGTATAATGATTTGGTGACATCTCTGAAGAAGATTGGAAATTATTTAATTACGTTTTTCTGAGACTACTTACTGGATCACATTAACATTAGAAATATACTCCACAACTTCCCAAATCCTGCCCTCCTGAAAAGACAAAAATGTCTTTCCTTCTATGTACATATAGATGAAGGGAAGCAACACTCTCACAAATTACTTCCCCTTAGCCATGCTAGGCAGTCACCTGTATACCTGATGTTTACCAGTTTTAAGCTTGAGCAAAAACAACAATGGGATACTTGCATTTGCAAGGAAGTTTAGGAGGGATGGATAGTAATGTGATCAGCAAAGTATTCTTGAAGAAACATAATTTACTAAAAAAAAACGTCCCTTCTGCATCGAATACATTACCTGATCACATTAATATAAGGAGAATTGGTAGGAGGGGAAGGAAATGCAAGAGCATCCCAACCTCTAAAATTGTCACACCTCAGGGCTGCACGACTGCACACTTGGAAAAGGGATGAATTTTCTCCTAACATGATGAAAGAACAGCTGAAAAAAATAAACTCTGAATTGTGCAGGTCAACCCCTGTGGGATTCTGCACTCAGATATTGCTTTACTGACAAAAGGTTTCCCTGGCAAATCCAGCAAAAGCTATAAATCCCATGCCCAAAAGGAAGGTTGTGCCATTATGAATGAGACATGGTGACTGTCTCAGCAACCACCAGAAGCCCAACAAGTTTCAACCTTAGCTTTTGTAACATCATATCATATTGATAGAAGATGAAGAAAGAGGACTGAGCATGCCAGCCAAGTGACTCCACAAAGTCTTTAACTGAAACATTATGCTCAAATGCAAGACTTGTCAAAATTACTAAAATGTCATTAGCTGACATCTTCATGAGGCAAACATGATCCTGACAGAGCTATGAGTAGTCTAGAGGAGTTATGGAGTAATAAGAGATAAACCTTTCTCTTCAAAGAGAAAAAGGAAGAAGTTAGATTACTGAGGAATTGAAGCTCAGAGTGGGGGTGATGTTATTGCCTGTGCACCAGTCACTGAAAATGCACCACTTCCCCTGATATGGCCTTCTAGCTACTGAGATCCTTCCACAATTGAAGTGCTGAACTGTGCAAGGTGCCCCCGAAAAAAGCCAGACGTGAAGTCCAAGCTAGTTTGGACACAGATGGAATACCAACGACTTTAGTTGTTTCAGCAATGTGGGGATCACCATGATTTTCCTGGGAATGCCCATCAGGAGATTGGTTCGATTGTTTACCCAAAATTTGTCCAACTGGAGAAGAGCAATCAGACCTAGTATAAAGTTCTGTCCCCTCAATCTCTGAGCGATCATCAGGATAAGCACTGCTGGTGGGAAAAGCACAGGCCCACATCCCTTCCCAGCTGTTTGACAGAAGATCGACGGCCCAGGCCTCTGGGTCTGGGGATGGAGAGACAAAGGTGGGTAGTTTGCGATTCCAACTTGCTGCAAAGAGATGTATCACTGAGCAGTCCTACAGAGTGCAAACCAGATGAAAGATGGATGGAGAGACCAATCCATACAAAGCAGTTGGCCTCTCCTTGATACTGAATTGGCTAGAACATTGTGCTTGCCCGCGATGTGTCAGACTTGTAGAGAGATATGGTAATGTACACATCACCAAAAAGACCATTACGCATAGCTGGGGTGATTTTGTCCCTCTACATGAGGAGGTTATTCACCACTATCAAGTTGTCCGACATAATCTGGACTGTCTTTCCATGTATCTAATCTTTCCAAGTGAATAACATTAATTTCCAAGAGATTGATATTAAGTGCTGTCCCTGTTTGCATCCACTCCCTAATGACTGTGGCAAAGCCAAGCTACCCAAAAAACTTGCATTGTACAGACTGTGATTTCTGGTTAGGGCGGTTCCAAATATATTTCCACCACTAACCACTCCCTGTTTTCCCACTGGACTAGGAAGTGGCATATTTCGAACAAGATCGTTATCTGATGGTCTAATGAACTCGAGATTGGGCACCACCATGTCATCTGTAATAGACCCATATACAGACTCTGAAACAGATCAAGTCTGTCACTGCACTGAGGAGGCAAAGGAGTTGAAGAAACTCTCTTGCTGAAATCGAAGCCTTGGCTGAAATAGATTCCAACACTTGGATGAATCCGATCAATCCATTTTGGGAGGAAGTCGAGCAAGGTTGACACAAGTTAGCAACTCCTTACCAAGATGAATGAAGTGCTGAGAGGGTACAAGATCCAACTTGTCCCCACATACCATCCACCCAAAACTGCAGAGGGAGACAAGGTGATTAATATCCTAACTAAAACCCAACTTACCAACTGCCTCTGTTGAATGTCGTCCAGGTATGCCACCATCGCAGGGAGGATGACGTGCTGAAGTGAGAAATTATGCAGTCCAGCATCTTGTTGAAGGCCAGAGGGCTATTATCAAGCTGAATGAAAGAAATGATAATCTGATACACAGCAAGCTGAAGCAAAGGTGCTTTTGAGTCACTGGGCATATAGGTACATGGAAATATGCATCGGTCAGATAGGCTGATTGAGTATTTGTTGTTTCATACTGACCTTGCCGTCGGCAATTAACTGACTGAGCCAGCTCAAGTTTATGACCAACCTTAGTCTCCCCTTGGCTTTTGTGACCAGAAAGAGTCTGGAATAAAAGCATGGGGAGTACATTTTTCAAACTATTTCCAATGCCTGCTTTACAAGCATAAACTCTATCTCCTTCTTTAACACAATCACCCTCATGTCATCGCTCAGGGCATCTGACATGAAAGGGAATGACGAAAGGGGTTGAGTCTGAATAAATGAGATCTGGAAACAGCTTGAATCACATAATTGTTCTTTGTGAATAGGTTGATCCATGTCTATTGAAAGAGAAGGGTCCCTAGCAGGTGGGCGGGACAGAGTCATTGTTGAGCACCTGGAGACTTCGGAGAGGGGAAACTAGACCAGACCATGCACTACAAACACTACATGGAGTGGCAGACATGCACTTGGTACACAAAAGACATGTTTTGTGTGTCTTACATTACTTTGAACCTCTTACACTTCTTGTATTTAGATATCATTCCAACTGAAAAGACAAAGAAAAGCAAAATGCAAAAAATATACACAAATTGGTGAAACTCACCTACAAGAAACACCTATAATGAAAACACTGCAGTGTCTACATTAAATTCCAGAAATACACAAGTAAACACTGCTGACATGCAAAACTTACGGTCAAAGAACTACCTCTGACTGCTTTATATGACAACAGTTATTGATCAAAATTCAAAATAAAGTAAACTCAGAATGTAACAATGTTAATACTGAGTAAAATAAAAACAAATATTAAAGCCAGATGGCCTGAAAAAAATGCACAAATTCTAATGGATTCAGAAGGTTCTATGCAACATTGTCTGCCATTCAGGTGAAAGTTTAAAACTGGTAAACATCTGGTATATGGGTGGCCACCTTGCGGGACTAAGGAAAGGTAATTTGTAAGAGTTGCTTTCCTTCATCTATTCGTCTTTTCAGGGCTGGATTCAGGAGGTAGTGGATTTTATTCCTAATGTTGATGTGACTGTGCAATGTATTCAATGGAGGAACACCATTGTTTACAAAAGAACATGTAATGAAAAATTTATACAAACCCAAATCCAGAGCCAGTGATTGTGACATTGGTGCCACCTGCTGTACCTCCATGAGCAGGGCTCACTGTGATTATTGACGGTGTAAGGCTAGCATTGTATGTATAGCCATTGCTTAATGGGACCACCAGATTGCCTGCAGATGCTACCACATTACAAGACTGTGTCCCAACTACATGAATAAAGAGAAAAAATTAAAAAGCACTTGTCAAAAGACACAATTTAACATTAGTTTAACAAACTGTTCAGAATATCAACTGGGATTACAATTTCATTAATGATCATGATATTTCATGAGATCCTAACTGAGCATTATGTAGCTAATTGATGCTAAGCTAGCTGTATTCACCTCAAAGAGATGATGAGCCAAGCAAAAATTAACAACCAAGCACATTTGTTTTTTGTTGTACTTTTAGTATCAGTAGTCATATTTATTGGTACATCAGCATAATTTGTATCGATAAGAATGCCCAATATCTGGATATATTTTGTCAAATTTGATCACATTCTGTTGAGTTGTTTTGAAGATGAAATCTAAATACTTGAATAGTACAGCTACTTACACCATTTCAATCGAAGATAAATGACTTTACCAAAATGACAACTTCTTTATTTAAATCTTACATATATGTGATTCTACCGGCAGTAGGACAAACATACCGTTGTCTACTGCACATACTGTTTTATCATAGAAATCTACCCCTTTTGAAAAATAAAAGATTTTTTTTTCTGTTTTATTAGGTGTTATAAGTAATAAAGGGATGAAAAGTAGTCTATGGTGATTTTTTTAATCTTTGAATAAAAATCGGCCGACCTTTGGTGGAGGTGAGATAAAAAGGAGAGACCGACCCAAAAATGATTTCAAAAGAAAAACTTGAGAAAGTGTTTAAAGTGTTTTGATTTTTCATGTTGTTTAATTGTTTTTTTCATTCTTTAAGATGTAGGAGGAATATCTCAGGGCAGCTTATATATTTTTTAGCTCAATTTATGTCCAAATGCCGAAAGGTGTTTTCTTCCAATGATAAAAGAAACCACATTGGCTAAGAAATATGAGGCTCAGGATAGTCCAACTCAGGAACTTCCTCCTTGGGGTGAGCTCAGCTTAGAGGAGTATTGGAGAGCAGTCAGCAGCCTTAAAACCCAGCAACAGGAAAACTGGAATTTGAACTTCTTTCAAGGTTGAGTGTGGTTGTTTTGTCATTGGCACATTCTAATGCTTACACAGAGAGAACATTCTCCATTTTTTACAAAATACAAAGTGATTCAAGGGGAAATCTGGACCAGAAAACTAGTGAGAGCCTGTGAAGTGTGAAACTTAATAATTACAATGAATGTCATCAGTGGTCACCAGTCAGTGATCTTGCTAAAGAAACTAAGAATACTTGTGTATTTTATTTTTGAAAAATCTTTGCAGTGAACTATGAGATATACAACTCTTCCTTTTTCATTTAATTGACAATGCACTGACTTGTATGAGTTATTATTATTATAACATTATCCATGAGAAACTGATACATGTTCAAAAATTGCTATTTTATTATATTATGAAGAGAATACATATTATGTCAAAAAATGCACTTGTTTTCTTTTCCATCCCCTCAAAATACATACAGTTTATGTTGATCAAAATTCTATTGGTTTAGAAGCCAATCTAGTAATCAAAATTTGTAAATCTACTGGTTTGATGTCCTGGTTCTGTCACATGTATAATCTAACATGTTGAAACCCATCTATTTCAAACAATATTGGTACAAGAAAACATTATTGGCACAAAGAATGAATTCGAGTACAAAGTGTCATAAGATTTATGATTTAATCTCGGAGATGTAATATTTATTTATATGTGAACACAATTCATAAACTAGGTTTCCTATTGAACAGGTTTAATTGTAGTATGATGTTAACTTTCAAATATGATTCACCTGTAATGTTGGCTGGTGGTGTGAAACAAATAAAACTAGTGGATGACTGTGAGGCAGTATTAATTGCATCACAGTTATTCCCACAGATAGTGACAGATGTTGCATTGCGATCAAAGCCTTTTCCAGAGATGGTGACCGTCTGGCCTCCAGCAATACCACCTGTTGAAATACACAAATACAGATGCAAAAATTACACAAAAACAGGTGAAAGAAAATTTCATGTACTTAGAAATTGCAAGTTATGGATAAGATCCACAAAATTGACTTTCTTTCCAAAAAATACACGCTCATTAATGAAATATAAAGTCAAGTTCTCCTTATCCTCTATCTGTATATCTGTCTGTTTAGTTTTTGGAAAATATGGCTGGTCAATCAAAATACCATCTTTTGAGTCATGCTACATGGACTTTTTCATTTCTGGGAACAGTTTTATTTGAACAAGGATTCACCAGTGAACCAAGCTATGATATATGTTGTATAACAACTTCAACTCAGAACTTACACAGAAAGTTTATATTTTCATAATATGGCTGCCTTTGCCACTAAACAAATATCTGCAAACTCCCTTGTGTAATCTGAGCATAAAAAGTATAATATACACTAAAAAAAAATTACTTAGTAATTTCTTTTTACTTGATTTAAGTAAAAGTTTTACTTCCGGATGAATAGCTTTTACTTGCTAATTACTTGCTTTTACTTGGTATTACATACTTTAAAAAATATTACTTAATTCAGTACAATAAATTACTTAAAGCTATTATTAAGTAACCAAATTACTTAATTTTCAAGCATTAATTACATGTTTAACTTGTAAAAGATAGTCTAATTGAAGCAGTAAAAGAAATTACTTGGTAATTTTTTTAACTTAATTTTAGTAAATGTTTTACAACCTGATTACTAGTTTTGACTTAATAATTACTCATTTTTACATGGCTACTTTAAACAAATATAACTTAATTCAGTAAAATGAATGGCAAGAAACTATTACTAAGTAATCAAATTACTTCATTTTCTGGCATAAATTACATGATTTACTTGAAAATGACAAATTACTTGAAGGAATAAAAAAAAGATATTAGATTTAACTACTCAGGAATTTATTATTAAATTATTACAACAATACAAATAATTACATGCCTCAAATAGTTTAAACAGTGTTATTGGCTTGGGACTCTAGCTCTAGAACAGGGGTGTCGAACATACGGCTCGTGGTTAGGTTTGTAAAACAAATATAAAAATAACAATTTATTTAAACAATTCAAGTGTTACTAAGAAATAAATGCAACATGACTTGGCTAACCTGAGCACATAAGAAACTGAGTTTGGTAATTATATATCACAAAATTTGTGGAAAGTATACATTTTTACTCATATTTTGAATACCTTAAATGAAACACGAATATTACCTATTAATTTCTAGTAATTCCATTTTGTTATACTTAATATTATTACCAGATTTATACAACACTTTTGAATGTGGTAAATATCAAAACTTTTAATAATAATAATATTAATAATAAACTCCATTCATAGAATAAAGAAAAGTAAATGAATGTGATTTTATTTCATGTATTATACATTTCTATACAATATCACTGCTTATATAATGAGTATTTTCGTTTCCAAAAATGGGGAAAAAATAAATTCTTGGCTGTCAAATTCCATTTTATCTGAATATTTTCTTTTACTTCTTATCATCAAAAATGTTATACCTGTCCCTGTTTTTGTTACTGTAAGTGTTGTTATTGTTGTGAACAGTGTGAAATAGTAGCATTATTATTATCATTCTTGTTATTATTACTATCAGCTGTCAGAAGAAGAAAACAAATGGGCAGTTTTTTCATACTGAATAAAAACTTGAAAATGTATATATCCTGTAATAATTATGGTTTTCTTGTTGAGAGAGAGAGAGAGAGAGAGAGAGAGAGAGAGAGAGAGAGAGAGAGAGAGAGAGAGAGAGAGAGAGAGAGATCCCATTCTGCCAGCATTCTATAAAGAATTATGCTACATGAATTTTGCTTGAAGTAAAAAAGGAATTTAAATAATAAAATCACATAAGATGAAATGTGATTTTTTGCTAATTAGGTATTGAGAGAGTAACAGCAGTTATTTCCCTTGTTTACCATCTGGAGACTGGTTTACTGATCAAGAAATATGCACATAACTTATCTGCAGTACTATAGATACAGAACAACTACGGCAGCCTCATTTTCAAACAGGCTCCATGTCTGAGTTTGAACCATTACACTTTTGCTTGTCTATTTGGGAAATTTCATTGCAAGTACAGGTAATACCAGTAGATGTGCAGCAACTGATCATATAACTCTGGAGATAACTGTTGCAAATGAAAATCATGAAGTTATCATGTTGGTGACTAAAATCAAGATTGTATTGCATTTTGCTGGTGTACGGGACTGCAGTTTGGCAGGCTGTTACTGCACAGTTTTGCCCCCAGAATTTAATACATCAAATGAGATGACCATATAATCTTGCTCCACATAATCATTGAGATGATAATTTTGCAGATCATTATTATTTGCTGCTGCGCCTGCCAAACTGCAGTTCTGAATGCAATGTTTTCAGTTATCTACAATATGATGATGAGATTAGCAAATTACATGCAAGCTTATCAATCGCAATCCTGTTTTTCTTAGGACCATTTTTCTACTCACATATCAAATTCTACAACTGCCTTCATGCAGTGAACTTTAACTAAGGCAATTACAGAGGTCTTGTACATGTAGGTATTCTTCTAATTATTATATTTGTTTTAATTTTTTTTTAAATTGGCAGATTCTATTTCAATGGTCTTAAGGAATAAAGTGAGTAATTTTAAAGATGAAAAGTACTAAATATTCCACAGATATGATGCTGCAGCCCTTTTCAAAATGAATAGTAAAACTAAATTTATGATCTCTTTAAAGGATGGCCATGATAACACTTAGATATGTTTCTCTGACTTGTGAAGTGATTTTGGAATGTTGAATTAAATTAAATGCTTATGTTGTTTTGCCAAATAGGCAGATAGTAAAATATTTTGTCCAGGTTACATAGTACATGTTGCTGTAATTTATTTCAGTGGATGGTACCTGAATGACACAAGAAGCAGGGGAGGATTTTATTCTGAGGATTTGTTGAAAAGAGGTGGTTCATTGTACTTCAAATGGCTAACATTCTTGTTTTTCACCGAAAAGTGTACGATTTTAACAGATGGAAGAGGGTGAACCTAACCATCTGACAACACCCCCCCCCCCAATGGATTTCTGTACTGAAGTGAAATAAAAAGTGTCTAAAGCCATAAGGAGAAAAATGTGAAGATTGTCCCTCATAATGAAGAAAATGGCTGTGAGAGATTCCTTAGAATGAAGAACTTGCCTTTCTGTGGATCACCCTGAATTTCTGGAATCTTTCCTTAATAATTCACTTGATATGATCCAGATCATACACCCCGTAAGTCTTCTTTATTTGCTCTATGTGCAACAATTTTGCAAAGAAAGCAGTATGCTTCATTTAGAAAAGACACAATGTAACATCTAATGAAATGTTTTTTGTGTATGAAGTGCTATTACACAAGAAATTAAGAGGTTTCATTTTAACTAACTTTTAAATGTTATGACATAAACTACTGATATATTGCACAACTGTATGAAACTATGTTTATCTCTGATCAATACTATTTCAAGCAATTATGATAAATATGATTTCAAACAATTATGAATTTGTATTTACTCCTTCCACTTTGTTTCCTTTTGATTTATTCATAGATTTTAGAAGTCCCCAGTGAAAGTGCATGATTAATAGTGAGCAAAACTTGAGGATGTATAATGAGTTCTCTAGAAAGTGTGCATATGTAAAACAAGATAGGTTAAAGGTACACCCCCAGCAGTTGGAAAATGGTGGCACTGGAAGTGCATGTAGTCTCTGTCATTATCTTCCATTGTTTTGCACATACTCCATTACAAAAATAAAGAAAGACAAACAAGTATTTTGTAATGTTAATCATTGATTATTTTCTTACTCATAGGACTTATTCACTCTTAAATATATCTGCCACCATGCTGGAAACCTATGCTTTTCTTTTTGCAGTATTGATGTCCAGCACAGTTACAGCATGATAGAGAATTGGTAGGAAACTGGTACTGCCACCATGCTGGTTACATTTTCTGTTACTGTGCTACAAGTTGATTCCAGCATTAATGAAGCATAATTTAAATGATTGCATGGGGTGCAGTACACATTTTTTAATATAAATGTCAAACACTGAGTACAGTTTCATGCCTACCTAAAAGATTTGTATATAGACAATGCAACACTGAATAATAAATCAGCTTTGTGATGGCATAAACCTACAGAGTTGTTGTAAAGATTGTTGAACAGTCCATACTTGCCATATTCCCAGACAGTGTTGGGGTTTTTTTCAGACTCAAAAAGTGTGTTTTGAGGTCCCAAGGGGGGTCAGTGCATGTGACCCCTCAAAAGTGATGTCATCCAAATGAGAATAAGCAATCTTTTCAAATCAGCCTATAGCAAATGACTGGAAATTCAAATCTGAATAAATGAAAATACCATCTGTTTTCTCTGAAGCATTTAATATACTTACAAACAAATAAATGGTAGACTTAGCATTGTCAAATAACATCACCATAAACATGGTCACAACCTCACAGACATTAAATACAAAAATACACTAAGTTACTGTCTTTAAAATCAATTGGACAGTGAAATGTAGTTTTAATTGCATGTAGTCTTTGCTGCTTTCAATAGTTCAGTAGTTGGTTTGACGGTAATGCAAGTGTCATTTATGTTCACAATATGTCTACACTTTTCCTTCGCAGATGTGCATCCACATCTATGTTGGCTCAAGCAATGGTCAAAGTCACTAAAAGTGATAAAACCTGTAAGATGGCTATGAATATCCATTTCGAAACAATGAATCTGGCAATGAAAACATTCAAGGTTTGTGGTAGTTGGCTGAGTTGCTAAAGTCTTTGACCGCCACTATTGTAACGTATTTTCAATGTTTAAAGTCACACCTATGACAGTAAGATTAAATTTATTTTCAGGCTGAATTAATGAAAAAAGGTACTAATTTATGCAAATACACAAGTTGTCATTTGCTTAATTGTTTAATACTTGTAAAGAAAAGTAATTAAGAAAACATGGGTATTTATTATAAATAAATGCTAGTAGATAATGAGTGAACACTAAAGTTAAATGGGAGCAAGATCTGGAATGGTGCAGTTCATTTCAGGTTAACCAGATATTGAAACATGTTAATGTTTTCAGGAGTTACTTGATCACATGATAAAACATTTATAACAATAATGTAAATGTCCAAGGAAAATATGAGAAAGTTAAGGTGGCAAAACTGTCGAAGTAAATAAGATTATCTCATTTTGTTAGCACTTCTAGTGCAATATGTACTACAATTTTCCATTGTCCCTTTAAAATGTTTAGTGTTCCCCAAATCTGGACTTGAGGGACACAAGTGTCCCTTGACCTTGAGATCCTAGATGCAACAATGCAGTAAAGACTGAATGGTGCTGTAATTCAACCTACCAAAATAATCATGTTTTAAATTTTACATATAGGAGTAAAAATTGGACTTCAAGATTTGCCGCTGATCACAAACTTTAATAAAGATGGCTTCAACATTCTTATTCAATGCAGTCATTTGTTCTTAAACACGCATCTCTCTGATGTACTTAACTTCAGACAAATTGGGTTGTTCCACTTCGTGTACTTTACCTATGCAAATTAGCCTAATGGGCTCTCCCTCAGCAGTGCTCAAAGGATTGGACACGACACATCACCCTAGCTATTGTGAACCAATTCAGTAAATCTCTAAAAGGTGTATGTTTATCTCTGACCACCTTAACCTTTTAATTGCCTCTAAAACAGCTGTAAAAACTGACCCAAGGATATAGTTTTAAAAGAGCTCTGAGCAAGACTGTTTACTGATTTTATACATACTAGATTCCTGCACGAATTACGGGCATATATCTGGGTGGCAAATTTTTTTTCACTAAGATTGCTGAAAATCGTGTTTTTCGAAACACAACCATGTCGGGGGGTTTGGAAGTCCAAAATCGTGTTATTTCGCGTGACACGTTTTTTATGGCATGTATGACATTCCCAAGTTTATCTAAACATTTTTCTCTAAGATCTTGGTAATTTGTACAAACATAACAATACATGACCACCCTCAACTAGTACTAAGATATTTCTCTGAAGCAATGACACCCTCATATCTACCTATCTCTGTATTAAATGTATGCATGGCTAGACATTTAAATCTGGAAATGTCCTAAATATACAAATATAAAACAAGGCCTGAAATTAGAAGTAGTTTGCTAGCCCAAGCCTACTGTTAGACTAGTATTTTCATTATTTCAACAATCCGATGACATGTAAATCTCAATATGTGTCTGACGTTGTTTTGTGGGAAGGACTAATGAATATTCAGCAGCATCAGTAAATTTCTAAGTCTACTTGTACAAAGAAGTTTATGTTAAATTCTAGGCATGTGAAAAGGTTATCAATGTTCCAAATTCTGGCAGATAATTCTCTTTTCCAAATACTATTTCACATTGTTGACATGTATATATTTGCCCATGATATAAATTTAAATTTGCTGTAAGAACCGACTTTACTGAATCTACACTTGTGATCATACTAGGATAAGAAAAATATTTACTTTCTTTAACTGGGAATTATTCATAACAAAATTTGTCAGTTGATATAAACATGCATACTTTTATCCATTTACTCAAACTTACTTAACTCTGTGTTAATTAAAATCACTTAGTAAAATTATTACTAAGTAATAATATTTTAATTATTAATAATTATTTTAAGTAATAATATCTGACTTAATTAAGTGTTTAATTTAAATTACTTAGTAAAGTCATTACTAAGTAATAATATTTTAATTTGTAAAATTATTACTAAGTAATAATATTTTACTTAGTAAAATTATTACTAAGTAATAATATTTTACTTAGTAAAATAATTACTAAATAAAATATTTATTGGTCGTCTTTTGCTTGCAGCTATTTAATTTTCTTTTACTAGCATTACTTGCAATTACTTGTAATTACTCATCCATTTTTTTAAATTTATTAAAAAGAATTAAATATAGAATTTCCTCATTTTGAGTAACAAAAAATACTTTTTTTTAAGTAATTGCAAGAATTTTTTTTTGTTGAGTTTATACATATTACATGTCATAATTACAATAAAATGTATGAAAAATGTACATTTATTTTCGTTACTAACCTGGATTGCAGATGGTTTAAGTACACAAATGGGTAAAATCCAAATGGATTAGTACCACAATACAAACAGAGAACATATTGACAAATTCTACATACAACATCCAACATTAACTAAGGTAGTCTATATGTGTAACTTCCCACTGTAAGTGATCGTGAAGTCAACTCCACAAATCAAACAAATTCTGAAAACAACTGTGACCCATCTGACATGTATACAGATTGGTCTTTTCTTCTCTTTTGTTGAATTACAATAAAGTAAGTTTATTACGTTATCAGATAAAATGTTCAAGTTTAATTTCCTCGACCAAATTCCTAATTACTATATATTCCAAAGGTTTTGTTAAAACATTCCTTTCTTACGTTTAATTGGTTATAACATTTGATTTGTGTGATCCATCAGAGAAAATTAGCTCAATTATAAGCTTCTTATCACTGGACCCGCCGAAGCCAAGTAAGCAACAGTGGCTGTTTAAATAACAAGTGTAACAAAGGTGTGATAATCAACCCTCATTCATAATCACTAAATAACAAAGGCCGTAACAAAAGTGCAAGGTAATAAAACCATGATAATCACACCTCATTTATAATCAGTCATTTCAAATCATGGGTTGCTGGTTCAATGCAATTAAAGCATGAAAAGAAATGCTTTGTTTTGAACTTTTTTTACCAAATAATTTTTAATATTCTTCAGCTATCGTTCTGTACCTGTGACTGTACCTACAAGCTCTGAGTGACACACCTGATATTCTTTATGAGCATTTGCATGTCACTAAAAAACATATCAACAAAAAAATCTTGGATTAATATAAAACAGATGACTATTGACAATTTCTTTCTCCCTGGTACATGTACATGTATGTTGACAATATCAACCGATGGTAAAACTTGTTCACCACATGTATGTCCAATGTCATCAAAGTGTACATCAACATGGACACAAACATAAACATTCTAAAAAATAAACAATGACTTTGGATATAATGTTTCTCGGTTATAATGTCGTTAAAAATACAGTCCCCTGTGAAACATTATAAACAATCTTTACTGTACTAAGCTACATAATCCTTCTAAGATAATAACAGTGAATGAAAGTTGAAAAATAAACTACAAAGAGATTTCTTTTGCTGAAATATGGACCCCTATTTTCCATGGAAGCCGCCATAGTTGAATCTACATAACTGGTGATGGCTAATGAAAACAGAGAATGCATGGAAGAACTATTTGAGGTATTTTCAAAATTATTTTCCTACATTGGAGAAACATAGCCCATTTGAAGTGTGGCCCCGCTTTCACAAAATATTACAATTTTAATAAAATAAAATTGTATGACCAGCAAATTCATGGACAAATGTTTTGAAAACTTGACTTTTCGCAGTATTTTTGTTGTACTTTTTAAATGACAGCTGATCAAATATTGAGTTGAGTACATATTGAAGGCTGAAAACTTTCATGAAAGCTGGGCCTGACCAGGTGAGCTTTTTAGAGTCTTCACTGCTTTTGAAATTCAGAAGGTTCTTTTTAACCATTGCAGTTATGGTTTTTAGAATTGGTAATAATACTGTAGTAATTTTAAAAAATATGTCTGAATCAGATTTTTAAATTACTACAGTCTTCATGGAAATCATAAAAACAACCCACAAAATTAACAAATATTAAGAAGAATCAACCTAGATATGCAGCATTTATTTATCAAAAACCAAGTAAAACATTTAGAAATTCCACTTATTTTCATACAATTGCTGAAGAAATATTATTTTAAAAAAACCAAATTATAACAGTAATTTCTTCATGAACTGAAGTTACCGAACAACTTTAAACTTTGAATGTTTCAAACAACAAAGGAAATTCTAATTTCCTCCCAAGATGTTAGTGCTAACAATGGCAGTAATGTGTCAATGGGCACTATCACAAAGTTTGCATTGTTCCTTTTTCTGTCATGGGAACACAATACAAAGTGTTCCCAAACCGCTATGTGTGGTTTATCCATAGCTGCTTTTGGGTCACCAGGTTTGCAGGACTACAGTTAGTGTACTTCTATGGTCGCTAAGTGACACCGCATATCGTAGGTCCATCATAGAGTTTGAGTAACTCCTGAGGTAAATTTAAAGTGGACACGTTCATATATAAATGATACAACAAATATTGAATTACTAATTTTTAATTTAAATATTTGCCCAAAAGTTTACTTATTTGAATATTTTATTATTCATTTCATCACTACAGCAGCTATAAACAGAATAAAAGAAAGGTACATCTAGGATATGTGTGCACTCTTTCAAATATGCAAGTGCTATATTAGAGCTTTCTTTTCTAGAATTTCCACACATAGGAACAATGTTTGTGGATAATATGGGTTTTAAAAAATGACACAGCTTTTTATTACTCTTTCATTATGGGAATCATACAAATCCTAAGGGTTCTTTGAAGCCCAAACCTGAAGGGCAAGGGGATTGCAACACACTCGAGAGATTTGGCAAAACATTGATACCAGAAAAAAACATGATCATTATTCTAAGATTTAAAAAAAAACAAGTTTCCATAGCGAACATGCCAATCTGGTTATCTTCAGTTTACTTAATCTGTTTCTAGGTCAGTGCACATTCCCAATCAGCTGATGTAAAAGAGATGAGCATCTCACAAGAGAGCAAACTTCTAAGATCAGTTGAGAATTAACCACTTCAGTGAATTGTGCAGTACAATATTTGTCATTTCTGAGGAACATAGTAACCACCCAATGTCTGGCAGGTAATTACATGAAATTACACAGATTATGAACTGTATTTTGATTATACCCAAATGAGAATACACGCCAGTTACTGTCGAGCAGATGAGTTAAAAAATTCCCTTTGACAGCATCATTATTTCTATCATTCTGAGTGAATAAATGTATTCAGGCAAGAGAGCATGTCTCACTTCTCTACTAAGAAATTTCTCTTCTCTGTGTGACTGAAAAACTGAACATGATTGTATGCTTTCAGTCAATACAGACACAATGCAGAATGCAGTGTTTTTGTTTGGGTATGGCTTGAAAAAAGGATAAGTATAACAATACACCTAGGCATCAAAGGCATGTGAAATCCAGTACTGATATATAGATATAGCTAGATTGATACACCTTGTTCAACATTTAAAAATAAAAAAATTCAAAATAAACTGCAAGCCTGCTGCAAAGCAAAAGTGACCCCCCCCCCCTTTTATGGATCAAAATTCTAAAACCACAATGCACATCTACTGATGATCCCCAATTATTATCCCAAAGTTCTTTATCTTTATCTTTAACAGTATAGGAGGAGTTGCTTGGGGCATGCACATCTGAATGGATAGGATTACATAATGCCCACTCATTCTTTCTTCTATAAGCTTGTAGAGAATTATTGTAGAATAACTATTACTCAGGTTAACAATCCTTACCTGTCCTAGGGCTGATGCTGGTAATAGACAGCTGGTAACGAAACTCCACATTTATGTTGGATGACCCTTTCCCTGCCACAGTCACCACCACAGGGTATTTGCCTGACCCATGGGCACCCAGGGTGCACATGATGGATGTCGGAGTGGAGGATGACACATTGCAGGCAGCTCTATCAATATCAACCATTATACCTGAAATTTTTTAATAAAGAATGTTTAACTCAGATCAATATTTTATAGATTTTACAAATTTAAATGGCCAAATAAGGAGCTGTGTCACCACTATATATATATATATATATATATATATATATATATATATACACACACGTACAAAGAACATCACTCAAAAAGACTAACTGATACTAAATAACTTTACTGTAAATAAAAGACTATGGCTGCTACAATTAACCTTATGATCACATGGAAACAACTGTCATTTCCTCTTCAAACATGGTAAACAGCAGCTATTAAAATATGTGATGGAAAGTTAATAACTGGAATGGACCTGTGATGAATTCAAACTTTGCATATTTCACCCATTCAAATGTAACATTTTCTTAACCTGAACAAAATAACTACATGTATTAGCATGACTTAGATCCAAATTACAGCCTCTTATGTAACTAATGAAAGCTTCCCTACCAAATATTATGCTGATTCAATGCAGAGAAAAAGAAAGAACTTACCAGAGGCAGCAAAATTAGATCCTGTGATATTAAGTGTATTACCACTCACACCTTCAACTGGGTTGATCAATGTAATGGTGGGTGAGGCATTGGTTGCATATACAAAACTCTGTGGGGGATAGGACTGGTCTTTTGATGTCACATTTACTGTCACATTGGCAGCGGCGTGGGCTGTGGTTATACAGATGACTCGAGTTAGTGTGACAGATTCAATAGCACACGCTGTGCCATCCAACTGTACAACAGTTTCATTGACCACAAAGCCATTTCCTCTGATGGTCAACACAGTGCCTCCATGTATACTGCCCTGGGAAGGAGATATGCTGGTGATTACAGCACTACTTTGGACCTGTACAAAACCAGACGTTTTCCCCATATTATTGATCCTCACAATGACACTATTTTCTCCAACAGGTGCACTTGTGAATAGGCAGGTGAGACTAGTGTCAGCTGCTGTAGCCACAACACATGGTTCTCCACCAATAGTTACTACCACATCTGCAGTGTCAGTTCCAAACTTTGTGCCAGTAATCGTAAGAGTTGTGGATCCAGTCACTGTTGTTGGTGACACAGAAGATAAAGTTGGGGTTCGTTCAGTGGCATATGTATACTGGCATATATTTGCTGTTGTCTTACATACAGCATTTAGATGTTGGGAGTTGATGGAAACCTGAACAACTAGACTTACCACACCTGCAGATCCTGACTGTGTTTCGCACACTATTTGACTGTATGTTACATTATCAATTTCACATACATATTCACCAATTGTTACTAAAATTGCATCCACATCATTTCCAAATCCTGACCCTTGTATTGTCACTGATGTGCCACCTGCTGTAGAGCCAAATTTGGGTTTAATGTATGTGATTGCAGGAAAAAGACCAAAAGTACGATCATATGCATTGCTGATGATCACAAGAGCATACCCTCGGTTACCAACACGCAGATTGACCTCTTGTTGTACTGCAACTGCCGGTTCACCTAATGTATCAATTTTGCACCTGATCAAGTTCTCCGCTGAGACGAACACTGTGCAAACATCCAAGCCAAAAATAACTTTATTTTGGCAGTTTGTAGAGGCAAATCCACTGCCTTGGATGACAATTGTGGTTTCTGTGGTGCCATTGCTATGGCTGACAGATCCGATTTTGGGAGTGCTGCATGTAAAGAAGGCAAACCAGAACTTGCTGGAGTCATTGCTAGTGGGAAGAATATCGGTGCAGCCTGATACCTGTATGTCATCTGTTGCACAGGAACTGGAATCTATTGGATTGCTCAACCCTACAAAATAGACAACATCAAGATAAGATGATGTAATTTTTATTCTGATTATGCTAATGATTGGACCATTTTCTCATGACCTAAATATTACAGACACAAACAGAATGATGGGCTCTTTTACTATATAAGAAAATGAAATTGTAAATTTTGGCATTAAGAACACAAATATAAGCAATTTTGCCATAGATTCTTGTCTAAAATGTTAAGTTCATTGTATCAGTCTTTAAATCAACTATATCAGGAATAAATATTTTAAACTGTGCAAGCTGATTTAAACTTTCAACCACCTGGTACTCTTGTGACTGTTTTAAAAATAGAAATATGTCTGTTTGACAAATTACTACAGCATCTGCTACTGGTTTTAAATAATTCTATCTCCCAAAAATCGCAATTAACTACATATTAGTGGAAATTTCCACACTATTATTTAACATGTGTGCATCTGTGCAAATTAGCGGTTTTGAAAATCTGTGTACATTTTATTTTTGTGATTTTTGGCATTTGTGTTACTTCCAAAGATTTCATGAATTTCTATTCAGTGAGAAAAAGTGATAAAAAAAACCCCACTGTGGCATTTCAAAACAACATCTGAAAATAACAAAATCTTAGAACTTTGACAAGCAAGTTTCAGTTGGCAACATAGTCTCTTCTTACCTGAAGATGTGTTGTACTTCGCAGTTTTACCAGCAACCTTAACAACAACCTCTCCCATATAAGATGTCTTGTTGGTTACAATGACAACACCACTGTAGCTAATGGCCTTACTAAGGTCTACAAATCCACTCCAGTAATAGTATGTTCCTGGTAAAGTGAAGCGGAACTTGTAACTTCCTGTACAAGAAATAAAATATGCACTAAGGTTATATGCATATATGCAAATAAATATATTTAGCATCTCTTAAAAAAGTAGTTTTTCCATAACATTGTAACAAGGATCTTTGAGCCATAATATGAAATATTACAAGAAGTTATTTAAGTGCTGAGTGTACATCATCTACAGTGAAAACCAACACTTTTAAATATGTAAAGAGTAAAAAGATATACATCTTGGGAACATGCTCGATTAACAATGTGTTGTCTGGGCAAAATTTATGAGATTAACAACCTTAATTTTCTTATTTTTCAGCGACAAAATTCACCCGACTCCCATAAAAAGACAGTAATCGAGAGTGGACTTTATTTGACTGGTCTCACTTACTGATTCCCTAAAACTAAAAACATTCTTACACTTAAACTCATACCTGATTGGTCAACATCAAATTACTGACCAATCTGACCAATCAGATGTCAGATTTTTTTGTTGATGTTTGGACTGGGTTACATTTTTTTGTCATCTCAGGGTCTGGTTAGAAGTCTGATCCCAGCATTTCCATCTGGCATGGGCTCAGAGAAAACATGTCATAATGGAGTTTGTGTGGCAAATATGTATAAGAACAAGGCTGTCAGTCATAAAATATGCCTATGTCTTATCTATGCTTGCAGATCAGACACAAATGACTCTTTAAATTTCTATTTAAAAAAATTGTCAAAAACAGAACATCAGAATGACCTATTATACAGTAAAAATATGTTGTTTTAGCATACCCCAAAGTTACTGACTCGTTCTGTCCATAACTGATGGGTGTCTGCTGTTTCAAGACTACAATGGTTTTGAATGACAAGAGACCCCATTTTTTTTATCATGTCCACTTTTTATTTAGTTAGAAAGTAAAAAGCTTTACACCTGAGCCTAATGTAATAAACTTTAACATGAAGCTTAATCATGGATGTGGACAGACAGACAGACTGATGGACAGATGCCAAAGTGATCTCTATGTCAAGTTTTCACCAAGGTGATCTAGAAAAAAAAAACAAGAGGACCAAATGGGTCTGATATCACTCATCTGGCTTATATAACTTAACAATTTACCATTTCACTAAGCAGGCTTATGTAATAGTGTAAGAACACATCCTATGTAAACTATCTCCCAAACTTAATATGTTGATTTTATCTATTTTGCTATATCCTGATAAAATTTCTTTCTAAAGACGAAGGCATAATTAATATGCAAAGTCTATCTTGCTCATAATCAAAGTCATCCAAGAGCTTGATGATAATAAACTTAATAGATCACAAATGTGGTTCTAAGAGTGGTAAGAACCCCAGTCAGTCAGATGCAAGATCACCTCATTAATATGCATCAATCTCACTCATTATTGAAACAGTCCAAGATCCTGATGATAGAAACATGTATTCCAAATTTGATCAAAATCAGATCACAAATATGACTTCCAGAATGGTAACAAACTCGGCCAATCAGATGCAAGATTACATCATTAATATGCATGGATCTTGTGCATAAGCAAACTCATCCAAGATCTTGATGATATAGGCCAATATTTCAAGTTTGATCAAAACTGGATCAGAAATATGACTTCCAGAGTGGTAACAAGTGCAGCCAATAAGATCAACTCATTAATAAGTGTACATCTCACTCATTAACAAAATTGTACAAGATCTTGATGATATAAGCATATATTCCAAATGTGATCAAATTGGATGAGAAATATGGCCTCCATAATGGTAACAAGCTTAGCCAATCAGATGCCAGATTATCTAATTAATATGCATGGTTCTCACTCATTACCGAACCCATATAAGATCTTGATGAAATAAGCTTATATTTCAAGTTTGATCAAAATCTGATCAGAAATATAAATTTCAGCCAATCAGATACAAGATTACTTCATTAGTATGTGTGCATCTCACTTGTTACTGAACTCATTCAAAATATTAATGATAAAAGCATATATTCTAAGTTGGATCCAATTGGATACAGAAATGTGGCCTCCAGTGTGGTAAGAAGCTAAGCTAATCAGATGCAAGATTATCTCATTAGTATGCATGGATCTTGCTCATTATTGAAACTGTCTATGACCTTGATAATATAAACCCATATTGCAAGTTTGATCAAAATCAGATCAGAAATAGGGCTTCGAGAGGAGTAACAAGCTCAGTCAATCAGATGCAAGATCACCTCTTTATTACGCATGGATCTTGCTCATTATCAAACTTGTCCGAAATCTTAATGATATAAGCATATATTCCAAATTTGATCAAAATTGGATCAGAAATAGGGCCAACAGAGTGGTAACAAGCTCAACCAATCAGATGCATGATCAATAATTAATATGCATGGATTTTGCTCATTGCTGAACTCATCCGCAATCTTAATGATACAAGCATATATTCCAAATTTGATCAAAATCATATCAGAAATATGGCCTCCAGAGTCCTAACAAGGTTAGCCAAAAAGGTGCACGTGCAAGATCGCCTAATTAATATGCAATGATCTTGCTCATTATTGAACTCATCAAGATTTTGATGATATAAACCCATATTCCAAGTTTTAATAAAATCTGATAAAAAATGTGGACTTGGTAACAAGTAACAAGCAATTGCTGATGGACGGACAAATGATGGATGATGCACGATGGTCACTGGGCAATGCCATAAGTTCCCTTGGCCTTATGGCCAGGTGAGCTAATGATATTTTGATCCTCTGTCTCTTATGAGGTGTAGTCCATCTATATCGAATGTCCGTTAGGACAGGCTTCTCTGTAATCTGATATTTAAATATGCAAGGATATCAATGGTAGTTTTATTGTTTAAAAAAAAAAGTCACTTTTTCCTGCTAATCTGATTCATAACTGCCGAATGCACTTTGTAGTATTAAATGTCCTCAGATCCTGACATATGTGACAAATAACTATAAATCAATATATTTGATCATCATTAAATTTTTGACAATTCAGTGAATTAAGGATATTTGAAACATTCATATTTTGTGACTTGATTAATGGCGAAATATATTTGATATAATCTGGTTTATTTTATCTTAAATTTATTTTTACTAGTTTAATTATCTCACTAAATTTGACAAAGATTTATGTCTGCAAAAATGTTGCAATTTAAAGAACTTAATGCTATCATAGCAAAAGTACAGTGAAACCCCGCTATAACGTGATATTTGGGGTCCATAAAATTCTATCGCGGAAAAAGCGGGCTCGCGTTATTGCGGGGTTTTGCTATATTTTTCTTTATTCAGAGAACAACGTATACACGTCTAATGTATAGCATGGGTATCAACACCGTTTACTATCTGATATCGATCCGTCTTTGTTTTCCCACATGACAACCCTTTGATTGAGCCACGAGTTTGATACAGCTGTACTTCTTCAGTGCCAAGTAACAGAGAGTGGTTATTTGAACTCCCTGTGATCTTGCCGCCGAAGCTCAATCTCTACATGAGCACCCACATATGACAATCTTTGATCTTGGCGCCCAAGCTCAGTCTCTATATAAGCACCCACATATGACAATCTTTGATCAACCACCGCATTGTCTGGTGCTTGGTTGTGTATGCAGTTAAAGAAGAAACATAAGTCGGCTATTGTTTGTGCAATGATTGTATACAGGATGAACTGAAGTCCAGCGCACGTGTTGTCGGCTTACGTTTTTGATGTTGATTAAATCGTGAGAATCTTTTATCAACCACCACATTGTCTGATGCTCGGTTGTGTATGCAGTTAAAGAAGAAAAACACGTCAGCTATTGTTTGAGCAATGATTGTATACAGAATGAATTGAAGACAAACACAAAGAAAACTTAATGGCTTTACTCATGGATCAATAATAAGTAACATTTCCGATAATGTTTATTTTGGCATAACACTTCAAGAAATTGGTGAAATTGTTAAATTTCAGAAGCCACGCCACAATCGAATTCATAAGTGATCTCTTCCCCAAAATGATAATAAACTTTCTGTACACTATTTCTCATACTTAACAAAAAAAATTTTTCCGTGTACGATAAAAATACACGTTCATGTATATAAAATTTCAGGAACCACGCCACAGACGTATTATACTCTAATTCATACGCGATCTCTTCCCCAAAATGATACTGTAATATACACATTTTATACACTATTTCTCGTCCTTTGAAAAAAAAAAGTTCATGTGCGAATGAATATATTAAATTTTGGGAGCCACGCCACGATCGCGTTATATCCGAATTCACGTTATAGCGGGGCGCGTTATAGCGGGGTTTCACTGTATCACCTTAATGTCAATCTGAACTTAATATAAATGCTTCTGACATACACAAATGCTTAATACATACCATCTTTACTTTGAATCGGACTGCCAAACCCTTTGTCCATGTTGACAGTAGCACTAGCATTGACAGTTTGATGGACAGAGTGGACGATGTCATTGACAAAACTTGGGGTGCTCCATGTCCATCGCACAATGTCTCCAGTCTTAACCTCAACATAGTTTGGTTTAAAGGCATACCCTTCACCAAAGGCTGCAAAAAATACAGAGATATATTTTTTTATCTACATGATGATTTCCTACTTAGTAATAAACATTTTGAATTAATCATTAGAAATTTGATTAAGTGAGAAGTCCATTGTCCTTGAGAATAGGTACTTGTCATCATTCACCATTAATGGTCTTTTCATTTGTTTTGAAGAAATACTACTTTTAACTGCAAAAATAAAAATCATTCAGGCTTCTAACACTGCAAGTATGATTTTAAAAAATAGTTTACTTGAATACAAAAAGAATTCCCAAGCCCCAAAATCATCTGGAAAAAATGTTGTAACATAAATATATAAATTACATGACAAATTTATGTAGAGAGATCTCCCAATGAAAATAAACTATGAATTAATTCACACTGCCTACATGAGACTCAAAAGGTGTGTTCTAAGGTCCCAAGGTTGGGGGGAGGGGGGGGTCAGTGCACATGACCCCAAAAAGCCTATAGAAAATGTCTGAAATTCAGATTTGTATGAAAGAAAATAACATGTTGTTTTAAAGCATTTAATCTTCTTACAAACAAAAAAATAGTTGCTAGACTTAGCATTGTCAAATATCAACACCACGCATATACACACACATATGTGAGCACACTCACATAATCACAGCATTTTTGGACAGTGGAATACAGTCTTAATTAGATGCAGTCTTTGCTGCTCTCAACAGGTCAGTAGAGGGTTTAAAGGTAATGCAAGTGTCATTTGTGTTCATCTTTGCACTCATTTGAGATTGGATGGTACTGTTGTTTAAAACTTTTTCTCGAAAGATGTTGAATTTTTATCTGCATAGAAAATGAATTTGCAGAAAAGTACTACAGCTCTCATGGACATGGTCTGTCAATGACTGTTTAAATATGTTAGTTACTTTTGGGATTGAGCCCTGCCTTTGTGCATTGTCTCAATGCTGGGTAGTGTTGCTATGTCAATGGATGTGTTACACTCCAGAATGACTTATGTCGATATGGTGTTTGCAGTATGTGCAGAGAATGAAATCCTCCCCTATGCTGCTGTGATCACAAAGTCAAACTCCATCAACCAGGAGTTCTGAAATTCAGTTTTGCTGGGCTTTTCTCACTTCACAGATGGTTCACCCTTCCCTGAATCACAGCTGTGTTTCGACATTTTGCCTTAAAAATTAAACACACTTGTACACTATTCCGACTACTGAAATTATGTGTTGCATTTTACATAATTATGGAGTATAATCCAACTTCAAAGAAATGTTGCCACTGGTCACAAACTTGCCAATAATCTTTAATAATGATGGCTTAAACATCCTCCTTCAAGGCAATAATGTACAATAACTTTTATTCATCATCATGCATCTCTTTGACTTACCTAACTGCAAACAAATTGGGTTGTTCCACTTAGTGTACTTTACCTATGCAAATTAGCCTAAGGGGCTCTCCTACAGCAGTGCTCAAAGGACTTGACAATTTGCTATTGTCGACCAATTAAGTAATCTGTGAAATGGTGGTTGTTCATCTTCGACCGTCTGCAATGCCTCTGTAACACAATCAACTGTATGAACTACCCCGAGGATAGTTTTACAGAACACTAAGCAGGACTGTCAACTGCTTATACAGGCTACATGATACAGGCATATATTGTGGAGATCAAGAAAGGTCTCAGTTTGTTTGTTGTTTTGCTAACATTACTGAAAATTGAGTTTTTTTAAACATCCTGTTATGGCAAGTATGATGTTGTTGTTCATACTGACCATGTAACTCATGTGGAAAATGGGACAGTCATGTCTGTCTTACTATTTTGATCCCTTTCCTACTTTATGTGCTTCATTACAGCATACTGTAAATTTATTAATTTTTGTCATATCATTTCTTGTGGTTTTGCCCAGAAAGACGTTTTAGTCTGTACTAAAATTTGTGGATTTGGGAATGGGGTCAAATCAATTCCACAGGAGGAGGATTGTTAAATGGGTCTTTAAAATTCATTGTTTGTAGCAAACCAAGAAATTCACAAATAATTGTAAATTCAGGGTAGCCATACCACAAACAACAATAAGTACTGGGTGTGTAAAACAAAGTCAGAGACACAAAGTGGACTCTTGAAAAGACTGAGAAGAATAGAAATACACTTAAACTCGCATCTAAACTTCCATATAAAAGTTTGATATATTAAGACAATTTTAATCTCTGAGCTAAGTAGATTTAAAAAGTATGAGATATAAACAAGAAAGAATGCCTGAGTCACTAAGGGCTCCCTATTTCAAAGCAGAATGCAAAGAAAAGCCGATTACATAAATTGGAGGAAAATAGTGTAGATGATAGTGAAGTGGCACTTCGATTACTAAGATATAAAATTCATTGATAATGTTCTTTTAACTAGAAATCAATATTAATTTTGAAATACAACAAGTTTCTTCAATAATACTGACCCTATCAATGTACCTTAGGAGTAGGAATACTACCTCACAAATCCAGCCTGCCCAATCAAGTTTTTAGCAATAAAATACCTAAAAGTCCTCTACCCACATAAGTGGGAGCTGGACAAGTGCGATCTCTTCAACAGTGGGATTGGTGCTTAATCCAGTTAATACTTCAGTTAACTTCAGTTAATACTGGAGTGGAAATGCATGTTCTGTTAGTTTAAGATGTAACTGCAGAGAGGTTGGGAGGGTGTGACAGTATCATGATCAGGTAAACATTATCGAAGAAACATATTTTTACTTCAAAAATTGGGTTCTTCTTCAAATATGTTATGCAATCATAATACCTTAAAAGATGAGGTAAGAGGTGGTGGGAGTTATATCCCCTTACCCAGGAGAAGGCTTCATCTCCAATCCCGTAAGATACATGAAGCAGCTTCATATCTATTGCAAGATATGGGTTTCATATCTATTGCAAGATATGGGCAAGATATGGGCTAGAGTTAGTATCTTCATATGCCCAGACTTAGCTAACAGGGAAAAAATCCCCCCACGCTGCAAATCCAGTAGAAGTCAAGTGGCTAACAACCTGGTGACGTAGCATGTTGTGCTGCTGCTGTAGGCCCCACCAGGTCAAACTGAGCCCTCTGAATCAAAAGCTTGTGAAAGTCATCTCTGTCCACCATTTCACGGCTTGAATAATGTCAGATAGGGAACAGTTATGCTGAAAGTCTACACTAGTGACAACTGCCCTAACCTCATGGGCCAAAATGTGCTAGAAATTCATTTGATCTTGTGTCAATTCACTGCACGCAGAGCAAATAACCCACTGTAACCAGTATAATAGAACCTGAACTGAAATATCTCCCATTCTTTCTTTCAGTGGCAGAAATAAATGAGATCTCCCTCTTTACACTGGCTCATTTCAGGTCAAAGTTCACTAGAAGGTTGGAGGGGTCTTTGTTTTGGCCTATATCCTCCCTTCTGTGATGACAAAACATGTCTAAAATTGTGGAATGGTAGCCTTTAGTAGTAATGGGGGCTATCTTCTTATCCTCCAAAAGCCAAAGGAGAAAGTTAGCTATTTGTGGTATCAAGGCATTAGTGGTGTGATTGTTTCTGCTCACACTACTGGAAGAAAAGTTCAACAGTACTGGGTTCAGATGAAACACTTGCAGACGAGGCTGCATGAACAGGCGAGGAAAGACCACACTTTTCCTTGGAATTTCCACTGCCAAATTTAATAGATCATTTATTCACGATTTTTCAAACTTGAGGGGAGCAATCAGGATCAAAGGCACCCTGATTCTCTCTCTTTCTGCACAATCTTTGGAATCAGAGGGGCTGGAAAGAAAACAGTTTCCTCCAGACCATTCCAATCCATACAAAGAACATCGACTGCCCAGGATTTAGGATCTGGAACAGGAGAGACAAGAGTTTATATCTTCACATTCCACCTCAATGCAAACAGATCCATGAGTGGGGCACAGATTAAACCAAATGCAGAGGGGTGACTTGACCATTCAGTTTGGATTAGCTGATTCCGTCAGGACAGTAAGCTTGCTAATACATTGAGTCTGTCCGGAATATGATAGACCTGAGCATGGATTTATTGTTGATGAGACAATCCCAAATCAGAATATAGAGATCTTTGGATTTGGTCCCCACTTGCCCTCTGATATAATTTACCAAAATAGATTCCAAAACAACCAGGAACCTATACAACAACACAGTGGTTTTATGTGATTTTATTCAAATTCTAACAATATTTGCTGTCACTAAAAGAATAAAAATTCTTTATTTTTCAATAAATAATCTGTGAGAATTGTTTAGCCACCTATTCTTTACCCCCACCCCCCACCCCAAAAACGTACATTTTTTAAAATTACTAATGACAGTCAAATCCTGGCTGCATTAAATGATAATATCATTCAAATCAAGTACACCGAATGCAAAACTATGGTTTGTGATATCATTGCCTACCAAAGTGGACTCCCTCTTGAATGGCCCCCTGACCGGCAGCCACCAATTTTATATTACCTGAATCCCATGACACCAACGAGTCTGTGTTCAAATGTAACCATCTAGGACGGGCATTCCTCTAATTCAGCCAGCAGCTGACGTATTAGTGCAAAAACTGTGAAATTGACCCTTCATTTGTGGCCACAGAATGGTTTTTATGGATAGAAATCTTGCAAATATTTGTTGATTTCTAAATTCAACACATTGACATTTGTTCCAACATGCCAATAAAGTAACTTTAATCCATAAAAAGAGGTAAGTAATTTGATTATCCTTACTGCTGTGTGTTCCTTAGATGTCAGGTTTTGTCACTTGGATCATTACTGGCTATTATTACAACCAATAATTATCAAAATCACAAAAGCTAACCATTCAGAAGCACAATATTATTCAGCTCAAGTCAGCATGACATCTGGTCACCGGAAAGATAAAATGGTATGATAGCTGTTGCAGCTTCTTTCTCATAGATTACGAAATATACTTGGAAGGAATAAGTTGTTGCAAAAAGTGCAAAATGTCGTCAGACATACTCAGAACAAAAAGTGAAAGCAATTTGACTAAATGAAAAGAGGGAGAGTCCTTTGATCATTACTGAGAAATTTGATGTCACAAATATTCCAATTAACAGCATCAATATACATTCTGCTGCAGTGGGAACATGGAATCGATGGACAGGGATAGTTACAGCCAGATGTTTGTGCCCAGACTTTATTGACAATGTGGTATTGCACTATGATGGATGATTACCATATATACTTGCATATAATACCGTTCACATATAAGCTGACCCCCCAAACTGAATAGGTAAAAACATTAAAAAGTGCATGACCCGAGCATAAGCTGACCCACATGTCCGAGACAAATATATAAATATATATATAGATATGCTTGTACATACATATATACCTGTCTAACCTGAACCCCGAGGTCCTCATGTACTGAGGTGACCTGGTTAATGGATTATATGGTGTTAGTACTGCTATAATAGATCTTGGCCTGCAAATAAACCGACCTCCCTTCTTCCTGGTTTTTATTTTTTCCTAAATTATTCGGCTTATAAGCAAGTATATATGGTATTCTTAATTATTTTAAATAACATTGATACAAGTTTTATCACATTGATTCCATGACATTCCTGTGATTTTAAAATTAAAATATTTAAAAATTAGTTATGCCTTTCATATCTTATATGTAGTTATTACTCTCATATGTGTGATATCCCTCTAGAAAGGCCACCCCTCTTATAAAGCTACTTTCCTGCTGCAAAAGATTGCCCTTAAAAGAGGGGGACCACTATACCAACCAGTTGTACTTTTGTTACATACCTGCCAGGGGGTACATAAGCCTCACACAGATGAGACATGGTGATCAGTTGAACCAATGCAACAACTTTTCCCTCTGATGAGTTACAAGGATAATGAAACCAGTCGGGGACCGGGGGTGACTAGACCACCCCAGTAGATGGGAGGGAACATCTCCACTTTCCTTCTGGCAGTTTTTTCTTGCATTCACTGAAGCCTTCATCTCTAGGAGACTGATATGCAATAGCCACTCCTAAGAAGGCTACAAGCTGCTGACCTACCAAAATGAGGGCAGGAGGTGGGCATCTTAGTCTGCCATCCTGCCACCCATTCAGATCATATTTCCTAGAGGCTATACCTGCAAGGGAATACCCACCACAAGCCAAGTGATGTTCTCCAATTTATCTGAGATGGGATCTCATGGATCCAAAAACTGGGACCCCTTGATCCAGTTAGTAAAGTTTCGAACAATGAGATCTGCTGCATTGAGGAGATCCAATAGGTTAAGGAATTCGCAGGCTGAGATGAGATTCTTTGAGAGGATTGAAGACACCACTGGGATGATCTTCAAGGCATGTTCCTGAGGGAGACATACTCTGTTCACATGCATTTTTAACTCAATACTCAAGTGGGTAAAATGTTGAGATGGGACAATATTGGATTTGTCCTTGTTGTATCCAAGGTGAAGCAAGGGAATTCATTTAGAACCAGCATTGGCATCTCCATTCTGAACCTGGTACCCAGATGAAAAGGTTAAGAGAGCTCAGGTCTATGACAGGTCAAAGAGTGCTATTGGTCTTTGGCACCAAAAACAGTCTTGAGTAAAATCCCGGTGAGTTTATGTTTCAAACAATTTCTACAGTCCTTTTGGGAGAAGATTGTCTATTTCTTGCTGCAGAATGTCTGCTATCTGTAGCAAATGGAGCCCTGGAAGATGAAGAGGGACACTGAACGTGATCCAGAGCCCTCTGAGATGACTTGCAGAATCCATGGATCATCAGGGCAAAGTCAATCATATTCCATGGGAAAGTGTCTGAGTCTTTACCCCACTGGGGCATGTGAAAAGGGTGGCAAAATCATAGCATCTATTTTTGCAAGAGAGAGGCTGGCATGGTGAGAAATAGGATGAAAGCAAACCCTATCTCCCTGCTTTTTATCAATGGCCCTTGGAAACCATAGTTTTGACGGAGGAAAGGTCCCTTGGGACTGTTTCCCCATTAGGCATGCCCAAAAAGGGTTCTTCCTGTTTCTCTGATCCCTGTTCTGAAACAAGGACTGAGGTCTAGGGCATTAGGCCTGTGTGAAATTTGTCTCCTTTGAGGCCTGTTTCTGGACTTTCTCCACATGATCAGTGAAGAGCAGGTTTGACAAATGGAAGTGGAGAGAAAGACATCTCTTTCTGAGAGCTGTAGGCTAACTG
This sequence comes from Margaritifera margaritifera, assembly GCA_029931535.1. Classification (NCBI taxonomy): domain Eukaryota; kingdom Metazoa; phylum Mollusca; class Bivalvia; order Unionida; family Margaritiferidae; genus Margaritifera; species Margaritifera margaritifera. The sequence continues at coordinate 210,602 of JAQPZY010000751.1, read as the reverse complement.
ATGCTGTTATGGCACCAGCATATGTGTGTTGTGCCACTCTGTTTAATACATGTGCTATCTGTGGGACTGATTCCTAAACATGGGTGAGGAATGGCAGTGTTCAGATTGCTGGAATATAGCCATGGATACTTTAACTAAGAGCCTTCTGCAATGATGTTTTGGACCAGCTGCTGTGTCAATGAAAGACTTCCAATCCATCTAAACTGATGAGGATCTTGACACTTCCAAACGTGCCATGTCTCTGTCAATGGCTGCGAACACAATATGAAAAACAGAAAAGTTCATCTTATCGAAAGCCTTGTTGAAAATTGGATGGAAGTTGTTGCTGCAAAAAGAAAGGTCTGTTGACTCTGAGGATCTTGAAGATGTCTCTTTAAACAAAGTAATAAGTCTGCAGCTCAAACACACTATGGTAACTGTCTGAATGTTGTCTGATCTTTCTTGGCCAACAGATTGATAGATGTGAAACCTTGTATTTTAACACTGGTGGAGCAGTAGAAGGCAGGCAAAACTCTGGCAGCAACAGATCAATGCAAGGAAGGCAGATTCTTTTCTAGACATTGCTGGATCGAGTAAGGACGAGGAAGCATGTGAACACAAGTCCTCGTACACTGAAGAATGGCCTCCTGTAATGCAAGGTGAACTAGGCTAGGAGTCCGGCCAGATTGGGATACTGTAATCTCCAGACAATTGCTGAATGTACTGTCTATGGTCTGGGGATGATATAGGGCATCTGGGACTGAATCACTGCCATAGCCAATACTGGAATGGTAATCCGTGATGGGTTGTGATAAAGAAAGCTGTCTGCTGTTCCTTGTGTGAACTATCAATAGTCAGAGAATGGTGCCAGGCATCCGGGACTGGACTGTCGCTGTAGCCAGGGTGTTAGGCTGTAATGGGCCATGCTGGAGCTGTTTCACACGAGTCCATGATGGCCATTGATCGAAATGTGTCCTTAATGGCACCAGGCTGACGTGGCTCCATAATGGGAATGGACTGACACAGATCTATAATGACACCGAGCCTACATGGTTAAATAATGGCACTGGGCCATTATAGCTCCATAATGGCACTGGATCAGTAATGGGCTCATGCCGACACCAGGCCATCATAGCTCCATAATGGCAATGGACCAACATGGGCCTGTAATAGTACCAGGCTGACATGGGTCTACAAGCCAACATGGGTCCATCATGGCACTATACTGGATAGAGACCATCAAATTTTCTATGCCAGTGCCAGTGTTATGATGCTGGGACGGTATATGTAATACTGGATCCCCTTGAAACTGGTTCCCTTAGACATTAGTTGAGGCTGTGTCAGAGTTGGTGTTGATCAGTTTCAATTCACCTTTGGAGGTCAAGTTATGACAGAGAGGATCCATACTTTCCTTCATCCTGTTGCTGGGTTCATGATACCAGGGCGTGGTTGGGGATATTACATCACTTTGACCAGTCCCTTCCTTCATCAGTTGAGACCCGTACAGTATTGACCATACCCAATCAACCCCTAATGCCACTGCTGGTCCAGATGGGCCGTCATACCAAGTTGGAATTGGTCCACCAAAAGATCAGTTCCGATCATGGAAGTGAAGGCAAAGCTAGAGCTTTTTGTGTAATGACCATGATGATATGGTCCATATGATTTTCTTTTGAACTGGTGAACTCTCCATTTTCAAAGTTTCTGCTAGTTGACAGTTGTTCACTGAGGCAGCATCAATGGCAATGCTGATGGTGTCCTCATCCCTGATGGTGCATTTTCTTGCCCTCTCATTAACCCATGTGCACTTTCTGCCCAAGATGGTCATCCGTAGATTTTCTGTCCATTGTGTGCAATGTTTGACTCAAACTGGACGCCATACATTCCTGACATGTAGCATGATTATCTTCAGCCAATTTAAAGCATTTGCACTCCATGCACTTAGCCATGCCTATTGTATTGACAGGATACTAGTGACAAAAGGATACTAGTGACAAACACAAATGTCTACCGTTATTCCATAAGCAACCTTACAGTATGTAATACTAGACAGAAACTGAAAGAATTCATATACTAGATCGAGTACAAGTTATTTGAATGAACATCCAACAGAACATAAGGCAGGTAGCCAAAACTGCAGTAACATGTATATCGCACAGTGAAGGTGGACCATTAAAGTGTTACTATTCATTTCAGATAAAATAGAGCAAGAAATAGTCTGAAATACAGATGGAGTATACTTCCCTTTGTGAGAAAACTGAATGCAGGTTTTGTGAGGTCTCCAAAAGAGCAAACTTCCTAGTATGAGCAAAAGTAGTAACTGATGTATGGACTGGATTCAGTGCCAATCCCTCTATCCAACTGGAATCACTCTTGTCTGATTACCACCTATGTGAGTGGACAAGTTTTAGCTTTTTTGTTGCTAAAAACTAGCTTGAGAGGGCTGAATTTGTGAGAAGAAATGTGAAATAGAAAGCAGATGTCCCATCTCAGTGCCTGAAATAAACTAAATGCAAAACTTAACCCAGGCATGATGGACAGGCATACAGATGGATAGACAAGGGTAACACTATATGCCCCTACCACTGTCATGGTGGAGCACAAAAATGAAGTGGATGCAAAAGAACCCTTAAAGGCATATCTACATCTATTACACAATGTTCACATGAAATTGCATCAGGACATGTTGAATGGTTCTTGAGGTATACTAGTTACAAGAAACTGCTATTCTGAAGATCCAAAATTGATTTTAAAAAAGGAATGTAGTGCCATCAAACATGAAGCTGGAGAGACAAAGTTATTAAAAGGCACATGTTCTTTCATAAGGTAATTCACCTGACGAATGGCACTGAATAATGTTAAAAGTTATGAACCTATGCTGGTTACAACAAGCATGAACAGATGGATAGAGAAATTGATGGATGGAAAAAGTGATTGTTACAGGGCTTCCATATCGTAATACGGACCACTATAAAACTAAGATTGAAAGCAGAATGTAAAAATATTGGTTAGAAAACTACTGAATTTACTGACTCTGACTGAGAAGTTGTACTTACTTGGATCAGTTCCCTGGTTGGAGATTTGATGTACTGTTGCAGTGTCCTGAATCTGGCAGATCACCTGAGTTGGGTTAGTTAATTCAACATCACAAACAAAGCCACCAATTGTGATTTCCACATCAGAAGAGTTTGTCCCAAATCCACTTCCTGTTACAGTGATTTTTGTCCCACCCTGTACTGAGCCCTTGGTTGGGTAGACATTTGTCACATCCAGTTGTACATTTACAGTTGGCACAGCACCACTATTAAAGATCAAATAATGTTTTGATCTCATGTAAGGCAAAGGAACAGTGTAAAGTACTTACATGAAATGTATGGGACAAATGAATATTATTTAAAACTTGATTGTGCTGATAATGTTATATAAAAAAATTAGAACAAGGCAAACTCTTCTAACATGGATCATCAAAAAGTGAACAATATTGCTGTCAAATGTTTTCTTGTAAATCACTCAAAAAGTGCTTGAATTTCAAGTTAAATCAAAAGACTAATTAGTCAATCTATTAAACAACATTTAATTTATATATAATGTTAGATGTTAAACAATTTTGATCCAGTAATCTACAAATGAGTACATTTAAAGTGGCATCATTTGAATTATTGTTTGCTTATTCACATACTGATAAAGAGAAAGTGTCAACAAACCAATCTTCCTTGAGGACTTCTACAACAAGCAATTTCAGTTGATTTTTGTACCCTGCCTACTAGTGAGGTCAAAAAAGTTCACAATAATGTAATCTGACTATGATCTATAAGACAGCTGTAAAGTTGCTGTGCAGACATCAAAAGTAACCAAGTTTTTCATTGCCCTATCTCAATAAGCATTAGAGATAAAGTAGAGAAAAGGAGTAAAATATTTATCAGTGACCTTGACTTTGAAGATAAAACCTGGACTGTAATACCAGAGATGCCATCAAAATGAGAAGCCAAAGTGTACTATGCTACATCCCTGTACCTCAAACAGCTTTTTTGATACAAAGCAGAAACAAAAGAAACCTTAAAATATTGACCTGTGACTTTGATCTTAAGGATAAGGCCTCAAATGTGCATTGCAACGTATCTTCAAGTGACAATATATAAGTATACCAAGCTTCATCCATTTATCCTAACCAGTTGTCAATTTATAAAGCAGATGGGCAAATGTGATTGAAACCTAATATATTGACCTGTAACCATGACCTTGAAGATAGAAACCCAAACAGGTATGTGATACCAAGTTTCAAATGGTTCTATATTTATAGTGTGGAAAGGTAAGTGTAGAATAAAAATTCAACAAATCACAAAATGACATTGACCTTAAAGATAAGACCCCCAATGTGGTATACAACACACCTGCCAATGATGACATATATGTACCATGTTGCATCCTGTAATCTCAAACAGCTATGAATTTACAGAGTGGAAAAGAAAATATGATGGAACACAAAATATTGAGCAATGACCTTCACTTTGAAGATAGGACCCCCAATGTGGTATGTGATACACCTTCTAGTGGTGATATATAAGTATACCTTCATCTGTTAATCTAACATGACTTTAAAAAGTAATTGAGTAGAAGGGAAAGTGTAATGGAAAATGTAAAATTGACAGTTATGATCTTAATGTTGAAAATTACACCCCCAATATGGTATGCAACACACCTTCTAGTGATGATTTATCAATATGTCAAGTTTCATCCCCCAGTCTCAATAAAGAAGGGAAAGTGTGATGAAAACATAAAATATTGAGCCATGACATTGATCTTGAAGATAGCACTACAATGTGGTATGCAACAAACCTTCTAGTGATGATGTGTATGTATGCAAAGATCCATCCCTTAACCTCAAATGTCTCTAAAATTATAAAGTGGAAAGGAAAGTGTTATGGAAAACATGAACTACTGAGCCATGAACTTGACCTTGAAGATATCACCCCCAATGTGGTACATGACACCCACTAGTGATGATGTATATCATGTTTCATTCTTTATTCTGACTTTAAAGTTACAGAATGGAAACAAAAGTGTGATGGACAGATGGATGGACTGACAGACAGACAGAAACATAGATACTATATCCCCCTCGTCTCATCGAAAAGGTGGGAAACAATAACATGTATATAATGTAACATTTTACAAGTTCAGGTGTCATTAGACAACAAAGCTATTAAACTAAATACTTGATCTACTACTACTATAAAACATGTACAATGCACTACAGATGAGTACATTCTACAGCATTCATATAAAGAATAGTAGTGAACCTGTTCAAGGCATTAATAATGAGTACATGAAAGTACATTGCTTTAAAGAAGAGAAGTACTGAATTAAACAAAATCTTACAAATGATTGTTTCTATAGATGCTGACTAAGATGATTCTTAAAACTCTTGGATGAGTTAGCTGACCATATATAGAGTGGAAGTGAAATCCATGGTCTGGATCCAGAAAAAAACAAAATGCTTCTTATAAAATTCAGAATTTGGTTTAGGTAAATATAAATTGTTCTTTGTGATGGATCTAAGTTCATACATGTGTACATTTTTCCACAAATTTAAAATTACTTGCATGGTAATTACGAGTCAACCCACACAGGGATTTGATGACTAGTGATCTCTTTTGAAGCCGAGTTCTTGTATGTATGGGGAATACATCTGATTCAGCTTGCAGTTTACCTGATAGCTTCAGTTTCTCTTACAACATATTAAGATCAGATTCAGGATGAGAGAAAGGACAAATTTAATATATTTTGAAATCTCAGATCTCAACCATATAAACCTGATATTAAAAATATTATGCAACATACTTGCTGTCTACAGCAAATCCATTTCCTCCAACATTGAGTTTGATGTACTGGAAACCAGGGCAGAGTCCTGAGTATGAGACTGTCACATGTGTGTTATTGTAGGCTGTAATGGAAGCCACCACATCTCCTATCAAAAGGACAGCTGAACTGTTTGCAGAAGACCTAAACCCTGATCCAGAAATCTGAATGGTGCCATCTGAAAATGTAAACCACATGTATGCTGGTGATTACAACTTTATAATTAGCTTATGGATCATGAATATTAACACAACAAATGTTCCAAATGCGCAACATTGGAAAACTGAACAACATCCACTTGACAAATAAATCATCTAATTGTCTCCATACAGAACAGTGACAGCTTTCATAAATTATAATTTAGTAAAATCTCCATAGCTGAACAGGGACAGAAACCCAAAGTACGCTCAAGATGAGTTTATACTAGCATTTTTTCTATTTTTATCAAAAACCACATTTTCTATTTCAAAATGTTTCGAACAAACCTTTAATAGTAGTATTTTCCAATATAATGGCCAGTATCCTTCATGAGAATAATTTCACGCTGTGAAATTACTGGGGTGTATGATTTTCCATGTATTCTGGCAAAAAATTAGTGACCAGTTTGGAGAGAAACTTCCAATTACAGGGGTTTGTGCAAAAACTGTCAAATTTACCCCTTGCAAGCAGCCACATAATGGTTGTTTACAGATTGACATCTCACTAATATTTGTTAATTTCTCAACTCAACACAATGACATTAGTTTCAACATGCCGATAAAGTAACTTTAATCCATACAAAGAGGTAAGTAATCCGATTATCCTTACTGCCTTATGTTTCTTAGATGTTAGCATTTGTCACTTTCTTAATTACTGGCTATTATTACAACTGATAATTATCAAGATGACAAAAGCTAACTGCTGAGAACACAGTATTGTTCAGCTCAAGTCAGCATGACATCTGGTCACCAGACAGTAAAATGGTACTTAGCCTTTCTTGTTTCCCTCTCTTAAATTATGAAATGAGCTTAACTGGGTACCAGTCTGGGGGGAAAAAAAGTTGGTCACGTGACAAGTTCACTTCCTTTGTAAACACTGAGCATTTTGCATCATAACTACATATATTTCCCATGAATGAATAAGTTGTCGCAAAAGTGCAAAAAGTCATCAGTCATTCTCAGTTTAGAATGAAAAATGAGAGCAATTAGACTGAATGAAAAGAGGGAGAGTCCTTTAATCACTACTGAGAAATTGTATGTCAGAAAGATTCAAATAAACATTGTCAATATACATTCAACTGCAGTAAGTGGGAAGACGGAATCGATGGACATACAGGGATAGTTACAAACAAAAATGTTTGTGCCAGGATTTTACTGACAAGATGGTTTTGCACCTCGATTGATGACTATTGATATTTTTCTTTTAAACTGCATTGATATTAGTTTTGTCACATTAAGTCCATAACCTGATAATATTCCTGTGATTTTTAAATGAAAATATTAAATATATAAAAATTAGTTACGCCTTTCATACTTTATATGTAGTTATTACTCAAATCTGTGTGATCCCACTCTAGAAAGGCCACGCTTCTTATAAGGCCACTTTCCTGTTGCATAAGGGGTCGCCTTATAAGAAGGGGACCACTGTAGTGGCAAGAACAAGAACATGTCATAGCATACGCACTTCTACTGGAACACCCCCTTGCTTATCAACTCGTCCAACATGGATGCAATCTGTCATCATTGTTTTTCTTGCAGGATATTTGTAAAGTGGTGTATTCCTACCAAGCCAAGTTTAAACTTGCAGGATATTTGTAAAGTGGTGTATTCCTACCAAGCCAAGTTTAAACTTTGTGAATTCATTGTGTAGCTGATCTTATTCAGGCATGACTTGTTTATTACTCAAAATATAGATTATTAAGATAACTCTCACAACAAAAAACATCAGTACCAGATTATTTACCATCAACAGTAATAAATTTGTTTGTGGTATTCACAATATGAACCAATGAGTGATTTAAAAACATACATATAAATCCATAGGGAAGAATAATCTTCCTTACTCTGAACTCCCAGGGTTGATGGTTTCACACTGATGATAGTGGCTGTCATTGAGGAACTGTATGTGAAGGAGCTGGGGGACGTCAGGGTACTTCCATCTTGAGATACAGTCACTGATACTGTCTGGGCTGTCGCCTGGTAATATATGAGACCACCTCTTTAAAATTTAATATGATAATCAAAGATTGATAAATTGGACTTTTACAATGTTATAATCTTTAATGTAAATACAACTTGAAAATTAGTTACATTTTCACTTGACTGGATTTCTCTGACTATAGATATCCAACATTCAAATCAATGATGTCAAAACTGATCTTTCTTTTATTGGCTGTTCAAATGCAATAGTTCATAGGCTTCATATTTAGATACTGATTTTCAAGCTTTTTTTAATATAAGAAATGATTTTGATCAATATATAAAAGATGCTTCCACTGCAAATACAAGTTGAATTTTGAAATGCAAATGTAAACTGAATACGAAATCTCAGCTTAAGAGGACTATTTTCATATTGAAATGTGGTATCACTGGGAAAAAACTGAACTTGACAACAACTGGCTGCATCATGCATTACACAATGCATCAGGTTGATTTACCAATAATGCTGACGAAAGTATATACCTTTGGAAAGGATATTCAACAGCAGAATATTCAATAAGCAGCATTATATTTAAAAAAAAAAAAACTTTTCAAGTTTATGAGTCATGCTCAGTTCCTCATCATAGTAGATCCTACATGAAGAATGTACCTGATTACATGCTGGTAATAGACAAATTAAATCAGGTCAATAGGAATTATATTTTATTTTTTAATTTACAAAACACAAAATAAACAAAAAGTTTGTGTTCATTTTATTTTATCTTATATTAAAAGTACTGAAATATGAATATGAAAGTGATTTGTTTGATATCTTATTCAGTACTAGGTGTCTTACTATGAAATTGACTCCTCTGTCCAAGCCACCATTTAAACTGACCAGAAATCTGGCAACATTTGCTTTCTGTCAAGGTGTTTTGTACATGGAAAGTTAAAACCTTGGAACAATTGATAGTAACCACCTGCGACAATTCAATGAAGACCAAATGAAATCTTAATATCTTGCAAATAAACCAAAGAGAACAATTTGCCTGAGTTATTCAACAACTAGTGGAACAGGTATTGTTATGATAGTGTGTTAACAGGAAACTTGAATGACAATGTTTTGAATACACTGAAATTGATGAGTAAGCTTAAGGATAAAGAAAATCCACAAACAATCATGGCCAGTAACTTGTTTTTCCTGCTATTAAGAAAGAAGTAATGTATGTACATGTAGTCATCATTGTTTTTAGCACCTCAAAAATGGTACTCATTGATCAAAGCTGACACCCCCAAAACTGAAACATTGTAAAATTGACTTAAAACAGGCGCTCTCACATTTGAAACAGGCTGCAAAGGGGGCATAAATTAGGATAAATACAGTACTTACAGAGGCAGGAGTAAGACAGACAATCTGGGCTGGATTAACGGAAATGATGATGCAGGCCTTAGTTCCTACTGTAACAACAGCATCTTCAGCAAATCCATAACCAGACAGTGTCAAGGTAGTACCACCTGTACAGATAAAATGATTAATAATCCACAGGACAGAGGACCACTTGAAGACTACAAAGTTATACCTGCAGATAAAGGTTGAGACATGATATGGTTTCTAACCAAAAATAAAGTGGCCTAGTTTGATTTTTTGGGTTCTTCACTATGTTTATGTGGCAAATACAAACAAGGTACTGGATTCTAAAATAGTTTCATACTATATTTTAATTTTCCAATGACACTGCCAGTCCTAAATCAAAATATTTACTTACTTCTAATTACTGTTAGGCAAAAATTCTTTAGATAATGCAGCAGATGAAGCACATGATAACAATTGACTATAAAATCTCAAAGACTCAATATTGCAGCAGCTATGTGAATTACTTGTGATGACTTCTAACTTAAAATTAAGACAATGTTCTAATGAAGCAATTTAGGATAGTAAAGAAGAAAGTTTACTTTCTTAGTATGAATGAGAACAGATTCAAGTTAAAGTTGAAACTTTTCATCCCTATACTGTAGTATCCTTTGCAATAACTGCAAACTGGAAGTCTGCAGTAAAGCAGTGCTATCCCCCCCACTTTTCACACTTATCCCTAGACACCCTCACATTACACATATAAATATAGGGACAAGTGTCCCCACCTCTAAACTCTGCCCACAATGAAACTGTAATGTTCATCTAGAGACAACCCCTAATCATATCCCAGTCTGAAGTTACTATCTTAAAGGAAGTAGGAATTACAAAAATGTATGATGCATGCAAGTCCAGACAAACATAATCACAAAATTCACACTTTCCCTTCAAAAAGTGTGGGGATAAATCTCCAAAGTTGGCAAATTTACCTCCCAAGTTTCCAGATGTAGGATTCATGCTATTGATTCCAGCTGTGTAATGAAACACAACATCACCTGCTGTGGGATGAATGGCCCTGCCTTTACCACTCACTGTTACCACCACCCTGTATCTTCCCATGTGACCATTACCAACACTGCAGGTAATAGAAGTGTTTGTGACAGTGGTGATGATACACTCCTTATCACCAATTACTACATAATTATTGGAGGCTGTGGTGCCATCAAATCCTGTCCCTGTGATGGTGACAACAGTTCCATGTGCATGAGTACCTGTGTAATAATGAGAAATATGAAATCCAGTATGAGCAAATCTTTGAAAATTTTGAAAATTTTTATATAAAAAAATGTCAAACTTTATATTCCTTCTATTAATTTTTTTTTACCATATCTATCATCGAGGATCACTGAAGATGAAAATAAAAATTAATGCATTCATAACAAGAGGCCCAAATGGGCCTGAGATCAATCACCTGGCTGACATCCATCTAAGAGCCAAATACAAGAGCAGTTGAAGAAGAAATCTGGGTCAGTAGAATGCTTTCCTTTGAAATTTCTTCCAAAGCTGTTGATTGCGCATGTTATGAAAACAACTGTTTCAAGGTTTCTCTAGTTTTTCTAACTTCATCCATATCTGATGGTACACAAGTATCATTTGTCCAATACTGAAAGACCGCTATGCCAGGACACTTCATGTCAAAGGTGGTCAAATTATTTTAATCAAGTTGTGTAAATGTTGTTTTATTTTTAGCAATGGATTGGCATCATTTGTACAGATCTGAAAGCCCTCGATGTCAGGTAGCTTCCTGTCAAATTTTGTATAATTCAGTCAAGCAGTTTTTTAGAACAAGTCATTTAAATGTTTTTGTATTTTTAGCAACAGAAGCCATATATGATGTCAGTTCAGCATCAGTTGTATGTTTGTATGTATTAGTGTTCAACAGCAACTGTGCACAAAAATGGCCATATAGTGCCAATTAAAAGTAAAGTTCTAAATATGTACAAATGAAGAACTGCACAAAAACATAGTAGTACAAACTTGAAAGCCTTCCATGCCAGAACGTTTTTCAATCAAATATGATCAAATTCTGTTCAATGGTTTTGGAGAAGTAATTTAAAGTTTTATTAACTTTTAATAACAGTGGCCATATTTGATGATGAATTAGCATCAGTTGTACAAATTTTTGAAAGCCCTCTATGCCAGGACACTGTTGTCAAATTTGGTCAAATTCTATTCAATGGTTTTTGAGATGAAATCTGTTAAAGGCTTTTTCTATTTTTAATAACAGTAGCCATATCTGATGGTCGATCAGCATCAATTGTACAAAATTGAAAAGTCTTCATGACAGGATGCTTTCTGCCAAGTAATTTTGTCAAATTCTATTCAGTGGTTTGGGAGAAGTCATTTCAATGACTGTCTATTTTGAGTAACAATGGCTTTTCTATTTTTAGTAATGGCAGCCATATTTAATGTCAGGTTGGCAACATTAGTATAAACTTGAAAGGTCTTCCTTTCAGGATGCTTTTTGTCAAATTTGAACAAATTCTATTGAGCAGTTTTTGAGAAGAAGTTGTTTAAAGAGGTTTATCTATTTTTAGTAACAGCATCCAAATTTGATAGTGGATTGGCATAATTTGCATTAATTTGAAAGTCATCATACCAAGATGGTCTAGTGGTTTCTTTAGTGTAACATAACAATTGCTGATGGATGCACAATGCATGACATATGACATGCGATGCACAACAGATACAATGCTGTACCGTAAGCTCACTTAACCTTATGGCCAGTTAAGCTAAAGTAAGTAAGTTCATAACCATGTCAAAAATTTGATGGAAAATTATGAAAAATTTAAATATAGTGACACAAAATTACTTTAGACTCCATTTATCCAAATGTCTTGCCACATAGTTCATACAGGTAAAATATGACAAAATTCAAGGACTTTTCAAGGACTTTATTTTGATTTTCAAGGAGTCTTATATCTGAACTCACCATAGATATCTACATTTGGAACAACCTTCAGACTGACTTGTGGCTCATGTAACTGCGTTTTCCTCTCCCGATAAAGTTCACTAACATAGGTACAATAAACAAAAAGTCAAACTAACAAAAAGTTTATTAACAAGTTCTTCCTCGGTTCTTAATTTCCCTTCAGCTCCTTGATCTTAGCATCCAGCTTATTGCAAAGACCTTCATAAATTCCAAGTTTCTCCTCAGCTCCTTTTCTGTTAGCATTGGCCTGTGCAAGAAGTTGCCACTTTAGTGTCTTTTCTGCTTTTAAAGACAGTTCATCTGCTTTCTTCACAAGTATTTCATAATCTAATCTGGCCTGCTTTTTTCTTCTTTTCAGATCTTCAATGTCATCAAGAACATGCTTTCTTTTCCTCTGCCCAGACTCAGACTGCTTCTTTTCCCTCTCCTTCTGTAAATAAGTTTCATACTTCTGTCTTGCTGAAGCTGCACTTACAAGAAGCTGATTGGTGATTGGAACATTCAGTACTCCTCCCACATTTCTAACATAATCACATATGATCCTCTGTGCAACCACACTTTGCCCCTTCAAATTTTCACACTCTACTTCCTTGTTCACAGAAAAGCCACGCTCCACTGTTGCTTGTCCATGGGAGAGGGTCAACAGGAGCTTAACAATCTCCAGCAGCTTCCCATACCTAGCATCTGACATGTGCTCCACAAAAAATGTGTCCAGTCTATCATTGTATGGATCAAAGCCTGTAAACTTATCAGTACCAATAACTATTATACTGTCCAGAAAGTCATTATATTGTTGCAGGATGACTTCACCATCAAGCACATTGATTCTTTTTGTTGCAATAATCAACTTCATAAGTTTCTTAAATTTGTCCCTGCTGAGATTTGTATGTCTGGCCATTTCCCTTGGACACAAAGATACCATATTTCTGACCAAAGAATAAGTGACTGGGGATTTCACAGTAATCTTTTTCAACACTTCAATCACAAATGCCATACATTCGATTCTGAACTCCATTACTTCCTTTTCACTAGTGGTTGCACTTCTCAACTTTTCTTCAGCTAGTAAACCGATGTCCACCTTCTTGTATGTCAAAAGATTGGTCTTCTCTAAATCTATCCTTAGCAACTTTTCTGGTGTGGTTGCCTGGTCCAAAACTTCAGGCTTGACAACTTTCCGCATCAAGCATTTGATGACTGTAGTCAAGTCATCCACCATAAAAGGCACCATGGGCTTATCTGTTTGGTAGTTAGCCAGGAAAGGCTGCAATATGGTTGCAATGAAACAAAAAAACTCTAGCTTTGCTCTGATTAGCTTGTCCTTCACTGCTTGACTTACTACATCAAATGATTTGTTGGTAGGTTTAGGTAACTGTTTTGACTGAACCTTCTTGACATAAAGTTCAACTGAATCCCACACCTGCAATGCTCGCTGGGAAACGGGTACGTTTTCTAACCATCTATGGTCTACAAATTTTAGTGGCATGATTGTAGTGCCAGCCAATTTCTGGTAATCTTCTCTCCTGGCAGGTGAATCTTTAAAAAGATAGTACAGACTGCGCAGAAGTGAAGCGATTCCCCATTCCGTAACAAGTGCACCTGCCTTAAATGCATTATGCAAAGTATGCAGTCCACATGAGCCAATATTAATTAAATCATGGCCATAGTCTGTATTTATCTGGCTTTGGATAATGTCTAAAACTTTCCAATTCACATTGGGCCCGTCCATACTTATCTGCACCATGTTGTGGATATTCAAGTGGTTCATTGTTTCTTCTCTGAAATGATCAACTATGTCATCAGCTGTAGCATGGCCTGCAATCAGAGAGGATAAATACATATAAATCTTCATTAATTGCCTGGGTCCATGCTAAGTAATAATTAATGTACAAAGTGTCAATTTATTTATTTTTAGTTCATGCACTTCATTATATATGTATGTATGATTTATGCTCATTTAGTTTATTTTTTTATTCACCTATCTTTAGTAATTCCAAGGAAAATGTGAATGCAATCAATACTTCTAAACTTGAGAGCTGATGAAAAAAATTAAAAGAAAATAAAAATAAAAATAAAATAAAAATGACATTAATAAACAATATAATTACCTAAAAACTGTGATCCCAAGTATCTGGTCACAACCTGGTTTGTCCCACCATCCCAGAATCTGACATGTAAGTCCATCTGCTTTTCTTGCATTTTCTTGTTCAAGGATTCATCAAACAGAATCACAAACACACCACTGACACTTGATAGAATTAATTTTTTAAGGTGTTCCGCAATACCAAAAACACACAAGTAAGATGTTTTCCTTTCTGCACACGAAAACTTTGCAGCCAGAGCACTGTCTGGGAACATAGCATGAAAAACGTCAGCAATATGTTCATTTGATTTGTAGGATGCATGTGTGACCACAGTATGCAATGTCCATAAAATTTCTGACTTCAGAACATCGTTCTTGGAAAGGAAGTTGGAAATATCTGCAGATGTTGACTGTGTGGTTGAAGCTGCATCAGATGGGGGTGGGGGTAACATCAATCCCATCATTAATTTATCGGAATGCGACACTGTCTTAGATTTAATGTAAGTGTCACTGGCACATGTCTTGATTTTGTCTGTTTTTATTCCAAAATAATCCAAACTCATTGCTGACACTGACGCTTCAATTTTCCGGTGTTTTGCACCTTTACGGTGTGATTTAAGGGCACTCTCACCCATAGCCCTAATGTCTATAACTTTGTTGCACACACAACACAAAGCTTTATATCTGTCCTGGGTCTCCTTGACCCACTAATAGGAGGCTTTCCATTCACGATTAAAAACACACTTCCCTGGCGGCATTTTCATGTAGAAACCAAGGCCACGAGGTGCGATGTAAGAAATAGAAAGCCGCCATATTGCCATTCCCACAATGCTGCTAAACGGAAATCTTGAGTAATCTCCCTTTCCTTAGTTACCGATCAAGCCACAGAAAGTAAAAGGCATATAGTCGATCGGACATTTTCTGAAATATTTCCACCGATGTTTCTTTTTATAAAAATATTTTGGTCTTTTATTTTCTTAAAAATTCAAGCACTTTTTAAGGATTTTTGCTCATTTTCAAGCACTTTTTAAGGACTTTTTCCCACTGACATTAAAAATAAGCACTTTTCAAGAGGATTTTCAAAAAATAAGCACTTTTCATCCAGCAGTTGAAAATTCAAGTACTTTTCAAATCTGTGCGAACCCTGTGCCATCCAATGACAATTTCTTGGAACAAATTTCTTCTATTAGCCTCCAATTGAGTCAATAAATCCCAATTCCTAGATAAACCATACAAACGGAGTGTGAACAAGAGTGAGAAGATTTTATGGAGTTTCACTGCAAATCATTTACTCCAAAATGAGAGGTCAGATAAGAGACTAAAAAGTACTAAAAACACAGTTATGTGGTATTTACCATTATTGCGGCTGATAGCAGTGACAGTAGGAGTGACTGCAGAACTCCACTGAAAGCAACATTCTCCTTTGCATTTGTTGGGGATGTCATTGATGTAAACCAGTGCCTTAAACAAAAATGAATATTAATAACTAGAGCAACAGTAATGGCTCACCATCACAAAAACCCACCACTTTTTACCGCATATTCCAACTTCCCATCTTTACCATGTCTCACCCTCAGACAGTGACCCAGGGGTAATAGTGCACAATCTGTCATATATACGATGTCTTTCTGCTATGACTGCATATATAAAGATTGGTCAGAAAATATTTTAAAATGTCTCTGTACCTAAAATTTGTATGCATTGTACACATGACCTATGAAAAACTCCCCCCCACTGTCCACCCATGGACCCAAGTGGGGGAGCCAATGATGACACTGACACCCCTCTTGCAAATGGTTACCCCATTTCTACATTGCACTTTGGGTGGAAACATGGTAATGGACAGACAGACAGATTGACAGATAGATGAACAGAGGGTATTACAATAAAGTTCTAAATGATACCTCCCAATTTGACAGAGTTCAAATGCTCAATAAATATCTTCTACACTTTTTCAAGAAATTTTATTTGCTCTTTTTTTGCTTTTGATCACAAGCTGTGGCCGTATGCTGCACAAAACAAAGCTATTTTCACCTGATATGACTGTTACTTACATACACTTATCACTTCTATATTAATGGATGGTCAGTTTGTTCTGAAACAACATTACACATATAAGGCTGCAACGTTTGCCAAAATTTCTATAAGTGTACATGGTATAAAATAACCAAAATGATGTCTGTGTGTATGTAGTAGCATTTTACAACACTTAAGCACAATAGTGGCTATGTGGTGGTAACTAAAGTTCCAAAAATGTAAAAACATACTACACACCAATTTGGGAAGATAAACCTATGCAAATAAATGTAAACATGACGTGCAACAAGATAAAATATAAAATGTAAAGATGTTAAAATTCTGAAAATTATGCCATTTAATCAAACAGATTAATAACTCAACCCTTGCCTCAATCTGTATGTTAGGCTAACAGCTGACAACTATTTATATGTAAGGCACTGGGAACGTGCATGCCATACCTCAAGCAACTTGCAACTGTTTCATCTGCTGCATCTCTTTTTACCTCTTATTATGACAGGATTCAGTTTTTGTAAAACATGACTTTGTTGAATATATCTGATAATTTAGGCAGAACCACCATAGGATTGTCATGATATTGTTTCATGCTGTTACATATATGTGCTTGATGAAAATCGATTTAAGGCATCCAGACATACAGCCTGGACATGTGCATAAGATGCTTTTGTAGAACCTACAATGACTATACAACTCTGCAGTGACTTACAAACTTGAGATGGTGTTTCTTTAAAATAAAATGTTACTCATCAATGGTTCTGTTAATGAACATGTGTTTCAATGGTAAAAACCTGTTTTAAAGAAATATTTGTCAGCATTATATTAAGTAAATCAACCTATGTGTAATGTTGTGCAATGTGCAGTACAACCAATTCTTGTAAACTTTGGCTTTTTACTAGTGATGCCACTATTAATGTGCAAATCATCCATACTTTAAAAGAATTAACAGATAAATCATACTAAACAGCCCTCTTCAGCAGAAGTGTGGAAATATATCATTCAATCTGAATGGGTATTTCCTGTTTCACTGACAGCCACATGCATGTTTGTTTACATGGTTACTGATTTTGTAAATGTTTACATGCAGAAAACTAAACAAAACCATTTACACATATAAACATTGCAGCCTTACACACATAGGGGAGTAATGCAGTAATAATGTTGTGCAATCTAACTCAGCACTAATTTTAGCACTAAACTAGGAATTCGATGGAGTAAATTGTATGAGAATCTGATTTTTAACTTACACATATTTTGTCCTTTATAAAGCATGAAAAGGAACCTTTTATCATAAATTATGTTTCTCTGAGAATACTTTCTGGATCACATTATTGTTTGGAATTAACATCTACTGCCTTCCAAAAACAGCCCTCCTGGAACGATGAAAAAAAGTAATCTTTCATCTCTATATACCATAAAAACTAGAGAAATATGGAAAGAAACTCTTACAAGATACCAATATTATTTTCTCCCTTTACCCCTGAGAGGTGTGTAGCCATGTACTAAAAGTCCTTAGTTTCAGTTTGAGTGATACATCAATGAGGATGCTCGCATTTGCGAGGAGGTGTGGCAGGTCTTAATCATAATGAGGTTGTGCTGGCATTAACAAGGTCTAATGATGTCTGGGCAATTGCCACTGGACCCACCTGAGTCAGTTCACATCTCTACTAAATCTCGAAGATAAAAACTAGAGAATATCGACTGTGCATGGCAGCCAACACTCAATATTGTCTGGAATCAACAAGATTCCAAGATATAGCTCTAATCTTATGTGTTGCTATTTTCATGTGTTGCATCTGATCTGTGAGATCTAAGAAAATGATGAACAAATTGCCCTCTTGAGACAAGAGGCCAAAGCCTGGGAAATAATGTCACGTTCTTCATCTTTCACTGGGATGAAAGTCTTCACTGGCCCTGATGAAAGCTTTCAGTTCATGTACAAAAGCACCTGTGAGCACAAACTGGGTCTAGGAATCTCACTTCTCTCGAAGGATCTTGTGTGGAGAGGGAGTGAATGATCACTTTCTAATTACCCTGGGACAGCAAATGGTTCTTGACCATGAATCCTGGTTGCATCATTAGAACCAATGAACCATCTATACAGAACTGAATATAGCTCAAGTCGACCAGGAGAGAATACAGTTCAATGACCCTGCAAACTGAAGCCAAGGCTATCAGGGAGCATGTCTTGTATGATAGCAGCTTCACCAATGTTCTGGACAAAAGCTCAGACTTAGACTATGTCTGAACCCACAAATGATACTATCTTGGGAATAATGTGCATGACCAGGGCCACTTCAGATCAAAGTTGGCCAACAAGTCTGAGACAACCTAAATTGTGGCCTCTATCTGTTTTCCCATGTCTGAAGGTGTCAGAAATCATGGAACAGAGGCTTGCAATGAAATAATGTTGTTGTTCCTGAACCAGCATGTAAACACATGCCACTTTCCCTCATATGTCTTCTAGAGCATGTGAAACTCTCCACAATTGAAGCACTGAACTCCTTTCTGTGCAGGGTTTTTCTGATAAGAGCCAGGCATAAAGGAGAAGTCTATCCAGTTATGGATGGAAGAGTGTGATCTCCACTGTTTGAGCAGGTTCAAAACCATCTGGATCTTCCTGGGAATGTTTATCACTAGATCAAGAAGAATGCTGACCCAGTATCAGACCCACATGAGAGGGGTGATCAGAACCACCTTGCAGGTCTAATCCCTTATTTTCTGAATCATCCTCTGCCCAGACTTCTATGTCCAGTACCAGAGACATAAAGGTGGGTAGCTTGTGGTCCCACCTGGTCACAGAGAGATCAACTATCAGTCAACCCCAAAGGGTGCAATTCAAATAGAAGATTGATGGATGGAGAGACCGTCGGTATGCAGGTTCTCACTTCTCCTTGATAACGACTCCACCAGGACACTGTATCTTCATGGAACACATCTTATCTGCAAAGTGGTTTGATGTAGGAAGCACCAACAAAAAATTTCCAGACCTGGACAGAAATATATAGTGATCTGCTCCCCACTTGTCTGTAACTGACCACCACAGAATTGTCGGACATTATGAGGGCAACCTTTCCACAGAGGATGATCTGACATGAATGAAAGGCATTGATTACAGCCTTAATTTCCAGGAGATTTATGTGAAGGAAATCCTCCTTCAGCCTCCAGTTGTCACTAATCACAGCAAAGCGAGCCAAAAGGTGGGCACCACAAGCATGTGTGCTGGTGTCTGTACAGAACATTACTTCCAGCTGGGCAATTGGAAAAAGGGCACCATAGAGCTAAGAGGGCCACCTGCAAAGGCAAATATAAAGCTGACCAATATGAAGAAGGTCTGCGGCCACACTCAGAGTCACATACAGAAATCCACTTCTTGGAGACTGACTTGGTGAGTTTGACAACGCATGCAATGCACTTGGAGGGAAGGTGAACTAAATTGTGACGAGTCAGAAACTCCATGCCAAGATGAACAAACTGCTGGGAAGAAGACGGATCTAACTTCATAAGAAAGCCCAGGTGAGAGAGAATGCAGAGTAACCTGTTCATATCTTGAATCAGAATCAAACTTACTACATGTTTTTCTTTATGATGCCATCCAGGTATGCTGCTGTTGCTGTTGTTGAGGTCGATCTGAAGTGAATGATGATGCAGTCAACTATCTTGGTGAAGGCCCATTGATTGAGGTCAAGTACAAACAGGAGTGCCTGAAATTGCTACACAGTCACTTGGAATGGAAAATGAAGGAACTTGCATGATAATGGGTGAATTGGGGTATGAAAATAGGCATCCATCAAGTCGAGGCTGATCACTAACTCATCTCTCTTTATGGAAAGTCATGCTGACTGTGCCAACTCCATCCTGAACTTGGATACAGCTATACAATTGTTGAGCTTGCTCAAGTAGATCACCAGTCAGTGCTATCTGCTCACTTTTGGCACCAGGAAAAGTCATGAATAAAAACAGGAGAATTTGTTTAGCAAACTTTCTCCACTGTCCACTTGCTGAGCAAAGTATGGATCTCTTTCTAAATAATTAGCACCTTCTTGGGACCTCTATCATAAAAGGAGAGGATAAAAGTGTAGCAGGGGTGTATGAACTAAATCCATAGTTCCTCTGAATCAATCACCCATTCATTGTCCAGAAACAGGCCAATCCAAGCTTTCCAAAAATGAAGGAGCCTTGTGCCAACTGGGATGTTGTTGGTGGGCAGCAGGGGAGAGTCAATGCTGTTTATTCTGAAGCTTGGGGGAGAAGAAACTAGGAGAAACCAGGCCTCCTCTCCCCTTTATTTTACTGGGTGGTCTCCAGGCCTCCTCTCCCCTTTATTTTACTGTTTTCTGTCCTGTGATGATTGTTGCCCTCTAAATTACTGTTCTGGATGAAATGACTGCTGTTGATTGGAGTTTGTCCATACCTTCTTCTGCCAACAGGTGTCCCAATATTTCAGCTGAGATCGACACTGATGAAAAGAAGAAGGTAAGGTGAATTGGAGAGGCAATTCTTGCTCTGCCTGCTTACTTGCATCCTCAACATAGTCTCCAAACAGCAGGGAGAGTTACAGGTAATGATCTTAGAGCCATGAAATGATGAGACTTGAGTGAAAATAAGCCAAGCAAATTATGCTGTCTCACCAAAATCAAGATTGTATAAGGCAATCCATGTGTTTGCCATGCTGTGGTGAGCTGCTCTATTAACAACTTTAACAATGTGGCATGATGATTCCAGAGCATGATCATTACCTGCTTTGTCTGCAAGTCTGAAGATAGCAAGTGAACCCAAGTCTGCATTATAAGAGGTCACCACTATAATTCTCATCAACTATGAGTTTGCCTGGAACATTTAACAATCATTTTAATAGAACAGTTGGGCAGACTTGTTTTGTATCTTCTTGGACTGATGGCTGGTAATCTCCTTCATCTTGAGGGATTGTATAAGCAGATGGAAGGAGAGATGCTAATCCTTGTCATCAATTGTTGCCTTGACCAAGTATGCCCAACTTGAAGATAGCAGTGGAAAGCACCTAACAGCAGACAAGATCCGATAGATCTCTTCTATAAAGCTTAACTCAGTCCTCTCCACTGCAAGATCTGGGTTCAGAAGTTGACACACTGGTAGGGTTATCCTCATCCAACAAGCCTTCCATGTCTGCATAAATCATACTAAGCAGAAAGAATGATGTAGAGTCATCAAAGGATATGTGCTGGTACCTGCCCACAGGATATGCAGTAAACTGCATACTTGCTACCTGCATTGGTGGATTGGCAACCAGCAGGACTTGCGTAAAAATTATGGACCAAATCCCTTCTGACTAACTTGCACCAGCACTAGAAGAATTGGACAAAGTGTATTTTGTGTACCCAAGGATCATCTTGTGAGTGCCTTCTTATAAGCTGAATTTCTTGCACTTAGTGCATCTAGTCGCCAATGTATACCTAACAATGACAATGAAAAATGGGTAAGTAATGAACAAAGGTACAAACTATTCAGAAAAAAGCGCTGAAATATGTCTAATACTAAATTGTAAAGAAAATCAGCTGCACCTGCTTTTTAAAAAATATTACATAATACATACAACAAAATGTAGCAAATGTGGAACATTACTGATGAAAAACTAAACAAATTAACTTATCAATGCTTCAAGCAATGGAAAATTAATAAAATAATACCAACTTTGTAGGTATATAGCTGATATTTAGGCATAAATCTAACAGATTTTGGAAGGTCTAATGATACATTGTTGCCTGTAACATCTGGTATATGAAGGGAGCTGCTATAGTTCAGTGGTTAGTGTGCCAGACTCATGACTGAAAGGGTGTGGGTTAGAATCTTACCATTGGATCAGCCTCAATTGGCTACCCTGGTGTGTCCTTGGGCAAGGCACCTTACTCCAACTGTCTCAGCACTAAATAACCTACTCCTTCTGTTGTGCCACAAACACCAAAAACCACAAACCAAACCAGTATAAGGTAACCACCTAGTGGTGGCAAGGGGGGAAGGGGTAATGAAAATGATATTTTGGAAGAGTGTTTTTCCATATTTACCATTTCTATATTCTATATGTTATATAGATGAGAAAGAAAAATATTTTTGTTTTCTTCCCAGGAAGGCTGGATTCAGGAGCTAGCAGAAGTTAATTACTAAAGTTCATATGACTGGATAATGTATTTGACAGAAATTAATTTAAGAGTTTCTCAATATCTGACCTTTACACCAGTGATTTCAAAGGGTCAGATTACCATCAGGAAGTAATTTTGAGGGGTCACATTACCATCAGGAAGTAATCATAACTGTTCAGAACATATTTAAGATAGACTTAAGACACATACAAATTTGACAAATAATTATGTATGACAAATAAAAAAAAATTCGGTCAGCATATGATTACAGCTTATTCTTCTTACTTAGTGTAATTATGTAACTGACCAAAATAAATTGAATACATATCACTTGATCAGGATTTCTAACATATTCATAAATTCTAAACATTTCAAAACAACTTCAGATTATAGAATAAGACAGAGAAAGCTTCACAGAGCTATATATCTTAATTATTTCAGAATAATAATTCTTTCAAGTAGAACACTGTACAACACCTCCTAAAACTGCATGTATACATTTATATTTTAGATCTGGCTTCATGAGGAATCCACAGTGGTCGAGCGAAAAAAATGCATGCATGTGATACTTCTGGAACAGCCTTTGCAGAAATTTAGACTATATTTCCATGCGATTTTTCCAAAATATTTAGAATACATTTGGAAATTCTTTATTATTTTAAGTTTTTCTCACTTTTGGGCCATATTTTGAGTCTGAATCAGTGAGTTTTCTTGATGATTTGAGAGATATCATATGTATGAAATGGCTACAATATTGTATCATCTTTTCAGTTATTAGGAGTTCCTAAATATACATTTTATATTTGACATCCTAGATAGAAAAAGGGTTATGTATACAGCAAAATTTGCTCAAGAAAGATAAACATCTAATTCTATCATCCAGAAACCATAATTGTAAATAGTATTACAAAAAATGTACTGAAATAAAATTTAATACAAACAACAATACTGTATACAAACAATTTTGAAGGCAAACAGACCAGTTTTCTTTTGTGAATAAATTAGAGACATATCAATGACTATGCTGCCATGGAAAGCAGTAGGTATGTTTTTTAGAGAACATCTGCATACAAGCATAGCTCATCATTATGACTACCCAATTCTCTTCTCATTATTTCTTGAAGTAGCTGACTCAATTACAATAGTAGAAAGCTGAGTCAATCCAACAATATAATAAATATGTAAAATTAGATGGTTACAATGTTGCAATAAGTAAAGATAGAAGGTTTGTAACCTGGTTGCTAATGAGAAAACTGAATTCTGTTTGTTACCTATATGCATATATATGTATTTAAAAAACTTAAGTTATTTTGATTTCATTAATCATGATGTACCTGCGGACAGGTGTGGGGTGTACGCAGCATGTCCCCCGGGATAGGGTCATACCATGCCCCTCCATCCCAGTCTGTTGACACCACCAAGGATTGATTCATGCCACTCAACTGAGATGCATCAACCTGCGGACAAAATTAGAAAATCACCAAATAGGGTACAGACAATTAATTCAATTCCCATAGACTGTAATATCAATGCCTGGACAAATTACTATGCTTTGTGCTAAGACCAGTAAATCAAGCTTGCTTCCTATGAATGATCTATCCAAGAGGAAACTTTTAAAATGATGAAAATGTTATGATGCATGGCTCATTTTTGAGAAACATTCCCTTGTAGGTGCCCACTATAAAAATCCGACCTGGTGAGATCACCCCATACAGTTTACGTCCAGTAGTACCTGTGTTGTGACAGTAATAAAATGAAAATGATTTTTTTTTCAAGTATACTGTTGCATACAATTTGCCCATACATAAGCTTCTTCTGTACAAGAGGCCCAAGTGTGTCTGATATCACTCACCTGCATAACTGACAAGTGCAAGTTTGCGAATGCAAATTCATACACACTGTGGAGCGGAATGAAAAGTTTGGAGCACTTAGTTGCCACATCATCTATTTGGCTATGTAAAATATATGTGTTTCTGGTTTCATGCTAAAAAAAACTAGTTTGGTTGGTCAGAATAAAAAATTTTAAAACTCAGTTTTCCCTCTCCATTTACTGAAAGTGAACCATATATATGTGCAGGGTTCATACAGATCAAGAGAAATGAAATTTGATGACTTTTCATTGACTTTTCAATGACCAATGTTCAGTTTTCAAGGACTACTCTTGGTATCAAGTGTTCTACTTCCAGTTGCTAAGTTAAATACAAGAAACAAAAACAAAACAATAAAGAAATATATAACTGGCTTTTCTGATGCAGATGACAGTGATGACAAGAATAAGATAACACTTTTTGCGCTAATCATATGAACGCTGACATTGAAACAGTGGGCTCTTATTTTTTTTTATTAGTTCCAAGTATTTCCTTCCTTTTGCATTGCTATTTTGATCAGCAATGCCCATTCCAGCAATATCGATGTTTTTTCCGTGCACACTACGTAAAGCGCTCTGTGTTTTGAGATTGCATCTTTTCTCAGCCACTAATGAAGTCTTTGTCTTGCAGCAGGCATTTTGCGATGATCGCTCATTAAAAAGACTCTGTTGCAAATTAACTGTTCTTGCTTGGCAGAAATATGTGGTGAAGTGAACAAGTGCACATGTTTTAATGACATCATGTGAAAAGGATGCTATGCACAATGTCTGATTGCTTCCTGTGGATTATGATAATGGCTAGCAGATGATTGAAAAATCAAACTGTATTTTTCCAATCCTCGCACAATAAAAAGTAAATGACATGAAGCAAAATTTTCCATCATATTTTATTTTTAAGCAAAGTCTCTCAAATTCAATGACTTTCAATACCAATGTGAAAAATCAAGGAGTTTCAAGGCCTTGAAATGAGGTGTTCATTTCTCAATGACTTTCAATGACCCTTAATGACCACATAGCATTACTATTTTAAGGTGTTGAGTAACCTTTAAGTTTTGTTGGGTAATAAGCTATCCAAGCTAATTTTTATACAAAATATTAGTTTATATACTTACCGGTAAGAGTTATTTTATTTTATTTTTTATCTTTGTACTATATTTATATCGTATATTTTCTTCAGTTTTAAATTACAGATAAATCAATTTAATTCCTAAGATGTATTATTTTACTAATTTATATTACTTGTCAGATTGAAATTCATTCAACAATTTTTTTAAAAAGTTTAAAATGTTTTCCAAACAGGAGAACTCTCTTCATGCCTGCCATATTCCCACAGTGTTGGGGGGGGGGGTGAGACTTAAAAAGTGTTTTGAAGTCCCAAGTGGGGGCAGTGCACGTACATGACCCAAAAAGCGACATCATCCAATTGAGAATAAGTTATCTTTTCATATAAGGCTATAGAAAATTACTGGAAATTTAAATTTGAAAAAAAATAAAGTAACATATATGTTTTCTTTATAGCATTTAATACAAGATTACCTCACTAATATGCATGGATCTCTCATTATTGAACCCATCCAAGATCTTGACAATATAACACCAAATTTCAAGTTAGAACAAAATATGTTTTCCAACAGGAAAACAAGCTGAGGTAATTAGATGCAAGATCACCTAATTAGAAAGCATCGATCTTGCTCATTATTGAACTTGTAGGAGATGTTAATGATATAAGCATATATTCCCAGTGTGATCAAAATTGGACAAGGTTAACAAATCAGATGCAAGATCACTTGATTAATCTGCATGGATCTCGCTCATTATCAAACCCATCTGAGATTTTGAGGATATAAACCCATATTCTAGGTTTGATTGAAATTGGATCAGAAATTTGGGCTCCAGAATGTTAACAAACAAATGTTGATGATGCATGATCCCTTGGTTACTTTTTTCCAGTAATTATTTTTGACAATCAGCAACCTTCATTCTTTTAAATACTGTATTTAATCTACCACCTCACATAGTCTGGTACTGTAGCTCAGAAAATAATTACTTGCCTTTGACCTAAAATCAATGTTACTTTCATAATAATCATTCATAGTCAACAGCATTTTACCTTGAAACCTCCTGCAAAAGTATAGTTGTCTCACAATTACAATTCTGAAGATATTTTATTTCAATCTGAGGGCCTGCTTTCATCATAAATTAATATTTTCCACACAAGAAAAAAAGGTTTCCCTCTAAAGCTTCTTATGTGGAAATGTAGAGTATATCTTAAGCTAAATGAATTTCAATGAAACTGCAACAGGACTCTGACAAAGGGAGGTAATCTGGGACCATTACATAGGTTCAACAAATTACTCAATGTCACTGAATGTGCCTGCATAAAATCAGCATCATTTGCCTTTCTTCCTTTAGAGAGGCATATTTGGCAAATGCTTGTATGAAAGATGTGCATGTATAGTGATTGCCATAGAAAAGGGAAGTAAATCTTAGAACCCACTTCTCCTTCTACACAGACTTCAATTTTCACTACCTTTGAGAGACCATGCATTCAAAGTTAATGAAATCTCAAGTTAAAGATTTTATAAATTATCAAAGGAAAATGTTTTCTCTATCATTTGGTTCATTGTACTCGGGGCAGAGAGAGATCCATTTTGGAAAATGGATAAAACTTATTGAAAAATCAGAAGAAAAAAATTAACATAAATTATTTGCCATGCTACAAAAGCAAGATATCAAACTCAACAGATAGTGATAATGTAACCTTGTTAAGTGGTCTGGTCTTGTCTGGGTAGATGCACCCATTTTTTCTTTTAAGTAAATTATGTTCTCCAGGAATACTTACCCGATCACATTAACGTTAGGAATATAAGCTCCGCTACCTCTCGAATCCAGCAATTCCAGAAAGATGAAGAAACTCTTACCCATTGCCTCTCTTTCACCCCTATTGGGTGGTGCTAGTTTAAGCTGAGTGATACATCAACAAGAATGCTTGCTTTTGCAGGGCAGTGTGTGAGGGTTTACTAGTAATGTGATTGGGTTAGTATTCTCAGAGAAACATAATTTACTAAAATATTTACTTTCTCCTTCAAATACTTTCCCCAATCACATTAACGTTTGGAGAATAGGTAAGAGAAGGAGGAAATGCATTAGTATCCAACCTCAACCATCTGCCTCTGTTGAGAGAAGAATATCTGAATTCCCTATAAGAAGGGTAAACCACTCTCCTAATATGAGGGTAGCACAACCAATGGTCAGGTAACCCTTAACCACAGCACTCAGATAAGGATAAAGAATGATTTTCCCCTATAAAGCAGAAGAAAAAGAAAAAAAAGTGGGCGAAACCCACATGCATGAGGCTGTGCTGACCTCAAAAGGGTCTGGAGACCATCTGGGCTGCAGTCACTGGACCCACCTGAGTCTATTCAAATCTCTGTGATGCTAGATGTTGGAAATAAAAACTTGAGAAGGTTGACTGTGCATGCCAGCCAACAGTTTCTATTATATCTTGGATTGAAACATTTCATTCAAAAGTGAGACACATTGAGATTGATCTATCTCATGAGCAGAAATTCTCAAAAGGCGTATCTGGTCCTGAGATAATTCAGAATACGGCGAGTGTATTACTCACTTCAGCCATGAGGCCAGGTCTTCAGGAGTGATATCCTGTTTTCTTCCCTTAATGGGTAGAAAAATATGTTTTTGGAAGCCACAGCTCTTCTCCGTGCATTTCAAATGAATTTTGAGAGCTTGAACCGGGCCTTGCTTAGCTGCCTCTCTTGACGTGTTGATAGAGGAGAGAGCCTGCATACCTACCTTTGATTGCCCCCAGATGTTAACCAGTTCTTAGCTATGAAACCTAACTGCGCCATTAACACCACATAACCATCCAATCAGAACTGGAGATTGTTTGGGTCCCTTGAAAGAGTGTGTAACCTAATCATTCTGCACACTGAGCACAAAGAGGAGGCTAGTCCTATAAGAAAGCATGTCTTGTAAGATGACAGCTTCATACCTCTGGCTATGGTTTCAAACTTCTCTGAGTTGAGCCAAGTCAAAACCCATGAAAGATTCCATTTTGGAAACAGGGTGAGTGATTTAGGCCTATTCAGGTCAATGTTGACCAGCAAGTCTGACAGATCCCTGTTGTGACCTATATTCGCTCTACCATGATGCCTGAATGTGCCAGAAATCATCGAGTGATATCTCCTGTTAGCAACCAGAGCTAACTTTTTCTCCTCAAAATGCCAGAGAAAAAAAGTTATCAACCTTAGACATCAAGGCATTAAAGGGGATGATGTTGTTATCTTAGAACCAGTGAATCAAAACCTGCCACTTTCCTTCATAGGTTTTCAAAGTGGAGGCCTTTTTGCTCGTGAGATTCTCTCTTTGACTGAAGGTTGAAACTTCTTTCTACACAAGGCTCTCCTGACAAGAACCAGGTGTGAAGAAGATGCCTGTCTGGGCAGGGATGAAACACTTGCAAGCAAGGCTGTTTAGGCAGATTGAATTTAGACAGGATCATCCAGGGGTCATGTATCCCTATTTCTTGCAGATCACTGACCCATGACTTGTCCCATCTGAGTGGGGCTACCAAAATGACTTTGCAATTCTGGTTTTTGATTTTCTAAATAACTCCTGGAATCAGATCAATTGGTGGAAATGTGTAGCTCCAACTCCCATCCCAACTGAGTCAGGGTCAGAAATTCTATATCCAGATGGACAAAGTGTTGAGAAGGGATAAAATCTGACTTTTCCCAATTCACTAGAAAGCCTAGGTGGGTGAAAAGTGAGATAAGGCTGTTCATTTCCAGTAGTAAAACAGTACCTAACCTGTGCTTCACAAAGACATGGTGTCCAGGTACGGCAAAGTCGTTGTCGACGAGGAGGTTCTGAACAAGGAGATGATGCAGCTGACAATTTTTTTTAAATGCCATGGATTAAGATTTAGTCCAAAAGGTAGAGCATGAAACTGGTAAATTGTTGCTTTTAATGCAAAGTGAAGGAACCTGTGTGAAGAGGGATGGATTGGACCATAAAAGTATGCCAGATCAAGGCTGACTGCGAACCTGTCCATTTTGATGGAAAGGTATACTGATGATGATGTTTCCATCTTGAAATCTGTTGTTAATATGAATTTGTTTAGCTGACTGAGGTATGTCACCAGCCTGAATTTGCCATTAGCTTTTGGTACCAAGGAAAAGCCATGAATAAAATCCTGGAGATTTCTGCTTGCAAACTCTCTTTACTGCTTGCTTGGAGATTAACAACATGATTTCCTCCATTAAAATCTCCTTCATGGGATTTGTTGGAATGTCCATCATAGAAGGGGAACACAATAGGGGAGTAGGCTGGATAAATGAAATATCTGCAGCCCCTCCAAAACTAATTAGATCACCTATCTGTTGTTTGGAAAAAGGTTGATCCAAGCATGACTGAAATGAAGCAGTCTGGCACTGACTAGTAGACTCTCCGTGGATGGTGAGGTTAATGATTCATTGGTGATTGTTGGGAGGCTTGGGGAAAAATAAACTTTGCTTCCTTTCACCCTCACTGAATTGCTTCCTGGACTGAAATGTGTTGCCATCTGAAGCCTTGTTGTGGTTGAGATTGCTGTTATTGAGAGGAATACTGTCATCTACCCCTCTGCCTCCTAACATCTCTCCTTTGTGGAAGAGACTGTTAGGGACAAAAAGGGCAGGAGTAGGTGAGGTGAGCCAGAGGGGGTTCCTCTTGTGACACCTACTTTCGTACATCCTCAAAACAACCCACAAACAACAGTGGTGAGCTGATGGGCAATGATTGCAAAGGCAATGAATGATGCAGCTTCAGCAACAATGAATGCAGAAATGTGTCATGCCATATCAGATCAAGATTCAATTCATGGTGTGGTGAACTGCCCTACTGACCACTTTGGCTATGTGGGCAGTCGACTTCCACACATGATTACCTGCTTTTACAGCTAGGTGAAAAATCTCCAAAGATGCCAAGTCTAGCATCAATGACGTGCCACCATATTCTGCATCAGTTTCAAAGTTGTCCCAAATACATTGTGTGAGACCTTACAGAATATCAGGTTCAACATGTGTTCTGCCGCAAAGTTCTAATCAACGGTCAACATGTGAACTGCCACAATGTTCTTTTCAGCTGTACATTTCCAAATATGTGTGGTACATACATGTGTTATATTATATTGGTAAGAGGCTCACCAAAAAGAAGGCTTGTGAATTCTCCAGGTCACACTTTTTCTCCAAAAGACAGTCAGAGATAAAGCCAATTTTTGCACACTGTGGGAGAAAATTAAATGACTAACTTCCTTCCTCAACCTCTCCCAAAGCCCTGACTTTGTACTTGTAGCTTGTAGACAGAGGAAGTGGGCAATCTGATGGAGTTTAGATTCTATATAATTCTTCCACCACAGCTTTAAAACTAAATTCCGTCCTTTTTGTGATGGGATTAGCATGAATCATCATATCAGGTTTCCCTCCCCCCATCACTGGGAGGGGTGAGTTGTCCTTGTCTGGCAATGATTCCATACATGCATACAACATGCCAAGTGTCATGGTGAGTGGCTGTGGCACTGTCCTCAGTATTTTTCTACTGGGTAGTTCATGTCAGGCCTATCATCTGTACTGGCAGTCAGGCAACTGATAATGCATATTCCACCTGGCCGGAAGTCAAGAAGGAAGGCTGAACAGAAGGCCTGAATGATGGTTGGATGACAGGCTGAAAGGAAGGCCCAGCAGTCAGCTGGAAGGCCAGTTGGCCAGCAAAAGGGACAGACTGGTTATTCTGATCCCCATAAGGTTCTGCATACAACAGAATAGACAGCTGGTATGCTGCACATTTGAGAAAATGAATTGCCTATCACCAGGCTGGAAAGAAGACATGGAAGGACAGTTAACAACCAGTATGGCAACATGTGGCAATCATCAGTAGAAACATATATCAGCCAGATCAGAATCAAACCCCATGCATCCTGCCCTACGGCTGTAGGCCATACTCGGACATTCAGGGTGACTTACACCCACTGGGCTGCCAAACTAAGGGAGGACACTCTCCTGTAAGCTCCGAGCCACTATTGGAGGTTTGTCAAACTAAGGGAGGACACTCCCCCAACTAAACAAAAGCATTATTTGACAAACATGACCCATGAGGGTGTAACAATTTCCCAGACAAAAAATCAACTGCACTGTTCCCTCTTTGATCAATCTCCTCATCATTGACTCCATGAAGATAGTGGTTTGGTGTCGTTCAGACACATCTAGAGACTCGGCATTATCCACTGCTAGCTGACTGGATGTGATGGTAGTTGACAGTATTTTCTTGGGTATCTTTGGCACAGAGAGGGAGGGGAGTGTGTGCCAACAAGCACCCCCCACTACGCTGACAAGGGAAGACAATTTTGGGTGGAGACTCAACAAATCACACTCTGGAAAAAACATATCATGCTTCACTTTAGTCTTCCTCTCTCTCCTCTTGATGTTCTTTGTGACGATGGAAGACACGTCCCCTCTAACCAAGACTTGCAAATGTTACATGGTGTTGTAGAAGTACATTTCATACAGCAAGGCAAGATTCATGATTATCCTTGCTGACCTTGTACTTGTGATCCTTATTACATTTTGCCATTGCATCTAAAAAGAAAAAAAATTAACAAGCCAAAATATGAAAATTCAACAATACCTGCAATATCACAAAAAGTCAAATTTAAGCATGCTTGCAAATCAAAAGTACAGCACGCATGTATGTGATGCTATTGTGAGTTACGACATCATAAAAAATATATTTATGTATAAATATATATGCAAAATCTCAACAAAGGTTATCAATCCTTTGCAGACACCTGAATGCATAAAATTTCACCACAATTATGGGTGGATGGTTCAAAATCATGAAGATTCTTGAAGGATTTGAACAGGCAATACGGGACAATGTTACTCTGACCGAGTGTAAGCTTAAACAAGCGCCACTTTGTGGGGGGTGAAGGGGAGGTAATGGGTAAGAGTTTCTTCCCTTTGTCTATATGGTATATAGACATGAAAGACAAAATGTTCATTTTTCCGGAATTGCTGGCTTAGAGAGGTAATGAAGCTTATATGCCTGATGTTTAATGTGATCAGGGAACGTATTTGAAGGAGAAAATGCAATATTTTTAAACAAACCTTTAATACTTGCAATATTCTAATTCCACTTTTGAAAGTCAAGAATTGTTAATCATACATTTATGTGCTCGAATATACAACATATAGATTTTTGGGAATGTGTTGTTAAGAGCGCTACTGAGAAAATGCATTACACAGCATTTTATTAAGCTATCCCAAGATACCTGTTTTTAAAATCCAGCGTGACTAAAACTTGGTACTGTAAGTAAAAAGGTCTAAAACTTGCACAACAGACAACTTATTCCTAAAATTACAAACAAATTCACCCTAACTGGCTGATAAAACAGGTGAGAAAGGGGTTGGGCATATTTTATCTGGGTCCTTTTCCACTGTGTGTATCTGCTGCTAATAAGCACAAACAACAAATTCAATTCCCAACGATCATAATGTTATTGTTTGGCCAAATTACAATATGTTCTTAATAATACTTTAAAATCATGCTTACATTACCATGAACAATCTATCAAAGAGGAAAGAATTAAAATTATGAAAATGATATGCTGTATGGATTGTTTTTGAGAAAAATTCCCTTGTAGGTGCCTTCTGTAAAAATCTGACCTGGTAAGATCGCCACAGCAACAGCAATAAAATGAAAATGGTTTTAGGTACAAGCCTACTAGTACAATTTATCCATACACTGGCTTCTTCTCACAAATTACATTCATATTTTCCCAGTAATTATTTTCTGCCAATCAGCACCTACATTCTTTTAAATACCATAATTAATATACCACTACACATAAAATAACTCGGTGCCTGTGACCAAGTAGTCTTTTTTTCAAAAGCTGTTATTAATTTACAATTTTGGGGGACAAACTCACCATCTGTTACATTTACAAGCACTGACTGGTAGTCTGAAGCTTCATATTTTTGTATCTATTCAATCATATCTGCTGAAGTTCAACCATAAATATAGGACTCTTAAATATATGTATGATTATATGCATATATGCATGTGATATCAGTAATGTTACCAAAAAGATGACCAAGAATATCTGGTTACTATAAAAAATGAAAGAATTCCTAATTTTTAACCACAGGATAATGTTTTATAAAAGTTATATTCAACCTCATCTAGACTACTGCAACATCATATGGGGTAATACTTCTAAAACAAATTTTTTTAAAGTGGAAAGACTTCGAAAACAAGCAACAGGGGTAAAGCTAGACTTGAATTTTAGTGAGAAGCGACTTCTCTTTTTCTCCTTTTGGACAGAATAGGGAGAAGTGAGAGAAGAACAGGGAGAAGTGGCAGCATAGCAAGAAACACAATATATATATATATGTGTGTGTGTGTGTGCGCGCTTTGGTTTTCTTATTTGAACTGTGTCATGTATTTCTCATTATGCATATTTGCATTTAACATTATCTTCAAGTAGAAAATTCTCTTACGTTGTATGTATATTATAAACACATTTTGTAAGTGTATGAATGTATCATACTCATATGCAGTGTATTTATACTTGAAAGTGTGCATGTTTAGATTGAGAGAAATATGCAATGTATTTTGGCCATATGACTTCCAAAAAGCATAGCAGAAACTATAGATTGTAGTTAATTTTTACTGACAGGAGTACATAGATTTTTTATTTTTTGTTAGTTTATTCACTAGAAAATGGCAGTCAAAAACATTTCTAAACTAGTTTGAAACAACCCCTATAACACACACATGAAAGCACATGTACATGTGTCTTTAACATCATAGTGTTCATACATTCAAACCAGTGGTCACTGATGAGTAATCTCAACTTTACAACTGCATTTTGAGGGAGTTGATTCTAAATTAAATGGTAATCTTTTGACTCGTTATTTGGTGAAGTTTTTAAAGTCGATGCATCTATTTTTAGAAACGGATTTTCTTCATATGACCTCTCACTTTCTAGCTTCGTTACAACAATCCCTAGATAGCATTAAAAATTTATAGTTTTAATATCTGTCTACGTACTCATAATAGTGTCATGTATTGGTTGGATATTTATTTCTTTGCTACTTTTTCTCGTATTTTCACAAAAAAGAGAATGTACAAAAACAACCTTGACCTTAAAGTTACAGCGCTGATTGATTCCACAAGCATTGTCCAATATGTTTCTGACCAACACGTTTTATTTTGAGGCTAAATCTTTTATCACACAATAGTTACACTTTGCTTTCTACGAATTGTATAATTTTCTTAAATGTGTGTGTCCAGTGAATTATGACAACAGACAGTCTAATGAAGACGTACTTCCAAGACACACCGATGTCGGCCATTATTACCCTTTAGCAGGTTCACCGACGGTTTCAAACTGATTTTATGAAGAAAATAATGCAAGCAGGGCAGTTTAAATCTTCAAAATATACATTCAGAAAGTGCTTTCACCAATTCTATTCTTAAAACACAAATTGTTATTTACATATAGATGATTTAGTTTCGAAACAGAAGTTAAGCTTTCATCATTCTAATGATAACTTGCGGAAATCAGGGAGCGATAACGTGCGAGGAAAAGAGTGAATTGGTCAATCAGCTATTGAAATACTTGCCGGTGAGTGTGCAAGAGTTTGTTTTGTTAACGCAATTGCTATAAACACCTGCCAAGGTATAATGCAATCAATTTCACCTTAATACCATACTAACTACTTGGCAATGTTGAGGGAGTATCTCAAAAGCCATAAACTACTGTCACTCAGTGTAGATCTAAAAAAAAAATTTAAAAAAAAAAATTACAGGGCAAAGTTGTTTTTGCTTTCTTAATGGATGAAGGCGAAGTTTACATTTTTTTGGCGACTTAGTTGCCCACTTCGTCTGGTAGTGTGACCCCTGGAGCTATCAGAATTATCCTTGACAATAATGTTGATAATGTCCACAAATGAATGAATGATTTGAGGATCATGACTGTCTATGAAAGAATATGTTTAAGAAAAGCTTAATTTATGTTTAACGTGTCTAATGGTTCTATGCCAAATTATATAAATGATATGTTCAGTAAAAAGACAAATAATGACAATACAGATTCTAGTCTACTGATGCTACGCTCCATGTCATCTAATAACTTTCTTCTTCCTAAGCCTAAAACCAAACTGTATAAAAATAGTTTGGCTTTCTTGAGTCCAATCATTTCGAACTGTCTACCTAAAGATGTTAAAGAAGCAGCATCAGTGCCTTCCTTTATCACAGATGTTTCAAATGGATGCAATCCAGATAATCTCTAAACAGGTCATGGCTAACTTTGTTGTATATTTGTATATGTATATATTATATAAAATGTCTCTGGGTGTTTACTTGTGTGTGTGTGTGTGAATGAAAAAGTTTTCAATCATGCATGTTTGTGTACACAATGCTCCGTATGCTGAATCCGTACTCTGTTGCTCTTGTGTACACTAAGCTGTATTTTATATATTTACCTGTACATACATAATTCAGGGCCACAAGGGAGATTAGTTTTTGTACTAATTGTGTCACCCTATAAAATAAAGACTTTATTACTATTATTATTATTATTATTATTATTATTATTATTATTATTATTATATTATTTAATATCAAGATTAAAAACAAGAAACCTGTCAAAACAGATGCTGCATGAATTGATTTGAAATACATTACATCAATATAACTAGCAACAATTGGAATTTAAGGAATTTCCACATAAT
This sequence comes from Margaritifera margaritifera, assembly GCA_029931535.1. Lineage (NCBI taxonomy): Eukaryota > Metazoa > Mollusca > Bivalvia > Unionida > Margaritiferidae > Margaritifera > Margaritifera margaritifera. The sequence continues at coordinate 174,415 of JAQPZY010000751.1, read as the reverse complement.
GAAGAGAAGATCAGGAATTGTGAAGCAAGAAGAACACACAGTATGAGCAACCAGGATGTCAAACTTCTGCTTAAAGATTCATGAATTAAAATGGTTTTTTAAACACTGCCATAAAATATATAACTGTACATGATTCACTTCTTCTGAGCTGAATAGGTTTAAAACCTTTCTTGGCAGCGTTAATTCTAACTCCACAAAAGTTTATGAAACTTTGACCAGGACTTGAAATGTTCTATTACAAACTGTTTCATAATGTAGGATGCAATCCAGATAATCTCTAAAAAAAAAGGTTATGGCCAACTTTGTTGTATATTTGTATATGTATATATTATATAAAATGTCTCTGAGTGTTTGCATGTGTGTGTGTGTCTGAGTGTGTGTATGTGTGTGTGCATGTGAATGAAAAAGTTCTATTACAAACTGTTTCCTAAATTTTTATATTTTTATATAAAAACTTTAAGATTACCTTCAACAGTTGCTGAGAAACTTCTAAGTGCTATGCTATGACAAGTGGTCAGAATCATTTTTTTAAAATTATGTTTATTACAAATTGCAAAATTCAACTTTATTCAGGAGGTAAATTTTACATGTAATCATTATGAATCATGCCTAAAATACTGAAAGATAGTGACATATGGCAATGCAATTTTCTAAATAAAAGAAATATGATAAAAATTAAAGAATGCTGAAATTTTACCAAATATGGTAGACATCCAATCAATCCATATGAATTAGTTTGTACCTGTAGCTGTTCTTGGTTTCCAGGCAGAGAGTTCATTGTTATGATGAGGTCAAAGTTGGTGCAGTCTCCAGTCTTCTTCACAAGCAAGGATCCAATGTTGCGTATGGACTCAAGCTCTTTGTTCATCTCGTCAACATCTAGGGTGATATTTATACCTGGAAACATTGAATTAAATGTGAATACAAAGACAAATAGATCAGTTATCCAAAAAGTCATAACCATCTTACCCTTTGTCTCACACTGTGAACACAAATATTAAAGGGTCTGAATAAAATTAGCAACTATTCTCTTTCTGCAATAACTGAAAACCCTTGAACTTGACTTAGTTTATCCAAATAACAGAAGATAAAGCATGAAACAAGAATGCCAGGACCTGCATGTCAAGCCTTACGCTCAAATGAAAAACTTTAACCAAAAATCTAACACATCTGTTGCCAACAACAGAAAAGTGACTGCTATATTTCCCAGTCTACTGTTGTGGCCTCACCAAAACTAAACAAACTGTTGGAATGATGAGATATAAAAAAACAGAATGTAATCACTGATTATAAAGCTCACCGCTATGAAGCTTTTATGTGTCTTCAGTAGCTATTGTAAACATTAATTATCATCACCAAAATAAATTCTGACTAAAGTAACCTTGTCTTGTGCAACATTGGCTCTGGGACTGGGCATAAAATGCATAACAAAATAACAAAAGCTATTTTATACAATATAAAATAAGACTGATGTATGCTGATGAGTTGATAAAGACCAGAGAGTATTTTTTTTCAAATTACTGCTCTTAAAATCTGTTGCAGTTGCTATTACCACTGTCCACCTACAAAGGCCAGATTTTACCTTCAGTCACAGGTTTTGAGTAACCTGGAAGTGACAGCCAGAATCATCACTTTTACAAAATAGTTTATGTATGAGTAATCACCTTGATTAGCCACTACTGACACATGAAATGCATGTAGTCACAGCGCTAATGCTAATTCAAAATGTGCCTGGTATAGACATTAATATGGAACATTTACCACTGAATAAAGATATTTATTCCTACTTTCAACTGCACAGGTCAGTAAGGGCTTTCTAAGTAGGCTATACAGCATGAAAAATCTATGTCAGGGCTCTGGAAAACCACTTGTCCTCTCGTATTTTCTGGCTCTTAACTTAACACATCTAATTCATAAATTTGTGAGATAGCTTGTTGAAAAGCAAAACTTCTTGCATTAAAGTGGCTTATAGATTGCTGAAATGTGTAACTGTAAATGCAAAATCCATTAAGAAATTGAGGGCTAGGTGTAAAACTGTAATTTCTAGAGTTACAAACTTTGACGTGTATTATATATTTACCTAGGTGCCATGTATTAGATCGGTTTTAAACTCACTACTGTCTTCACTTTGAACATAATATTTTCATACATTGGACCCATTTGAACTCAGCTTGCAAAAAATTTCCTAAGAGCTGTATGTGGTCTTGAATACTTAACCTAGGCCAATAAAGCTTAAAATGTCAGTCACAGTGACATTCTTTGGTTGTAAGGGCATAGTACTAACAGGGATGCATCAAATTATAAAAGTTTCATGACTTTAACAAGAACAGTATACAAGAAACACACAATTTCAAGTCACTGGAGCATGAGGTCACAGAGACCTCATTTTGCAATAAGGTAAAGTACTCATCAAGATGCATTCCCTCACCAAGTTTTATGATATTTGGAAGGATGGTATGTTTATAGCATTCATAAACCCATGTGTTCATGAAATAAACACAAAAATTTAACCAAAGCTAGTGAAAAAGTGAAATATCGGTCACAGTGACTTTCCTTTCTTGTAAGGATGTGATGCTAATATAGATGCATAACATAATCAAGTTTCAGGATTATAGCATGAATAGTACCTGAGAAATGAACCTCAAAGACATATTTTAACCAGTCAGTGATGCATAAAACATTGGTCATAGTGACGTACTGTTGTAATAAGTACTTAAAAGATGCATCCCGTCACCATGTTCCATGTTTCTAGGCAGGACAGGATGTACACATCATGCAAAAAATCCATGAGGTCATGAGCTAAACACAGAAACTTAATGCAACTTAATGTGAAATGTAGGTCACAATGACGTTCCCGTCAAATCCAACAGTAAAGTTTCATTTCATCAGGTCTTCAAACATGTGTTTATGAATGAAAATAAACGTTAGTTGTTGTTGCAAGTATTTTTTTTTTAATTGGGGCTGAGGCTAGATATATTGAAGGTCTGATCTGTGCTGACACACTGCGACATTGTTAAACAGCAGATATCATAGTGCGAGGGATTAATTATTGTAATATCTATCTGAATTTAAGTATTCAAGTATAGACCTATGGGCAATCATTCAATTATTGGGTTTTGACAAGTCCAGTTCATAAGTTTTCACATCTCTTTTGTTTTGTACTTTGTGGCTGTAGCGTATTTAAACAATTGAGAAAACATAAGATTATTATGATCAACTTATGTCCAATGTCCAACATGTGGAGTTTGCTAATGGTTATATGAACTTATTTGTCAGTCAAGTCCAGCAAATATGGTGAATTTAGGATCTCTGGTATATATATATATATGAATGACAGAAGGTTTACATTAGTATACCATGTACCTGACTTTGTTTTCCCTTTGAACGTTACGCTGATTGTTCCAGTGACAGGCGGTGATGCTGCTGATATTCTTGATATCACACTTGCCTATGAGAAATGAGAAATAAATGTATATTGACATTATCAATCTTTTAACATATAATGTATATCAAATCTCTTCAACAATACAAGATGATCTAAGTTCCATGATTATGCATAATTTTCCAAGATTTTCTTATTAGTAGTTCTTAGTACAAATTTCATGAGAAACAAAAATTCTGCAGAATACCATGTCTTGCCTGCTCTGCTGTGGCATATTCCAAACAAGCAGCAAAGTTATTGGAGTGTGAAAAGTTGGCCACTGTGATCTCTCTTGCTTATAACAAGCAGTACCCTCCTCAATGATGATACCCATCAAAATCTTTCAAAAAAACTTAAAGCTGATGTTTATGCCAACAACAAACTCCATGCCACTGGAAAAGCAATACCTATATCTCAACAACGGCTGTCACATTTACCAAAAATTGTAAAAGTCTGTATGACCATTGGAACCTGAAACAATTCCATTTAAACGTGATTAATTCACTTGCATGCCAGAACTGGCAACTTGTGGAAAATGTGAGATTTTTGTCATTAAAGATATTGACAGGAAAAGTGAAGTCTTCTTAATCAAGTCCGAAAATAATTATTTCCATAATAATCCAGATTACTTGATAGGATAAATTACCTATTTATCTAGGCTTTCACTCAAATTCTGACTGAACAATGGCCAACTCAAGTATCTAGAAACTTCAGCAAAATGAGGTTGAGGTATATTATACAATACAGACTGACTCGTTGCTCTAATGATTCCACAAATGACAATAATGTTATCAAGATTAAAGCAAGCATCAAACTTACCCTTCCATATCCAAATGAACTGAATCTGCTCCGGTACATAAATTTCCTTAAGCAGTATTTGTATATGTAGACCAAAAGTTACAAAATGTGTATTCCATGACTACACTGTTAAAAAAAAAGTTAAGCCCACCACAATCTTACCTCAGAGAAATAACACAGAAACGTATACATTTCAGTCACATAGAATTTACAAGCTAAACAATAACAGACATTTTCTTGATTTTCTCTATAAAAAAAAATTGAACAGTTTGGATACATGGAAGTCAGACAGTATTAATGTCTATGCGAAAATAATATGTGGCGCTTTTTTATTTTCACTAGTTTAGCCAGTGGCTTTCACACCAAGCAGTGGTGGTATCTCAAAAGTTACTCCCTAGCATAGTGATCGCTAAAGACAGACAAGGTTGTTAAGCCGATACTGCCAATATTTTCCTTTTTTGATAAAACCAAGCATGTTGGAAAGCAAATTGTTTTATTTATCAGTTACATGGAAGACAGGTTTGGTGAATGCTACAAGACTAACATGAAACAATGTCATTTACACATGTAAACATGAAGGTCTCAAATAGGCTTTGCAGGTGAGCCAATAAACCAAACAGTGGAAGTCTGTTTAGCCAAATCACAAATATAAAAACAGCTTTCTGATCTGAACTGAATCCATCTTCGCTTCTTTTTTCCAATTACTGTTGGTAACATCCTTTTTCCTATTATGGTTGATTACATGCATATACCCAAACATCTGTATATCCAAACTAAACAGATGTCCTCAAAGCAGTTCAGATAAATGGACTTTTACTGTATTGCTTTTGAAACATTTGATAGAAGGCATTCATAGTTATCAGGAGACAAAAATACATTATCAAGAACTTTAACATACCTGACTGTTGGTGAGTGTGAAGAGTCCAAAATCATAGCCACAGTCAAAAGTTTTCATATCAATGGAGTAAACACCAGCTGTGGATCTTGTCACTGTCACTAGATCAATAATGGCCCCATTTGCTTTAGCAGCCTCAAGCCTCTGAAGAGCGATTTCAGCTTGAAAATAACATGAATTTGTATATTCCATACATCTTTAAGTATTGTAATGTTGGTGAAAAGGCATACAAGATACAGCCTAAATACATAAATGGAAAAATTATGATGTTTATGTAGGAAACCTACCATAGTCTGTTGTGGTCTCCTGAAAGCTGATGGTCAACATGTCAATGAAGATGTCTGAGTCCTTCTCCACTGACACCTTCTCCAGGAGAAAACTGAAGTCTCCATGTTTATTCTTCAGCCAGTTATAGATGTTAAGACACTCATAATGCCAGCTGTACAAGAATGAAAATAAAATAACCATCAATTATATCAGATTCTTTTATTGTCAAAGTATCTCGAGATGATCATGATACTAATTTTATGTAATATCTACATAGAAAAAATATTGTTCTTGTTAAAGCACAGAAAATGACAAAGAATCATAACTGCTTCAGAGGAATAGAGATCTAATGATGCTAACTGAGTAGATGGATAGATCAACAGATGAATATAGATCAAGAAATGGATACAAACCTTGAAACAGGCAATTTTACCAGTGAAACAAAAACGGAATGCAAATAGAGTACAGGATCAAATGAAATGAGTGCAATCTGAAGGAAACAGAAAGCACAAAATTGCAAAACACAACACAAAATGATGAAAGATAAATGAAAACAAAATGAAATGCTATTTCTATTTTAGAGCCATACTCATTGATTATGACAATAGATCCTGCAGGCATTGGCCCAGTTATGGCTAAGAATAATCTAGTCAAAATTATATTTACTGCTAAGGGTCATGCATGTAGGTTATGAAAATGAATGTTACATTGGCGAGCCAAATTTGACTAAACCTACAATCAGCCAAACTTAGAATTCTAGAAGTCATACCTGCAGGTTCAACAAAATGGACATTGCAGCCAGTAGCCAAATTTGGATCAGGCATACATTCATCAAAAATTTGGTTTCTGTCTAAAAGTCATACATGTACATTATGGAAAGAGACAATGTAGTGGATAGCCAAATCTGGCTAATCATACAGTTAGCTATATTTTGGTTTCTAGCAGCCATGTGGTTTACACAAAAAGGCATTGCAGACACTAGCCAAATTTTGGCTAAGCATACATTTAACCAAAATTTGGTTTCTGCCTAAAAGTCACACATGTATGTTATGGAAAAAGACAATGAAGTGAATAGCCATATTTGGCTAATCATACAGTTAGTCAGATTTTGGTTTCTAACAACCATGTGGCTTATACAAAAGGCACTGCAGACACTAGCAAAATTTTGGCTAAGCATACATGTAACCAAAATGTGGTTTCTGCCTAAAAGTCATACATGTGTGGTAAGGAAAAAGACAATGAAGTGGATGTCCAAATTTGGCTAATCATACAGTTACCCAGATTTTGCTTTCTAACGGCCATGTGACTTATACAAAAAGGCATTGCAGACACTAGCCAAATTTTGGCTAAGCATACATTTAACCAAAATTTGGATTCTGCATAAAAGCTATACATGTAGACTATGAAGATAGAAATTACAACCAATAGCCAAATTTTGGCTAAGCATACATTTAGCCATAAGCTGGTGTCTGTCTATGAGTTAAAACCAATGGCAATGAAGAGCAACTTTGTAGTCAATAGTCAAATTTGGCTAAGTATACATTACTTGTGAACTAGCCACACTAAGTATGGCAATAGGGATCCTTAGCCAAAATTTGGCATATTTAAAGCCTGCCTTGCTACTCCAACAGACAGCAAAATTATGATATAATTATATCTAGGGATTTAACCAGATATTGGTGAAAAGGACTACAAAGATTTTCATCATGAGCATTTACTACTTTGGGCTAATATCAATAATGCTACAAAAGAGCAGCATTTGGATACTTGCCATATTCCCAGACAGTGTTGGGGGGGGGGGGGGGGTATACTAAAAAAGTTTGTTTTAAGGTCCCAAGGGAGGTCAGTGCGCGTGACCCCCCAAAAGTGACATGTCCAATTGAGAAAAAGCTATCTTTTCAAATCAGCCTATTCCAAATGACAGGAAATTCAAATCTGAATAAAAGAAAATACAATCTATTTTCTTGGAAGCATGTAATATACTTACAAAAAAAAAAAAAAAAAAAAAGTAGACTTGGCATTGTCAAATAACATCACCACAAACATGGTCATAACCTCACCACAGACATTAAATACAAAAATATACCAAGTTACTGTCATTAAAATCCATTGGAGAGTGGAATGTAGTTTTAATTAAATGCAGTCTTTGCTGTTTTCAATGGTTTAGTAGTGGTTTGATGGTAAAGCAAGTGATATTTGTGTTCACAAATATGCCTACAGTTTTCCTTCGCGAATGTGCATCCACATCTATGTTGGCGCAAGCAATGGCCAAAGTTGCTAAAAGTGATAAAACCTGTAAGATGGCAATGAATATCCATTTTAAAACAATGAATCTGCCAATGAAAACATTCAAGGTTTGTGGTAGTCGGCCGAGTTGCTAAAGTCTTTGACCAACGCTATTGTAATGTTTTTTCGAGGTTAAAGTCACAACTATGGCAGTGAAGATTTAATTTATTCTCAGGCTGAGTTAATGAAAAAAGGTACTAATTTATGCAAATACACAATTTGTCATTTGATCAATGATTTAATACATTTAAGTTTTTAAAATTCCATGGTGCAAGTTCATTTCAGGTTAACCAGATATTCAAACATGTTAATGTTTTCAGGAGTTATTTGATCACATGATAAAACGTTTATTGCAATCATGTAATTGTCCAAGGAAAATATGCAAACGTTAAGGTGGCAAAATTGTCGAAGCAAATAAGATTATCTCATTTTTTTAGCACTTCTAGTGCATTATGTATTACAATTTTCCTTTGCCCCTTTAAAATGTTGTGTGTCCCCCAAATCTGGAGGATGAGGGACACAGTGCCCCCTGACCTTTGGATCCTAGGTGAAACACTGCATTAGAGATTGAATGGTGCTGTTGTTCAACCTACTGAAATAATCATGTTTTGAATTTTATATATGGAGTAAAAATCTGAGTTCAAAGAAACTTTGCCGCTGATCACAAACTTTCATAAAGATGACTTCAACATTCTCATTCAATACATTATGCAGTCAGTGATGTGTAATAACATTTGTTTTTCAACACACATCTGTTTGATGTACTTAAATTCAGACAAATTGGGTTGTTCCACTTAGAGTTCTTTACCTATGCAAATTAGCCTAATGGGCTCTCCCTCAGAAGTGCACAAAGGATTTGACACGACACATCACCCTAGCTATTGTGAGCCAATTCAGTAAATCTCTGAAAGGTGGCTTGTTTATCTCTGACCACCTTACTTTTTAATTGTCTTTAAAACAACTGTATAAACTGCCCCGAGGATAGTTTTACATGAGCTCTGAGCAAGATTGTTTACTGTTATACATAATACAGATTATAGGCATATATCACTGTGATCAAGAAATGTACATTTTATTTTCTGTTGTTTTTTTTTGTGGAAAATGTTTTGTGTGTGCTAAGATTGCTGAAAATCGTGTCTTTTGAAACACGACCGTGTCAGGGGGTTTGGGAGTCGAAAATCATGTTTTATGCGTGACACGTCGTGTTATGGCATGTATGCATTTGCAATTTTGTGGGAATGACCATTATTATTAGGTACTACATTATGTACTGCAATGTCTAAAAGGACACTGAATTTTGTTTTAATAAACAAGACAATATACATATCAGCTATAAATAATTATCAATTTTATTATATATAATCATGTTGATTTTAAGTTACTTCTCGAAATCTGTCTAAATGAATTATGGAATATACAGGTCTAAGGCTTAACTTCATGTATTTTTTGTATATAAAATACTGTGATTAGGCAACAGTTGACATCCTCTCTGGACTCTGAAGTGAATTCTTTAAAAAACAAAAAAATTGCTCAGATACAAAAATAGTCATGAATATATTGTAAAATTGGGGAAAAATTATCTGAGAGAGGAGACTATACAAAGAGATTTTCAGTACTGTGTCTCATTTTTCGAAAAAACCAACTTGAATACCAATCTGGTGTGCTACATCTACCTGCAGTTTATTAGAAATCTGATGTCGAACACATATCACTACTTATTAACTGTTCAATCTGTTAGTGAAACATTTATTCCTATTGTGATAAATAAAGCCATTCTTTGTTCTAAATCTGTCTTTCAGCATGCCATTTTGGCATATACTAATAGTCAATTCTAGACCCTGTGATAATAACAAACATGTTTTTTGAGAAAAATGTTATCTGGAAGAGGACATACCAACAAAATGTAGGGTATAAATCTTGTGGATAAAATTGGGACTTTCAAAAACTAAACTTGCCCACGACATAACTATTGCCATCAAACACTTGTCAGACAGCAAAAACAACTAGTCCCAAGCATCGGACTATACAATTTGTACAGCCCTAATTATATTTTATTTGTCATAAATTCAATGCTGTCATTTGAAATTTTATGCATTTTCTGTTTTTATTAAAGCAAACTTTAATAAGACAAGATAAGAAATAGTTCACTCATTTAGTACTATCAAAAACAGATATCCCAACTTTGGAAAATGTATCTCAAATGAATAAAATTCACAGAAATGACGAATGGTAGTGATAAATGCAAAATCAGAATGCAGTTGTGAGACTGTAAACAAAAAATGACAAGAGGATAGCTGAAATGCAAATGGAACACAAATGAAAATCAGTATGAACACAAATGAAATACAGTATGAACACAAATGAAATCTAAATGAAGTGCCAAAGAAATGCGAACAAAATGCAGATTTGGTAAAATTACCCATTTCAGGGTTTGTAGATAGATAGATAGAATGACAGATAGATTGATGGTCAGACCAAATTACAGACAGAATGATTGATTCTTTAAACCTGTGTATCAAAGATTTATGCAATGTACAATTTTGAAGAAAAAAAAGTTTTTCCCATTGTACTGCAAAATACTGTGTTGAATATTCAATCAGGATTAGACCAGAATAATGAAAATTCAAGGAATATTTCATTGTCAATATTTCTGCTTGCAAAGTAAATCTGAATGATGAAATGAGCTTCCAGTCCCTTAATGTGAGATGTGTCTTCTTAGCTCAGTGGTGAGATGGGCCTACGTAGATCAGTGGGCAATCAAAGGTATTTAGAAGACAGGACAAAAGACATCAATACAGAGTCACTGCCAGTGCACTGATGCACACTTGTCAATGAACTGAACCCAAGTAGAAACTATTTTAATTTGCAATTCAACATGATCAGTCCTCCCTCAAAGTTGAGTTAAATTAAAAAATGGTCAACAAATCAAAATAATGCTAAATTTTACTAATTTTGTCTGAAAGTAACTCATGAAAGTGACAACTTTGTGCAAAACTGCTCTTCACCTATTTTAGCAAACCACTGGCTAGTTTAGTAATTGTGAAATCTCATCACTTGAATATTTTTAATACAGCAAATAAAAAAATTATTTGCTTAAAGTGTATTAATAGGTTTAAGATTCAAATAACAATTTAAAAAATTGATGAGAATTGTTGACTGTTAAAAATGAAAAAATTGAATGCAGGGCATCTTACTTAAAGAGTTGGATATTTCAAAATTTTTTGCTTAACAACTTTATTGTAAATAATTTGAAAACAATGTGACATGGTCCTTTTACTACTTTCCACCTACCTTGTGAACTCTTCAGTAAATTGATGTTCAAATGAGTTAGTGATGGGTCCAACTGTCACTCCAGATGCATCATTAAAGGTGTAAGTCAGCTTCACCCAATTCTTTAGGTGGCCCCTATAGGCAAAACACAGCTGGAATGACATGAAAACTGTTGAACTGAAATGGAATTTTAGGATTTGTGACATGAATTAATGCACAGTTAACACCCATAAGCTTCACAATATGGGTGTTAACTGCAACCACTATATAACACTTGTAAATGATCTTATGGAACACTGCAAATTGAATTCATCCAGTATCTCATCAATATAAAACTGCATGTCAAATTGGGTTTAAGCCCAACAAACCTTGAGAAAGTTAAGCTGCAGAAACAAGAGTTTGGGTGAGATTGGCAATCAGGTGCCATAACTCCTCCAAATGATGACAGAGAAGGCTGGAAATTGAATTATTTTCAAGTTTCATCAATACAAACCTGCAGACCAAATTTGGTTCAAATCCAAAATATGTCCAGGATAGTTATGTTACAGAAACCAAACTGCTGACAGATGAACAAATGAGGCCGTAATTACTGGGGCATTAAAACAGTTTTTCAACTGAGGTAACTCTTACAGAGGCATGGAGACTTTGTTGAAAAAGTGGCTGCTGTTGATGTGTAAATTCATAATTCATGAAAAATTGAAGGGTGACTATGGCTGCCCAGTGGACCTGGTAATGATGCCAGTGATTTATAAATGAATATGTACCCATCTATACATAGTCTGTTTTATATCGCCTGCAGTCTGATTATCCTTCTTCTCAAAGATCACAGTGGGGTTCTTGATGGAATATTTCCCACAGAAAGCTTCCTCATCTATCACCCATTCTCCATTTGATGACCCATTGCCCGATTCAAAATTTTCAGTCACCTTTACATTGGCTGGTTCAGTCAGTGATTTGGGACATCGGGCACCAAACATTGGATCCAGAGCTGCCATAACCTGAGAAAGGATATATACTGATGATTTTATCTGTCATCTGAATATGTAACATGAGCATAAGGTTTACAATTTATATAGTGTTTCATGTATGCATTTAAATTATAAGTAGATCTGAAAATATGTCATTGATAGATACTGTATTTCATTAAATCAATGATTTCTCCAGATTAAGCCAATTCAATCAGTGTCTTTTAGATCTATACAGACATATCAAAAAGATACATTTTCAAGAATCTAGTAACTGTGATAAGAAAAACAAAAAGTTTATTTTAGTTTTAAAGGAGAAATTTTAGGTTTTTGTCTATTATTCAATGTATCTTCATAGCTCAGGTGTTGGCATAAGCTAAATTTCTAAGATGGGAAAATCAGAGAACTGGCCCAGTATTCTCAAAACTGTTTGAGCAAGAAACCAAAGTTCAAGCTCAAAACCCCCAAATCAGATATTATACCTGTGGTGCACATATGTCATTACAATTTGGCAGTCTGGTAAAGGGATCTTAATTTAGAAACATCTTAAATTTTCGTGATTCTAACTTAATTCTAGTTAAAGTTATAGACAATAAAAGTTTGGGGATTTAGAGTTTGAAATTTTCCCTCAAAAAAGTTTGAGAATACAAAGCCTAAGCTTACACTAGAACTTCTTGCTTCCAACATAAAAAGGGTTACTTAAAGATAGACAGCTGTCATTTTGTTATAATACAGAAGAGTTGCACAGAACACAGTTTATTGCTTGAAGCCATCCACTTATGTACCCCACACTGTATTTTACTTGGACAAATCAAATTATTGAGAGTACTGATGACTTTGAGGGTTGAAGTGATATTAATTTACATAAGATCAAATAGAAGAACATGACTCCAGATGTATTACTATTCATGGTCCTTTTTACCATCATAAACATACAACTCTAAATAATCTTTATAGTAAAACTTTCTTTTCTTTGACATGAAAGGCCAGTGGATGTATTCTTTGTTACTATATATAGAAAGACCATAAAGTTAGCTACTATTTTTAGTAATACAAACTATATTTGGTAAAACAAAATGGAAACTATGCCACAGGCATGAAGGTCAATTTACCTGATCAGTGGTTGCATTGCTAGGGAAGATGCCAGATGGAATGCCCTCCATTGCAAGAGATATGGTGAACATGTCTGAGACACCCTTTGTTACCTCAGTAACATCTGCTGTAACATTAGGGGTACCTGCCACTGTCCTGACTTCAATTTTATCAAAGTCGCCTGCAACACATGATTAGCATATAATAAAGAATATATGAGGTCATTAGGGTAAGGCCATAAACAGAGGACTGGACACTCAGTTTATCACCAACCAGACTGAGTTAACTCGAATTTTACCTTGCAGTGCTCAAAGAAATTTTTGTCAAAACAGGTCCTGAACCAGTTTCTTTAAACAAATTGCTTGTCCTGACTAAAATTCTACTAGCCCCAAAGATTCATATGTTTTTGCTATTATATAGACACAACATGAAAACTGCACTACTTTAAATTTTATTTTAAAAAATGCATTTAATTGACACATTTTCTGTTTACTTGTCTCTCAAAATAGTGTACTTCAAAAAACAAATTGTGTATAAACCATGTCTTCTAAAATTTTGAGTTGATTTTATTTCATTCAAAGCAGTGATTTCCCAATAATTGTCTTGATGTAAACTAGTAGTCAGTATCAAAATAGTCTATGGGGTAACCAATCAACTTGACCAGATTGACTAAACAAATATGTTTAGGGCAAGCACCCAAAAAATCCATACAGCAATTGTACCTCAACTGACTGAAGAGTTCCATAACCTTAAAAATTTCCAGTAAGACCTCAATAAATGTAACTCATGATCAGTTCAACTACGACTCAATTACATATTTTTTGTGGTCAAGTGGCGGCTAAAAATTCCCAGTTTTTCCCCAACTTTGATCAATGTTTGCAAAATTAAAGGTTTTTTCCTGGTTGGGAACAAGCCTATTCTTTCTCCTGACTTTCTCCCGATTTCTCAGCAGTGTGGGAACCCTGCTAGCCACCTTCCTACCCATCTACTGTGACAAGGCATAAAAGACAAAACAATAAACAAGAACATTCTTTTCTATCATAGCAAAGTAGAGGTACTATAATAAGTTGATAACAAAGAAGAGATTAATCTTTCTTTTTGTATTTTTTTTACAAATCATTGTTCTTAAAATCTGCTTGACAAGCTATTATCATTGTCCACCCCTAGAAGTCAGATTTTACTGGGTGAAAGCCACTGGCTTTGAGTAACCTTGAAGTGACAGCCAGCAGTACAAACATTGTCCACCCCTAGAAGTCAGATTTTACTGGGTGAAAGCCACTGGCTTTGAGTAACCTTGAAGTGACAGCCAGCAGTACAAACATAGTTCAGGCATCAATAATTACCTTCATTAATCAGTTCAGGTGAGGCCTTACATGAAAATCATGTAGTCCACTAATCTAATTCATATACTCGTTCACATGTACAATACACAGTTAACCTGCTGAGAATAACATATCACACTATCAGAATATTCACTGTAAAGTCATTAATATGCAAAGTTTACCATTGAATAAAACATTTATTCCTACTTCTAACTGTACTGGTCAGAAAGGGCCATCTGAGTAGTAAAGCATAAAATCTAGGTCACAGCGACCATCTTTTGTTTTAAGGGTGTAGTAGTAACAGAGATACATCCAAATAATTATCAAGTTTCATGATTGGAACATAAACAGCACTTAATAAATGAAATAAATGAACTTTTAACACATAATTTGACCAAAGTCACTGAAGCATCAAATGTAAGTCACAGAGACCTCTTTTGGCAAAAAGGATGTAGAACTTATCAATATGCATCAACTTACTAAGTTTCACGATTCTAGGTTGGATAGTATGCGTATAACATGCTAAAAACACCTGTGGTCATGAGCTAAATGCAAAAACTGAACCAAAGCCAGTAAAAGAAGAAATATAGGTGACAATGAGCCTCTTTTATTGTTAGGGTGTGGTAGCTACAGAGATGCATATCATCATCAATTTCACGATTCTATCATGAATGGTGCCTGAAGAAACTACTGAAATGTCAGAGTAGTGCTCTTCAAGTTGCATCACCAATTTTCAGGACAGTATGCACATAGCATGCCAAAAACCTAAAATGTGAAATATAGGTCACACTGACCTTATTTGGTATGGACGTAGTACTGAGAGGTATATAATCACCTGATTAAAGCATGAACAGTACAAACATCAAATTAAAGTAAAGTGAGTGAAATCTTAATATGGGTTACAGTGATCTACTTTAAGATGAGGGTGTAGTACTCATCAAGATGCATCCTCTCACCAAGTTTCATGATTCCTGGTATAACAGTATTTATACAGTGTGTAAAAAAAGCAGAGTTAAATGCAAAAACTTAACCAAGAATGTACAACTAATGTATTGTAGCTCCACAAATAAACAATTTAAGGCAGTACCTGTCATACAACAGTGAACGTAGGATAATAAGATCTCTCATTATGACATTATCGGCATTGTGCGGGATTTCACAACATATAAACAAATAATACAAACCTTTGAAGTGACTATATGTGTCTAGACTGCCATTCCTTTAAAGTTGGAACGGTTAAGAGTAATAAGGATTTTGATTACTACAGCACTACAGTGGAGGTTATACAAGTACATAAGTCTGGTTTATTGTCTTCAGCATACAACTTTACCTGATAAATCTAACAAAACAAAGAAATCATATTGATTTTTTTATTCTTTTTATAGAAGTTTTCAAAGTTATGACTCATTAATATTCCAGAAAGTTCTATATTTCAGTAAGCTAACCCTGACCACATAACTTAATGACCTGACATTGACAAATTTTTTTTAAAAAAAACTGAGCACTGTACCATCAGCTGTAATGACCCCTATCTTATGTAATAGTTTTCATCTCAAGAACGAAGTAACTACTTGCATAAATAAAAAACTGAAAAAGATTGTACACAAGAACTTACCTCTTTTGGAGTTGAAGGTGATTCTATATTTGACACCGTTAGGAATACTGGTAGATCCAACTGTGAAATTTTCAGTGCTACCCAGCCAGGGGAGAGCATTCAGGGCTGTCATCACATCCTTAACACTTGTGGACTTGGGAGCAATTGGGCCTAGGCCATAAAACAGAAGGAACACTGCAGATTTATTTGTATGTACCAGGTACACATTTTCATGGATTCTTTGGTTAAAACAGATTAAGAATGTAAAGACCCCACATAAAATGATTCACATGTGAAGAAAACAAGACCACTTTTCCCAGCAGTAATTCCCAATAATTTAATCACAGAAAAAAATGCCTTTTTAGCAGGATGGCAATAATTGATACCCAAAACAATAAATCTACAGTAATATTTTAGCCAAAACTAGTATTATGACTTTAGTAAAGATATATATTTTTGCTTATGCAACAATGGTAAATATTATACTTATACTTTACCATTGACAAATAGTAAAGTGAATTTCCCTATCATTAAATATCGTGGATGAAAGAAAAATGCAAACTGTTACATTGTATAATGGATCTGTTAAACTTGAACCACAACACTAACTTTATAATCAATACGATTTAGGTTTCACTCCCTATTGAAAACATAGCAA
The DNA here is from genome assembly GCA_029931535.1 of Margaritifera margaritifera. Lineage (NCBI taxonomy): Eukaryota > Metazoa > Mollusca > Bivalvia > Unionida > Margaritiferidae > Margaritifera > Margaritifera margaritifera. The sequence continues at coordinate 157,847 of JAQPZY010000751.1, read as the reverse complement.
GATTTGCAGTTGTTACCCAGTTTTTCTTGTTAAGAAATGCTGTGACCACATCCTACATTTTCAGTAGTGTGTGAATTATGACAGTGTTAAAAGATTTTTAGATCATTACTCTTGCATAATGTCAAATTTATTTGATTTGCAGTGCAAATATAAGATAGGGTTTCCTTATTTCAGACTCCATGGTCCATATATACAATCACACATATCGAAATTAAAATGTAAATGTATTATGGGCATAACAAAGAAATTCAGTGAATTTTTTTTCCCCGCCTAGCATGGTAAGGTCACCATTCCGTAATCTCAAAAGGTTACATAATCATAAAGAGGAAGGGAATGTAAGACAGAAAATTTTAAAATATTGAGCTGTAAACTTTACTTTGAAGATAGGGCAGCCAAAGTCATACATGACACACCTTCTAGTGATGATGTATAACTGTGTCAAGTTTCATCCCCTAATGTCAAATGGCTTTTCAGTTATAGAGCACATGGGAAAGTTAAACAAAATGTAAAATATTGAGCTGTGACTTTGACCATGAAGATAGCAAACCCAATGTGGTACGTGATACACATTAGAGTGATGACGTACAAGTATACCAAGTTTTATCCCTTAATCTCAAATGGCCCAAAGGTAATAGAACATTAGGGAAAGGGTGATGGAAAACTGAAAATACTGAGCCATGACCTTGATCCTGAAGATAGCATGCCCAATATGGTATACAACACACATTCTAGTGATGATGTTCAAGTATACCAAGTTTCATAATTTAATCTCAAATGGCTTTCATGTTATAGAGCAGAAGGGAAAGTGTGATGGAAATTGTAAAATACTGAGCTGTGACCTTAACCTTGAAGATAGCACCATGACCACCACCACACATTGTGGAAGGAAACACACCTGCTAGTGATGATGTATAAGTATACCAAGATAATCTCAAATGACTTTAATGTTATGGAGCAGAAGGGAAAGTGTGATGAAAATGTAAAATATTGAGCCATGATCTTGGCCTTGATGATAGGACCCCAATGTGGTGTGCATGATGATGTATATTAAATTTAATCCCTTAATCTCAACTGACTTTAAAGTTATAGAGTGGAAGGGACAGTGCAATGGAAACCGCAAAAAATACTGAAAAACAACCTTGACATTGAAGATAGGACTCCCAATGTGGAATATGACACACCTTCTAGTTATGATGTATAAGTATACCAAATTTCAACGCTTGATCTGAAATGGCTTTAAAGATATATAAATCAGAAGGGAAAAGGTGATGGAAAACTGAAAATAATGAGCTGTGACCATGAGCTTGAAGATACCACCTCCCCCAGTGTGGTACGTAAAACACAGCTTCTAGTTATGATGTATATCAAGTTTCATTCCCTGTCCCTGCATCTCAAGTAGCATCTGATGGCATGTAAGGGATCCTGCAGCTTTGCTTCTATTGACAGATCGATTGATGAGAGGGAGCGAATAGTTATCTGCTGGTTGACTAGTGACGGCAACCTGTTCTTAGAAAGGAAACCAGGTCCTGTCATTTGAACAACTGAATCATCAGAATGGAACTGCATGTAGTTCGGATCTACAGATGTCATATGTAGCTCTCTCACTCTGCATGTTGAAGCTAGCATTATCATATGTTACAAGCCTTGTAGGATAGCTGCTTCAGTGAGGTGGAAGATGATGGTTCATTTCCAAGAGGTTAATATGAAGAGCCTTCTCTGGAAATGTCTACTTGCCACTGACCATCACAAAGTCCATTAGCAAGTGTGATCCCCAACATGACAAACTGGTATTGTAACAGGTCCACCACTGCATTAAATAGGCTGAGGAGCTGTAAGAAACTTCCTCACCTAAACAACATCTTGTTTGATGCTTTCTCCGACACATGAGCTATACTTTTGATGTGTTTGGGAGAAAGACACAAAGTCAATATGTGTTAAGAGTTCCGTATCTAGATGAACAAAATGTTGACAAGGGATAAGGCCTGAGTTCTCTCATTGATTATCCACCCTGAACCATGAATGAGAGTATTAAGGTTGTTCACGTTGTGAACCAAAACCATACTTACCAAATGTTCAGGAATGCCGCCATCTCTGCGGAGGAGATCCTGAACTGGGATGTGATGTGGTCTAATGTCTGATTGAAGGTCCAACATCAATGTCATGGTTGATGTCTTCTCTGATGCATGAACAATACTTTTGATGCATTTGGGAGGAAGACGCCAAGTTGATATGTATTAAGGGTTCCATACTTAGATGGACAAAATGTTGAAAAGGGATAAGGTCAGACTTCTCTACATCGATTATCCACCACATAATGAAGGAAGTATGGTTGTTCATGTCGTGAACCAAAACCAAACTTACCAAATGTTTTTGTAGAGTGTCATCCAGGAATGTCACTGTCTCTGCAGCAGACATCCTGAACTCCTAGTGAAGGCCCATGGACTTATACTGGGGCCAAATGGAAGAGTGTGGAAATGGTATACTACCCCAAAGTATGCGAAGCTAAGATGCCGTATGAATCAGTATATGGAATTACATGATGGACATGTCAAGACTGATCACATATTTGTCGTGTTGCACTTAAAGATGTATGAATCGGTATATGGAAATACATGATGGAAATGTCAAGACTGATCATGTACTTGTCATGTTGCACTGAAAGACGAATGTATTTGCTATCTTCATCTTGAAATGGGGCAGAACAAATTGGCTAAACCTGCTTAGATCTATCACAGGTCTCAATTTGCCATTGGACTTCCTAACCAGAAATGTTCTATAGTAGAAGCCATGTGGTTTTCATATTATCTCCACCGCTCTTTACAAGCAAAAGCTAGATTTTCTTTGTAAAACATACACCTTTATGGGATCGCATCATGAAGGTAAGACAACGAAAGTGGAGGGGGGATCAATAACAAAATCCAGAGACCCTCTGCCACATCTTGTATCACCCATCACTTTCCCAGAATGGATGATCCAAATCTGACAAAAAAAGTTCTGGGATGATCCAAATCTGACAAAAAAAGAAGTAGTCTGGCGCCCCAGGTGGGTCACCATAGGGAGTGGGTGACAGTGTGTCACTGACAATTGGTGAAAGGCTTGGAGAAGAAGAAACTGTGTTTCTCTCTCCCCTTTCTGCCTGCCTGCACAAATAGGAGCATATGACTGCCTATAATTCACTTGGCCAAGAGAAAAAAAAACTGCCATTTTTGAGAATCGCCCCAGCAATTTCTCTGGCAACAATTGTCCCTTCTCTTGTACATTCCATGGTAGGGTCAAGCTTTCTCACCTCTTCAATTTGATGCCCTACCAGTTGTGGAGAACCAAAAGGGAGGAAGTGCATCAAAACCCAGCTATGATCGTTTAGAGGCCTTTTCAGCTTTTCAGCTTGATGAAAAATTGTCAGATGTGCGAAGTCAAGCAGGGAGGAAGTCGACACAACATTCCTCACTAACTCTGAAGTGGCATTAAAGACTTGTCTGTGCACTTTATCAACATCTAGACAAAGTATGTCTTTGATAAAATATCTCAGTACGTGACTTTTTACCAGTGGGGTGAGAACAACTGCTGGCAACTGACTCACCATCAAGAAAGCTCTTGCATTACAGGGATTGTGAATGCTCCTAGAGACGCCTGGTAATTTGTGCAATCTTTAACAATTGTGACACGATTCTGAATGACAAACTGTTGTCATGATCATCTACATCCACAAAGGCATTGACCTTGTAGGTGGAAGTGATTGAAGGCAGATGAGGGCATTCTGATGGAGACAAAATCCTATAAATTTCCTCAATTGCTGCCTTGAACTAAATTCCATCAATTCCACTGTCAGAATGACATGTTCTGGCATTTCCATTTCATTCCCTTCATCGTGGGGATTGTCCTCCTCCTGTACATTCTGAGTCCAGGAATACAGCCTTCCAGATGGTAATGATGATGCATCATCATTTTGCCCAATGGATATGCAGTCAGTAGTAATCACATTATAGAATGTCAGTCCAGCACAGCCGGTTTGACTCAGTCAGAAGGGTCCGTAAGTAATGCCGGTTCACTATGAATTTCCTAGGAATGGTCGGTTCGGACGATCAGTCGGCCAGCAGCTAGTTGTGTGGTCTGTCCAGTGTAAGACACCATTGCTGTCAGAAGTTGTGGATGGCTGGCCAGCTCACCAGTCAGAGATAAAAGACTCCTGACCACTGTAATTTGATTGCAAGCCCTCATGCCTCATGGGTGTGGTCCTATTTGTTTGTAAGCCCTCACGCTTCTTTGGTGGGTTCTTAGGCTTATCCCCAGTGGGATTGCAATATATGATCTTCATTTCTACTCTTCAACATATTGACGACAAAGCCATTTGAGTCATTTTAATCATATGTGATTGCATTGTTTGATTGAAATTCCCTGTGGTTTATACTGTGTTCATGGATGCAGTATGTTCTGGCACTGTTTCTGTGTCTTCATGGGGGGTGGAGAGGGCATCTTGACATCACCCATGAGACAAATCAACAATTTTACTGTATGTTCTGGCACTGTTTCTGCATCTTCGTGAGGAGTGGTTAGGGCATCTCTACATCACACATGAGAGTAATCAATGATTGTACTGTATTCACAGATACAGTATGTTCTGGCGCTGTTTAGGCATCTTCATGAGGGGGTTGGGTGGAGAGGGCATCTTAATATCCCCCAAGAGACCAATCAACAATTCGGATGTGAGTTGTATGTTTAAAAAACTTTTGCTGCGATGTATTGGAGCATGCTTGTTATTGTGGACCTTGAGCTGCTTCTTCAGAATGTTGGACTTAGTATTTCCAACCAAAGTGCTCACACATTACATGTGTGTGCTAACAAGCAATTGTACATGTAAACACATCTCATGTCCATTCTACATAACCTTAAATCGTTTACACTTCTTGCACTTGGCTGTCATCTTTGTAATGAAGAAGAAAAACAAACAAGTGCATGCAACAAATATATATAAAGTTTTTAAATAAATGTAAACTGCATTATCAAAATGACTTTGAAGTGTAATAGTACAGCACCTGTGAAATTGTATTTTACAAATCAAAATCACGTGACGATAACAAACGGTATGATAATTGCAAAAATATGAATAAATTCACCAGAATTCACATAAAATGTTGTATGCACCATATACAACATTTTGACTTACTATACTACTGAAATAAAAAAGTGTATGGTTGAATTTAAATACAGAATAAATTGGATTCCTGGAAGTCCATGTTTACATCATTAAGCGAAAGTTGAAAACATCATTAAGCAAAAGTTGAAAACTGGTTACATATGGATATCAGGGTAGCCACCTAACAGGTAGAAAGGGCAGTTAGCCTGTAAGAGTTGCTTCTCTTTGTGTATGTGATATATAGACTGAAAGATGCTTTTTTGTCTTGCATGAAGGGCTGGATTCGGAGGTAGCAGAGAGTAATCCTAATGGTAATGTGATCAGGTAGTGTATTTGACAGAGAAACTCCTAGTTCATTTCTTTTCAGCTAACAATTGACTCACATATCAGACTTAACCCAAAGCTCTATCTTGATGGCTGTCTTATTTCTGTTGTGGAGGAGACCAAATTTTTAGGACTTATTTTCAACTATAACTAACTTTCCTTCCACATATTAAATACCTCTGAGACAAATGTCAATAAGCCCTAGATTTAATAAGAGTCATGGCAAACACAGATTGGGGAGCAGACCTGAAGGTCTTGCTCTGGTTATGCAGGTCATTAGTAGATCTAAACTTGACTATGGGTCGAATGTGTACGGATCAGCCTGTAAATCTAACCTGCAGATGCTTGATCCAATACACAATCAGGGCTTAGACTTTGTCTGGGTGCATTTATAACTTCCCCTTCATAAAGTCTCTATGCTGAGACAAACAAACCATCACTTTATCTCAAATGAAAATGGTTCTTCAGAATTTAAATGAATATCTCATAGTTTCATAATTCCATTGCTATAAAAATAGTAATGCTGCCAATTTTGTCCATACAAAGGTACATCAGAAATACAACAAGAAACCTTAACACTGCATGCAGTGTCAATCAAGTTTTCAAAAACATAATTTGCACACACCAGGATTTGCACATCTGTGATCCTCAAGACTTTAAATGCTACAAATCAAAGTACCATAGTTTTGAATGACACTTTGGAAGAAATTTCCCTGCACTGATAATTTACCTCACACCTAGATGTTAAATAGGAATTATACTCCATCTCCCTCTCTCTACCTCATATATTTATGTATTTTATATTTGTTTAAAGGCAATAAAATATGTTTAAACTAGTAAACTCACGTGTGAACACTCCAAAGAGACCAAGGCGGACTCTGACATTACTGAAGCTTCCTTTAGCACTCTCAACAATCTGCACATCCTGAACCTCCTTGGTCTCAGCCCTTTGTTTGAAGCTCCTCAAATCTACACTCTGCATGGACACAAAAGGAAAAATAAAAAGATCTTGTACAATACAAACAAAATTGTAAATTTACAGTATCAGCTGTAGTAAATATACCTAAAAATCTTCATCTTTCAGCAACCTTTAGATTGTAGTCTGATAGAAATCTATTGATACAAAAAGAGAGAATTACACCATTTACAAATAAAATTTAAGTAATTTTTAGAAATTTATAGCTGTTCTGAAAACAATGTGAGTAAAATGATTTGTCAACATGCATATCTTATGATGATGACCATAATATGTATGAAGTTTCACAGCAATCCACTAAAAACTGCAAGAGTAGTTGCATTCACAAAATTCTGACATACATTGCATCCACCTTTAAGTCAAACAGGGCAATAACTCCTACAGAAAAAATGGAAGCACAAAGATTTGTCAATATGTGCATCTTTAGATGATGACCATGATATGTACCAAGTTTCATGGCAACCAATAAAATATTTCAAGAAAAAGTGCAGCACTAGTTGCGCCAAAGAGATTGTGTCATACACTGCATTAAGCCACAAAACAAAAAGGGCAATAACTCTAACAAAAACTGTGGGAGCAAAGTGATTTTTCAAGAAGCACATCTTCAAGTAATGACCATAATATTTGCCAAGTTTCATGACATGCCATGAAAAACTGTGGGACTAGTTGTGCTAACAGGATTGTGTCATATGCTGCATTAAACAACATGACAAAAATGGCAATAACTCTCACAAAAATTGTGTGAGCAAAGTGATTTGTTAATATGTGCATCTTCAAGCAATGACCAAGTTTCATAGCAATCCATAGAAACTGTAGGACCGGTTGCTTTAACAAGATTGTTTCATACACTGCATTAAGCTAAAAAATAAATGGGCAATAACTCTAACAAAAACCGTAGGATCAACGTGATTTGTTGATATGCAAGGTGATGACCATAATATTAACCAAGTTTCATGGCAATCCTTCAAAAACTGTGGGACTAGTTGCACTAACAACATTGCATTACACACTGCTACAATACAAAAAAAGGCAATAATTCTAACTTAAAAATGAGGGAGTAAAGTAATTTGTCAATATGCAAATCTTCAGGTCAAGACCATAATATTTACAAAGTTTTATGACAATCCTTAAAAATCTGCAGAACTAGTTGTACTAACGAGTGCTGGATGGAAGGACAGACAGACACAAGGATTACTATATACCCCCACCTCCATAGAGGCGGGGATATAATCACAACAGCCCCAAGGTTGAAGCTGAATTAAACTGGACTAAAGATGACATCACCAAGTCATGCCTTTATGAAATTCATTACAAGACAAAAACAAATGAGTCCCTTGAAGGAACTGACACTCTACTGGCCACAAGAATTTCCAGGAATCTAAGACAAGACCTCTTCTCTGTAACTTCTGGGTACTGAAACCATATCTAATATTCTTGAGAAACTCCAACATACAAAATTGATAACAAATCTTATTTCTTTAGTTAACATGCTCATAAGATACCTCTAAGTGCAGTACAAAATTCTTTATCATAGCCACTGACACTGAACCTGATATCTTTGATAAAAGATCACCGAACTTGTTTCAGACAATGACATGAGACAGTCCGTCACATGCTAAGTTAGCTTAAATCATTAAGCAAAATTTTTATTTAAAAAAAGGAAGTTAATTTAGTGGTATTATTGAACATTATTCTTCAAATAATGTCCACAAACTGGGTTAAATGAAAAAAAAATATTCTTACTTGTTTATGCTATCATGCTTACAAGCAAATAAAGCTAAAAGTTAAGACCACTGACCTTACAATTAATATCAGAGTGCTGACTATCAACATGTTTATTGGAATGCAACTAAATAATAAGTCTGGTCAAAATTAATTTGTATGTACAAGTCTCTGTGTTCACAAGTTCAATAAAGTACCAAAATGCAAGCGATGACCTTTGACTTGACCCCAAGGTCAATTACCGGTAGGTCTGGTGTTCACAAAAGTGGATATGTTTGTAATCAGATATGCACAATTGTAATTCAGAACCACTTAAATATTGCAAAAAGTGTTTTAATGAAAACCCTTTGTCAATGCCACCATTCATAAAAAAATAGAGATAAGATTTTTGAGACGGCTGTGGTGCTATGTTGGAGGTCAGATGAGCACCATTTTCTAGAGTTGGGTACCACAAAAAATTTGTACCACTGTATTTCTGAACATACCGCAATATACACCATACTATACCGCAATTATATTAGGGACCAACAATTTAATTTTCTGAGGCAGGGGCCTGGGATTTTTTTTTTTTAAATTTCCAGCTCTCAAATAGCTGGAAAAAATATCTTGCTCTGAATTATAGCAAAATAACACCATATTATATCCATATTATTAGAAAAAAAATCATCTTGATATAAAGGAAACTAAAATATCTTGGCTAGAAAATCGCAGCCCCCCCCCCCCCCCCCGGCAAAATTAATGGTCAGTACCTTATAGTAGATGAATTTGCTATGTGTATGTTAATTGTTGTACAAATTGTCATCTAACAACTGTAACTAAAGTGGGATGATTAAGCTTACACTATAGCTCACACCCTGTAAAAGTCATTGTGCTGACATCTGAGAGCTTGTTGATAAAAATAGGAAGTACCAGCACTGAAGCATAGAATTTACTAGATACTCTATTGATATAAATAGGCAGGGGAACTTTCAGTGGGATGTCAACACCCAGTCAAGATATTTATCAGAGAGCGCCAGTAAACATAAAACACACTGACTCAACAAGCGAGAAAATAATTAGAGGACTACAGAAAAACTACTCTCCTGAAAATCTTAGGATGATTATCGGTCTTACAAAGGAATTCATGTACTTAACACATTAACATATGCTAGTAAATAACCATATAATAAAGAGACATTTTTTATCTCATTTTTATCTGAAATTTTTCCCAAAATTGGATTTGGCCCAGAAGTCTTTCACAACATCCCATTCGGTCGCCATGTTGGTATACGTGACACATGTCAAACATGGGATTAAAGGTTCATAAATATAATTATATTTGTAATATTTGAAATTAATTTGTGACAAATATAACTATTTTGTAAAAACATTCATAATTGTTGGAATTATTTTTTTTATGAAATGAAAACATGCTTTTAATATCATTAAATTCGTAACAAGATTACTCAGGAATTTCTGTACATTCCTTAGTGATGGAAACTACCAAAGTACCCATACAGTAAAAGGTAACATGGTACCACCGGAAAAAAATACCACAGCAAACTGGTATACCAGTAATACCACGCACCTCCACCATTTCCATTAGAACTATCTACGTATTGCTATAGTATTTTAGTGAAAACCACAAGTCGATGTGAACGTCCATTCAAGAGAACCAGCCGTATAAAGATTATCAACATGACCATCAAGGCATTCATTTAGGAGGTTGCATTAGCATCACTTTAATACAGGAACAACTATATGCTGCAAATATGAAGTAGTTGTTAGTATTTAAATGTTGATATGGCCGTCCATTCTGGAGAAGCAGCTAACAAGATCTGTCAAATTCTAAGATGTCAGATTGGCATCATTTTCATTTAGGAACAAGTACATACAGAGAGAAGTGCTTTACTAAAAAACACATGTTAATATCTTTATCCCTTAAAGAGAACCAATCATAACAAGATTTTCAAGATGACCACTATAACCATCATGTTGGAGGTGAAATCAGCACCATTTTTATTTGTGACCAACTAGATATCACAAGAAGTAGCGAAAACAACATTTTCAAGATGGCCACAATGCTGGCCATATTGTAAGTCAGATTAGTATCATTTTCATTTAGTACCAATAAGACATGATCAGAAGTCTTTTGGGGAAAACCCCATGTAGCTATGGCCATCCATTTAGAAGTAGCGATAAAAAGATTTGGTGGCCATGTTGGTATGTATGTACTAGGATTTATTGGCACAACAGCACAATACTGACTATATGCTGCTGCTTAAGAGTAAAGTTCTGAAAAGGTAAATATAATGTATTGCAAAATTTTTTTTTTTTTAAATTAGAACACTAGGAAGATAAACGACTTGAAAATAAACATAAATATGAAGTACTAAAGATTGAAAGTTAAAGGCAAAGATGTTAAAATACTGCAAAAGGTTGGCACTATTTTCATTTAGGACCAACTAGACATCATATGAAGTCTTGTAGTGAAAACCCTGTGTTGATATGACCATCCAATCAGGAAGAGTATTGATTTTCAAGATTGGATGTCGAGGGAATGTCTAATGTGCACCATTTTCTTTTGGACAGCTAAACATCACAAAAAGTCTTTTAGTGAGAATGCCATATCAATATGACCATCCATTCAGAAGATGTAGCAATAACAAGATTTTCAAGATGGATGCCATGGCAGCAATAATGGATGTCAGATTGGCACAATTTTAATTTAGGACCAACCAGGCATAATTAAGAAGTCTTCAGGTGAAAACCCTATGTAAATAAAACCATCCTTTCAGGAGGAGTAGCAATAAGATTTTCAAAGTGACCAGCCATGGCAGGTCAGCACCATTATCATTCAGGACCAACTAGACCTCATAAGCCTTTTAGTGAAAACCCTAATACAACATGACCATCTGTTGGGAGCAGTAGCAAAAACAATATTTTCAAAATGCTGCTGTGGCATACATAGTGGACGTCCAAGAGACACAATTTTCATTTAGGACCAGCTAAACCTTGGATGAATTTGTCTGAAAAGTTTGATGGCAATCCTCCAAGTAGTTTGGGAGGAGAAAAGATAACATGCACTTATGCATGCTGGACAACAGGCCATCACATAAGCTCTTCTGGTCCATGACCAGTTGAGTTCAAAGAGGGTGGGGGGTGGGGATTGATCACTTCAAGATTAGTAAACTTGTCAGAAAATGGACATGTTTTCCCCTCACCTGGATCTCATCCAATACTGTGGAGGTAACCTTGAACCTCTGTCGCTCCTGCTGCACGTTGCCTGAGTATGCACTTGTCAAGGTGCTGTTGAAGAATTTGGCCCCCACCTGAACAAAGGAACCACTGCCATATTTTAAGTGTAATACGCCCATATAGTAGCTAAGAAAGAGAAAGAAAACATTTAGTTAAGTGATTATATTTAGTGAAATATGCTACAGTAAATTACAATATCTCCAGAAGCACAAGTTTTGTGAATTTAACTAGATATTTAGCTAAATATTCAAACGATATTATGCTTTGTATATTTGATACATATATTGCTATTAAGAATATAAAAAATTTCTATTTTGCAAAGATGCTGAATTTTAAACCTTTGTGCAAAACAAAATGACAAATACAAAGGTATATCATTTTATTCATTTTGCATGTATAATACTGAATAGTGTCCTAACCTAATGCAGCAAAACTTTATGTTGATTAGAGTTTCGTAATTAAAAGCAGCAACAACACCATACACGTGCATGTATAAAACTTCTGATTCAATATGCAGAATGAAATTGGTGCAACTTTCAAACTAGACTCCAAAGTTACTTGAAACGACCTATTAGTGATGGGTGCACCACAAAGAGTCCCACTCACAACAATTTGCTCAGCAGGGCCTTGAACAGAGGAATGGGCAATAACAGACCAAAACCCATTGAAATGATAAAGTGGGACATTGGAAATAAAACTCATTCAAGATCTAAGTGATAATGTGGGACACTGAAAATTAAACTCTTTCAAGGTCTTTTCAGTATAAAGGTGCCTGCAATATCTGGTTGAAATCCAACAATTGTTGGTAAAACGATGCATCAGAATAGTTAAGAGGATGGGTGATCAGGGACCACAACTCCTGTCAATGATGTCATGGAACACTGCAAATCCAACTCATTCAAGGTCTCATCAATATAAAGTTGTAGAACAAAATTTGGTAAAGTTAGGCTGTGGAACATTAGAAATCAAACTCATTCAAGGTCTCATCAAACCCCTCACTGAAAATCACCCTCTTGTGATGTCCAAATTTGGCTTAAAATCCAGCAATTCCCAGTAAAGTTATTTTGTGGATACCAAATTATTGATGGCTGGATGGATGTGATTATTATAGGGCTCCACCGACTTCGTCAAATGGGACCCTAATAGAATATAAAGCTGTTACGAAAAATCACATGCTGCTCTACATGAAACCATGTCAGATTATCCAAGAACAATAATAATGACAATAACAGCAGAACTGTAATTAATTTAATACCAATAATGTATACTCTACCAGGGTTTTTATGCCTTTTATACATGCTTTAGCACCTAATATACTGAAACTCCTGAGTTTATCCTTAACAATAAGAATATGTCAAAGTAAATTAGACGACCATGTTTTTAAAAGGGTCTTGAATGTATTAAGGAAAATAACAAAAAATAAAATCATGAAAGCAAAGATTTGTGGAAGCACAATAACAGAGTCAGATGCAGCTGAATGAGTATTTAGTAGCCTAGAGGAGATAAACAAGTTCAGTCTTTCCAATAGTACCTTTTTCCTTTGGTCAAAGTGAAGCGAGGAGAGCTTTGTTCACCTGGAAAACTTGCAATGAGAACCTGAGCAAATGAAAACAATTTGTTATATTTTATGAAAAGTACATGTATGACTATGTTCTGCTGTCAGATACTGCCATATTGAAGATCAGGCCCTGTATTCTCAAAACAAATTTCCAAGAAATTCAGGCTAAAAGTCCAAAAACTTGCAGGTTCTGCAACTTTGATTAGAATAAAGTTAGAATCATGGAGATCCAATATCTTATCTCTGGTTTCTCTACTAGCATAATACATTTAAATGACAAAAGAATAGACAAAGTATAAAATCTTTTTAGGGAGTTATGAGCTTGAGTTTCTTCCTCAAAAAGTTTAGAGAATATGGGGCCTGGGTCTATTTAAAGCAAACAGCAAAGACCCTGATCAATCAGAACATATTGTGATGGCATTTCTAGGTCTGCACTGCATTTGGACTACACACAAGTTAAAACAGTAGTCACCTTATCAGTAAAACATATCTAAACTTTGAAAGAAGGACACAGAAAAATTCCTAGGAACAAAGTTTTTGTATTATTCATATTTTGCTAATTCAGTATATTCATTAAGTCAGCAACATTTTCCAAATATGCCAATTTGCATTAGTCATATTAAACATATTATTTAACAATCCTACTATTAACATTTACAAAATTTTCACAAATTTAGTAGTCTCCCTATAATTGCAAACAATTGTATGCTTGCAATATAAGTTTTCAATTTACAAGAGGAAAGAGACTTAAAAGATAGTATTCTCCATCATTATTGCCACTGCATAAAATTAACATTCAGCTTGCATTACAATCTTTCTAGAACATTTTGGTTTTGTTTGGTGTTTGTATCACACAGCAACACTAGTGGGTTATTTAGGTGCTGAGGCCACTGAGTAAAGTGCCTTGCCCAATGATACACCATGGTAGCAAGCTGGATTGATCTGATAGTAGGATTCAAACCCACAAGATTTTGGTCAAGAGTCTGGCACACTAACCACTGTGGCTCCATTCTAGAACAATTAATGTATCAATCTAATTTAATTCTGCAAAATTCAATACAAATTTTTCCATAACAACTATAAGGCATCTGCAGATTATTATTTTGTGCTAATTTTTATAAATTTTAATGGTTAGAATTCAAACATAAAATGGATAGAAGATTCCATTAAAAATTGGGCCCAATTGATGAACTAAAAACTGGAAATCAAGGAGAATCCAGTTCTCATATGCAAGGTTAGTTATATTCTTGTTCCAGAACATCATGTAGACATGATATTTTGCTGCAGAAAGTGGAAAGCTCTTCTATATTTACCTCTCCTGGCCACCACATGTCCCCACAAGATTCCATGGTAAAAGTACTGATTCCTATGTGCGTGACCCAAAATAGGCAGATTTTACAAAAAAGGTAGCACAGCAAACACTTCTATATTGCTTTATTACTATGAACAGAAAAGCATGAGACTGGAGCAATTCTATGAAAATCTGAAAACTTAAAGGGAGGATCTGGAGCTGGGGTCTGTGGGGGCAATGCTCTATTTTAGGGAGGCCCTGGGGGACTGCCCCCCCCCCAATATTTTAGGAAATAGCAACCATCCAAACTGGCTTGCCTTGCACCTCTTTTGTTCTACCTAATATAATTTTTTCTTTTATACCAATAGTTTATACTTTGTTCTTTTCTGTCCTTTGATGCCCACCTTACTGGGAAAAAAATGGAGAAAAAGAACTCATTCCAAAGTTTAAAAAATGTTGGACATAGTGGCCCCTACAGGAAGAGCCCAATGCCCCCCCAATAATATATCCCAGGAAAATTGGGGGCCAGAGTGGATGGAGGTACCCAATTTAATCCCATCTCCATAAGAGGTACCCAATTTAATCCCATTCTCAATAAGAGAATCAATGAAAAATCCCTTGATAAAAATAATAAATAAACCATTATATTATTTTGAGATGCATGCTCACCTGGAAGACTATAGTTAGTTTTCCTGACACATATTTTACCCACAAGTATTCATTCCCACACAGTTCATTAATGTATCTTATTAGGGACCAACTATTTAATTGGGGGACAGGCTGGGAATTTTATTAACAAAAATTTCCAGCCCACATAAAGCTTTAAAACAAATTAACTTGCTCTGATTAGTAGGAAAAAGACCTTAATATTCTATCAATCATTTTAGCTGGGGAAAAAAATACCTTGTAATAAAAGAAAACAAAAAATCCTAGTCAGAAAGAAAATCCATGCCACCACCACCCTTAATTGGTCAGTCTCTTAATACCTCAGTCAACTGGTGAGGTAGAGTGATCAACCCGACACACTCCAGCCTTGACCATGCATTCAAGGCATGTAGAGATTTCTATATTTACAACCCACCACCTAACCCTACACTAAATAGGGGAGTAACTGAAGGCTGCATTTGTGAGGTGGGGGAAAATGGAGTATGCAAAGAAAACCACCATGCTATCAGAGGGAAGGTGGACCCTTCAGATGTATCACCTCTGCCCCATTTTCTGGGCTCAAAGTGACATTGGTCCGTGGCCTAACACAGTTCATGCTTCAGTGACTTGGCGATTCAGCACTTATAGCCACTTAGCCACCAAGGCACATAACATTTTTAGTGATCAACCTTATCATACAGACTTCAGGCTGCAAATGCATTCATCATCTGTAGTTTTTCTGTACAGCTTTTTAATTTCAATAAAATAAATACTTTGCTATGTAGTAAATGACATCACTTAGAGTGAACCTTTTGAAATATAATGAAATTCAGTCATGATGAAAGTTAGAGTATTTATTCATTTACCACAACTAAAATTCTGATAGACAAAATATTTTATATCTTTTAAATTTTCAGTTTATTGGAAATGTTTACAATCACAGGTGTTCTTAAGACCATTTTTTTAATTTAAATATCAATTCAATTATTTATTTAATTCATTACTTATTTATTTGATTAGTTTGTGTGCTTAATTATATATTCACATATGTACATACTTGCATGATATTTTCACAAAAACTTAAAAGAATTTGTTATCTAAAATGTTGTGAATGAAAATGAAGTCTGAAATTATACAACTAATTCTAGCTGACATGATCAACTATGGCAAAAGTTTTTAATGAAAAATATCTTTTGTCAGCAATTTTATAAAATTGGTTTAAAATTTAAGAACTATAATATGAACAATTGAGGAAAAGAAAAATCATCCACGAACTACTGAATTGGGGTTAAAAGCCAACTAATCAGTCCAAATCATATGAGAAAAAAAATCAAAATTATTAAAACAATGACATTTTTGGGTAACCAGTTCACCAAATATTGTTTCACAGTGATGCATTGTTGACTTAAATAACTATGCAAATCAATTACATTAACAGTAAATGTGTACGAATACAGTTTCTTGTACTGAGTGCTGGGTGATATTAGTACCGTAATGCTGTAATATCATGTGGTACAAATATGGGTGCAAAATTTACAAGTGCAATGTAAATGTCTATAAGAAAGTCTTAATATGAAAACATGAGCAGCAATGTGAAAAAAACATCCCTCTGGACAATATGACATTGTAGAAAACTGATGCATTTATGCATTTCACAACACTTTTCTGTGTTTTCATCATACTAAAAAGCTGCATTTTTGTCACAAGATAAACAGTTTTGTGCTCATTTCAAATGAAATTTATGAAGCATGTACTATAATTTCAATCTTTAACTAGACTTATTTCCTAAATTTTATTTGAAATGAGCACTCATGTAAAATCTTCTATCTATGAATAGGGTTTAGCAAAATACCAACAGAATCCTGGCTACATAGTGCCAATTAGAAGTTCCAAAAGTGTAGATATTTTTTTTAAAAACTTACGGTTGATAAACCCTTGCAAATAAATGTAAACATGAAGTCATACCAGAGAAAAGGTCAAAGGTAAAGATGTTAAAACTCTTTAAAAGGTATATAAAACAAAAGATAAAGGTAAAACAATATAAAATAACTCGTACCCATGAAAAAAAGGAATTCTCAGTAATATCTATTGCAACAAGAATTCTACCCATGCTCTTAATATTAAAGTCAAACAATACCTTTCCACTAGAAGGCCCAGTCTGACTAAAGTATAGCTTGGCTTGACCAACACCTTTCACAAAGAACTGGTACTCTCCATCATGAGGAGGTATGAAATAGCCAGACAGACGAGACACAAAATTATCATAATTTGGATCCTCAAAATATGCCTCATCAGTAATACCAGAATGATAATCAGCAGCACTTGTGCTGAGGTTCCAGATTTGTTCCAAAGTCTCAAAACTCTTCATGGTTGCAATCCAGTATTCTAATTTTAAGCCTCGACCTCCTGCAGTGAATAAAATTCATGCATATTATGCTATACAAGACTCAGTAAACAAAGACTACAGTAAATAAAACTCATGCAAATTATGTTACACAAGACTCTGTAAACAAAGACTATAGTAAATAAAATTCATGCATAATATGCTATACAAGACTAGGTAAACAAAGGCTACAGGAAATAAAATTTATGCATATTATGCTATACAAGACTCTGTAAACAAAGACTAGAGTAAATAAAATTCATGCATAGTATGCTAAACAAGACTCAATAAACAAAGACTACAGTAAATAAAATTGATGCATATTATGCTATACAAGACTCAGTAAACAAAGACTATAGTAAATAAAATTCATGCATAATATGCTATACAAGACTAGGTAAACAAAGGCTACAGGAAATAAAATTTATGCATATTATGCTATACAAGACTCTGTAAACAAAGACTACAGTAAATAAAATTTATGCATATTATGCTATACAAGATGCAGTAAACAAAGACTACAGTAAATAAAATTTATGCATATTATGCTATATAAGATGCAGTAAACAAAGACCACAGTAAATAAAATTTATGCATATTATGCTATGCAAGACTCAGTAAACAAAAACTACAGTAAATTCATGCATATTATGCTATACAAGACTCAGTAAACAAAGACTACAGTAAATTCATGCATATCATGCTATACAAGACTCAGTAAACAAAGACTACATATGTGTGTTGTAAAAAGTGTAATCAAATCATATTCTACTGATGGCACAAATGGCTATATGATGTACCACTAACAGAATCTGAACATGTATGTATAGGGTTTAAGGGCACAGCAGTGTAATGCTGACTATGCAGTGACAATAAAAAGTTTAAGTCTTAATAATGTAAGATAAAGAAATGCAACAACCAAAAAAATGAAGAAGTAAAACCCTTCCCAAAAAAAAAACATACAAATTTAGTACAAGATAAAATATAAAAGGTAAAGAAGTTAAAATTCTTTAAAAGGTATATAACAGAAAAGATATTAAACAGAATTTGAGCTTTTTATGCCATCACAGAAGTAAGTTATTCAAGTTATTTTTTTTAATGTAAATTATGTTTTTCCAAGAATACTTACCTGATCACATTAATGTTAGGGAAAAAAACTCTGCTACCATGAATCCTGCCCTCAAGAAAAAATGAAAAAATTTGCCTTTCCATATATATACCATATAGACAAAGAGAAGAAATTCTTACCCATTACCTCCCCTTACCACCACTAGGTGGCTAACCATCAACTGGCTGTTTACCAGTTTTAAGCAGAGTGACACATCAACTATGATGTTCACACTTGCGGGGAGGTGTTAGAGGGTTTTATAGTAATGTGATCTGGTAAGTATTCTCGGAAAACATAATTTACTAAAAAAAATTCTCTCTCCTTTGAATACATTCCCTGATCACATGAACATTAGAAGAATAGGTAACAGGAGGAAATGCTCTGCATCCTGCCTCTACCACAGGCACCCTTCTAGGGAAGAATGGCTGGATTCCCTATATGAAGGATAACCAGCTCTCCTAACATGAGAGCAGCACAACAGATGGTCATGTAACCTTTGACAACCATTGACAGATAAGAAGAAAATAATCAATTCTTCTTACCAATAAAAATTCCAGTCCTAATCCAGTGAAAGCGCTAAACCCACGCCCATAAAGAGGTTGTGCTGACATCAGCTGGGCCTGGTGGTCATCTGGCCTGCAGCAACTGGACCCACCAGATTCAATTCTTGTTTCTGCAAAGTTAGATCATGGTGATAAACTCGAAAAGGATGACAGCGCATGCCAGCCAACAGTTTCTAAGATGTCTTGGATTGAAATGTTACGTTTGAATGCAAGGCTTGCAGAGATCACTCTAATCTTGTGAGACTACGTATGCCAAGCATATTACCCACTTCAGCCACGATGCTAGGGCTTGAGGGGTTATATCCTTTGTCCTGGCCTTCATTAGAAGAAAGAGACATCATGACTCTCAACTTTTTTCTGTGCACTTCACGTAATGATTGAGAGCATGAACACAGTCTTGCATCGCCACTGCTCTTGACAAAGAGAGAAAGCATATGGCCACTCTTTGATTGCTCACTGATGGCAACCTGTTTTTAGCTAAACTGCCAGGTCGCATCATTAGGACCATGGAACCTTCCATTCTGAACTGGAGATAGTTCAGGACCACTGAAAGGGCATGCAACTAACTCACTCTGCATGCTGAAGCTAAAGCTATCAGAAAGCATGTCTTGTATGATAGCAGCTTCAGTGAGGTTCTGGCTAAAGGCTCAAACTAATCTGGGATTGGCCACTTCAAAACCAACAAAAGATTCCATTGAGGAAACAGGGTGAGAGATTTTGGCCTATTAAAGTCAAAATTGGCTAGCAGGTCTGACAGATCTTTATCATGACCAATACCTCCTCTACCATGATGCCTGAAAGTGTCAGGTATCATGAAGTGGGCGCCTCTGAGAGCAATAAGAGTTAACTCTTTCTCCTCAAAAGCCAGAGAAAAAAGTCAGCCAACTGCATGATTGTGGAACTAAAATGGACAATGCTACTGACCTTGTACCAGTCCCTGAAAACACGCCACTTTCCCTTGTAAGCTATCAAAGTGGTGGGCCTTCTAGCTGGTCAGATTCTCTCCACAACTGAAGGTTAAAATTCCTTTCTTTGCAAGGCTCTTCTAACAAAAGCCAGGCATGAAGGTGAAGCCTGTCCTGGCATGAATGAAACACCTGTAATTACAGCTATTTGAGCAGGTTCAGTCTTGCTGGGATCTTCCTGGGAACTTATATCACTTGATCAAGAAAATTGTTCAACCAGGACTTGTCCCACCTGAGAGGGGTTATCAGAATAAATTTGCATTTCTGACCCCTCAATTTCTGTATTATTTTTGGTAACAAAACCGTGTGGGAGGAGGAGTAGGTATAGGCCCAAAACCCTTTCCAACTTAATGATAGTGCATCCACAGCCAGGTTTCTGGGTCCAGGATAGGAGAGATAAAGGTGGGCAGTTGTGATTCCATCATGTCACAAAAAGGTCTATCACTGGACACCCCATGAGTGTATAAATCCAATGAAAGACCAACTGATGAATGGATCACTCAGTGTGAAGGATCAATCCTTATTGACAACAAGTCGGCCAGGACACTGAGCCTGCCAGGAATGTATCTGATCTGGATGGTTATCTTTAGCTGGGAGCAACAGCACCAGAATGGAAAAGTGAGGTGATTTCACAGGCTTCCACCCACTTTGAGAAGGTAGGTCACCACCACCGAGTTGTCTGACATAATTAGGACTACTTTCCTGTAGAATTGATCCTTCCAGAAGTGAAAAACATTGACTATACCCTTGATTTCCAGAAGGTTCATGTGAAGAGGTAACTCCTCTGGACCCCACTTGGCACTTACCATGGTGAAGCATGGTAACAGGCAGCCTCCCCAACCGTATGAACTGGAGTCTCTACATGCCATAACTTTTGGTCAGGGCTTCTTAAGAGGGATTCCTGCCATGAGCCAATGTTTATTGCACCACTGGTGCAGGAATAATTTTACTTTGATCGTGATCACAACTCGCTGATGCAGCCGACCCCAAAAGGGGTGCCACTGGGCCAGATGCAAAGAACACATGAAAAGGCAGCCAAGAAGAATCAAATCCACTGCCACATTGAGCAAACCAAGGAGTTGCAAAAACTCTCTGGCTGAAATCCACTCCCTGTTGGAAACTGACTCCATGAGTTTGATAATCTGTGCCACATGTAATGTGAGGGAGACAGACGAGATTGAGATTGGTAAGAAACTCCATGCCCAGATGGACAAAATGCTGGAATGGGTTGAGGTCTGACTTTTCCCAGTTCACTACAAGGTCTAGTTGACCTAAAAGGGACAGAAGGTCATTCCTGCCGTTCACCAAAATTGAACTCACAATGTACTTTTGGAGGATGTTGTCCAGATATGCCACAGTCGCTGTTCACGACGTTGACTGGAACAGAGTGAAGACACAGCGGATGATTTTTGTGAATGCTCATGGTCTGCTGTTGCTGAGACCAAATGGGAGTGCACACAATTGGTGTATTTTTTCTTGGTAGGCAAACTGAAGGAGCTTGCATAAAGCAGGGTAAATAGGGACTTGAAAAAGTGCATCAGTTAGGTCTAGACTGACAGCAAATTCATCCCTTTTTATGAAAAGCCTGATTGACCATGCTGTTTCCATTCGGAACTTTGGCATGGCAAAATATTTGTTAAGCCAGGAGTTTTCCACCATCTTTGGGCAGTAGAAAAAACCTCTTTCAGATCTGCAAAATTTGAGCTTTCTTCAAATCTGACAGCATGTTAGTCATGAAAAAGAAAGATGAAAGGAAAGGGAGCTGGATTAATGAAACCTGAAACCCCTCCAAAACAACTTGGATCACACATTCATTTTGCGAAAATAGTTGAATCCAATACTGGTGAATAAGGAGAAGTTTAGCACCAACCAGTAGCTGTCGACAGTCAGGCAGGGTGACGAGTCAACGAATGTTGGATTAGCTTGAGGAAAATGAAACCTTGTACCCTATTCCCTTTACTGAATTGCCTACTGAACTGAGGGGCCTACTGAGGTTGAAACTGTTGTTGTTGGGCAGTATTTGGCTTCTTATCTCTTTGCCAACATTCATCTCTATGTTGAGTCTGAGATTGATTCAGCATGAACACTGGTGCAGGTGGGAAGGGACGTTGGAGAGGCAGTTCCTGTGCTGCCTACCTCTGCACCTCCTCTATTCCACTGGCAAATAGTAATACCAAACTAATGGGTGTAGCATGGAAAGCCAAGAAATGATGTGGCTTGAGTGATGATAAGCAAAACAGGCATCTCATCTAACTAAATCCATGTTAGCTGAAGCCATCAGGGCATTAGCCATAGAATGGTGCACAGCCCTTTTGATGATCTCGGCAATTCTGGCTGTTTACAGATTTTTCAGCAAGTCGAAAATGGCTAGCGATGCTAGATGTAATATGGAAAATGTTGCCACAATGTTAGGAACAAGCTTAGAGGTGGCATGGAAAACATTCTTATCCAGCTTGTAAAACAATGGGGTCATTATATTTGCCAAAACAATGTTTTTACCAAATATCAGAAGCTCAGTCGTAAATGTGTCTGAATGTGTATGATACCAGCATAACAGTGTGATGAAAATGTCGCTGGTAGCTATCTTTCAGAAAAGAATGTTTTAGAATTGCTTAAATCATGGATCTTATCCATCAGATAGTCTGATATTTTCTTCATCTTCGCTGACTGGAGGAGTAGTTGGAAAGAGGGATGTTTGTCCTCATTTTCCAAGTCTACTGAAGCCATAACCTCATAGACTTGGCTTGCAGCTGGCAGTGGTGAACATTCAGAAGTCAGCAACACATGATATATTTCCTTGCAAGCCACTTTAATAGGCAGCCCGGCAAGTGCCACTGCTTGTATTGCTGGTATGGACAGCTGGAAAGTGTGCTGGACCACTGGATGGATGGTATGCATAGCTGTCAGCTCGATGGTCTGCTCCGGAACCACCCGTGCAGAATCTGAGATGAAATGGATGGATCAAACTGATCTGTATTGTTCCACATACCGTGGAACTGGGCAGTATGCAGCACAGCTCACCAAGGTGATGAATCTCTGGTCACTAGACAATAGGTACGGCCAGCCAACAGCTGGACTGGCTGGTCGGCAGCCAGAGTTGTGTCATATGGCATGAAAGGATGGTGATATGGATCATAAAGATTCAACAAATACCCCATGCTTGTCTTGTGGGTATGTATTGCCTGGGAAGTGAGCTGGCCAGTCAGCTGGAAGGTCAGCTTGGCTCAGCTACTGGATGGATGGATGGCCTGGTTATTGGCTGGACAGTCAGCTCAGTAATCGCCTGGGTGGTATATATGGCAAAATGGACAGATTAGCAAACCGGATCCCCATATAACTCCACATACCATGGTGCAGCTCATGAACTTGTAGGGCTGGCCAGACAGCTGGGCTATGTTTGGCCTGGATGGATGGCAAAACAGATCATCAAAGTCCAATGTGTACCCCATGTGCCCAGATTTATAGGTCCTAAGGCCCAACTCACACATGTGAGGGAAGTTATGCCCACTGGGCTGCCAAGATAAGGAGGGGGACACTCCCATATGAACTCCAAACCATCCCTGGAGGTTTGTGATGGATGTACAGACAAAATATTGTCCTCAGGCCAGCAACTGCATCATTGCTTCCTATATCAGTTGTTCAAGACTTCACACATCTCTCTTTGCTCTTGATTCTTTTCTGCAACATAGTGGACCAGATGCCTTCACTGCAGATTGAGGATGATGAACTGTTTATGCAAGCAAGACACGTCTCATATGTGTCTTCATGAGCATTAAATTATTGCACTTACTGCATTTTATCACCCTTATTTGACTGAAATGACAAGAATGACACAAATTTGGAATTTACAACCCGAAAGTGTTCACAAATCACAATAACAACACTCGTTTGAACAAGCAAACAATATATGCAGTGAGCGCAAATAAACAAACAACAACATGCACCAATGATGCAGTGTTGGAGCACATGGTCAGATTAACAAAGTCCACAACTGCAAAACAATTCACATAAATATTAATCAAAAATTTAAAAAAAGATTGCAACATGTAGCAAATACATTAATACACACTACTATACCAACTTTCTGGATGGATGGGTTGAAATCATGAATATATTAAAGGCTTTAGGGAGGTCTTGCAGTACTGTGTTGATAGTACTGAGTGAAAGCTTAAAACTGGTATTTAAAACATCTGACTGATGGGTAGCCACGTAATGGTGGTAAGGGGAGGTAAAGTATAAGAATTTCTTCATTTTGTCTCTATGATATATAGACAGAAAAGACAAATTTTTTCATTGTTTCATAAGGGTAAGATTCAAGAGATAGCAGAGTTTATTTTCCAAACATTAATATGATTGGGGAATGTATTCAAAAGAGACTTAATTAAACCTGCACTCACAACTACATTTGCTCCTGTTGCTGATTGTCTACAAACAGAAGACAGACTGAAATTCTGGCCATATTAAGTATCTTTATAAACCTGATTTTTTACATTTAGCAGTATTAGTTAAATATACATTTTCCAAATCTGAATGCTTTCATATGGTGGAATGACTCAAGAATCATCACATAAGAAGAGTGTTTGATTAGTATTTTACCTGTAAACTCGGATCCCAGATCAGATGGTTTTGCTGCAACTTCGCACTTAAGGTAAGTGTCCTGCACCTCTTTGACTAAACATTTAGTTTCTGGAAAACAGTGAGAAACCTTATTTAAGATTAGAAAATAGCTTGGGTTTAATCAGTCATATTTTCTTATTGTATTCTATTTGAACTGTTTAAATAAATGTTTTATAAATATTCAAGTATCAAGTCATACTGTCATGACATCAGTAAATCTTTCTGGCATGGATATAAAATTGTCAAATACATAATAATATAAATAATTAAAAGTGCTTCCTTGCTTTTTTGCAAGAATGACATTATCCAAATTTACATTTTGCATATAAACACTGTACATACCTCCAACATAGGCCCTGGCCTTGATGTAGGGGGAATGCTCATCGAAGTACTTGCCATATATGGTCAACAGCAGGCCCCCCTCTGTGCTACCAGATGTAGGAGAGATTGATGTGGTTTCTGAAATAAAAATTACATAGTGGCATTCAGTCAGTCTGCATGGGCCATCCTTATTAAGGGTACTTGTACATTCAGCACCTGCATCCTTAATTTCTCTCTAACCTGATTAAATACATATACATTTCTATTATGAAGTCAACTCTGAACTATATCGAGAAGATGCCAATTTAGCCATTTCTGAAAGGTGGATACTAAACTGTACTGACTGGTTGTATGTTGATTTTATTGAAATATAATTAATTCTGGCCAATGTAATAAGAAATTTGGTCTCTCCATTTAAATTTCAAAACTCTCAATCATTGCATGCACCCATTTATCTATACACCTATTTATTTTCACCTACATCTAAACAGAAAATGATACAAAGATCCATTCATCCATCCATCCATCTATCCATATATACCTATAGAGATGTGTGAATTAATCATATTGTTCCTGATGAAAATACCGGATATGAATGGGATGGCTACTTACTGCTGCATCACATTATATGATCTCTGGAAAAGAAATCTGTATTTATACCGCTAACTTAAAATGAGATAAACTCCTAAAAGGTACTAGATTTACCTGTGTAGGCTTGAAACATAGCAATCTTGTCATCATTGAAGATCTTCAGTGTGGTGCTATCTGGAAGTGATCTGTAATATAAACCTAGCATGTAGAAAACTTACTACAGCAAACAACTGATTAGTTAAACAACCAATAATGATTTATATCTCAGGGACAGTTGTATATGGAAAAAAGAAAGTATTTTTTTGTTCTTTTTTTTGCAATTGCCTTCTGCACTGCATATATTTGTAATGACTGCTGGGGACCTTCCCACTATGTCTCACAAATTATTTTTCAATTTGATAATTTTAGCAGACAAATATGCCTCTCTGCACATATCTACTGGATATGACTATTGTAAAGCTACCTTTATTCATGGCTACTATATTTCAGGATTTCTCAATGTCAGCCTATCTTGTAGCGAATTAATTTCATGCATGGACTACTCATATCTTTAAATCCCTCCTACATTTAGACCCCCCCCCCTCCTTTTTTTTAAATGGCAGGAGCAATTTCTACCCCTAATGTTCAGTTCAAGAATAGTCCCTGTCACAATGTCCTCTAAAGTTCTTTACATGTTCATGCATTTTTAAACAACTTGGTCAGTCAGTTTTACTGATAGCCTGATATTATTGGGTATAAGAAATGTTGTTCCTAGAGCCCAAGTCTACCAGAAGGCATCGTCTGGGCTACCATAAGCTAACTTCAGGTTGCCCAGTAGCCACTACACTACACCTTCATTTTACAAGCCCGGGTATCTGACAAATCTGCTAATAACGTGGAAGCAGGTATGGATTACTTTTTTTTTTAAAAGAAAGGGGAAAAAAATATGCTCCTAGGTGTATAACATGAAAAAATCATCATCTAAATTAGTAAATGAAAGCTTAATATATATGTTTTATCGTCAAAAACAGCAGTTAGTGCATGGAAATTTGTTATTGTGATCATGAAATTCACTAATTTTAATAAGGAATCATATTAACGAAAATACTTCTCAATAAATAACACAATTTACAATGAAATATTGATCAATGAAAGTGTTGGTAAATGTCAACTGGTGCCAACACTGTAAGAAATAAATACCAATTAAAGAAGTCTTGTCATGCAAAATTCATGATTGATATAATGATCATAAATGTAAAATGCCCTCATCTAATCAAATGTCTAATGAATCAATATAATGTTACACCAATGACAGCAAGTGTTTCCAGAGTACCTAAAAAAGTGCTTGCTCAGTGGCCCGCTTTATTATGACAACTGTTGAGAACTTAATGGTCCTTCAACATGATGACTCAAGCTAATTAACAGATTATGATGTAGGTCAGCCTCATTCCTTGTTAAAAACACATACTGCTGATAACTCGAAAGATCTTGGCCTCAACTAATCTGAATATTGTTCTTCAAAATTTGCAGTGATATATTCAAACACAGCTTGCAAGTTCCAATAAAAAGTACACATTTTTGTCTTTTCTCTTTCTTTTTGGTTGATTTTTTTTCCCCAATATGGATGTAGTCTTCTAGCACAGTGCATGTGACGACTGTGTTTATCAGCCCATCTGATTTTGAAATTTGTCAAACACTTATTCTGGATAGAAATCTAAACTACAAGGACAAACTTGTATAATTAATATCTTCCACTTAAACTGGAAGAAAACCCACAAATTGTAATACAGCAAATATGCTTGATTTTTTACATTACCTTCCATAGGGCACCTCAATTATGAAACTGGCATTCATGTTACCTGTTGAGAAAAAAATATCAAGCTTGCAGATCCTCGCAACTTTGAAATTTGAAAATATATATATTTTTAAAAACACACACTGGTACATGAACAAATGTCAATGTGAATTAAATACCCTCCTCCCAGTTTTATTACAATATTTGACTGAAAACACAATAACATTTTTAAAATTCCAGATAAGTGTAAAATCCTGATTTCAAAGACAAGACGTCACTCCTACTTGCATCAGTTCAGAGCAAATTTTTAAAAAAATTCCTGTCCAACAGAGATATTCCTCACTTAATTCAGATCATAACAAACACACATAAAAGACTACATGTTCTTGACATTAAATATATACAATGCCAAATAAATGGCTACAAACAAAATGCTGAATGAGTAGACAGTGTCAGCTTTGTATTTTACAGAGTAAATCCCTCCATAAAGGTTTAAATTGAAACTCACCGACAGATGTTCCTCCCATTTTACACTTCATATATCCCCATGTGCTGGTCTCCGAGTTCAACTGTATTCCATAGCTAGCAAATTAGTAAGAAGAATAAAAACAATAGAACTTGATATTTGCAACACACACAGAAGACTCTGATATTCAACATACCATTAGTAAACTATAAAAGTATGTGAAAAATGTTTTACATGCAAGCAACCACCCATTCTTATCCATTCAATCATAAATACATACCGTACATACTCGCGTATAAGCCAATACCAACTGCAAACTGCTTAGACACAGATCTGCCATCACATAATGCGCTGGCAGATCTGGGTCTATGCAGTTTATAAGGAATCATAAGTAGAACAAACAACATAGACCCTGATCTCCTGGTGCATTATGCGCCAGCAGATCAGGGTCTATGTTGTTTGCATTTGTACCCAGATTATACGTGCGTATATACGGTACATATATACAGTAAAACTTCCATAAACCAGACACAGGAGGGATCAAATATTGTGACCTGCTTTAAAGAGATGGCCAGTATCAAGAAACTTGATTAGTATTAGAACAGCTTTAATGGGACCAAAATATATGGTCAGTCGGCCATGTCACAGAGGGGTCAGTTTGCCCATTAATACAGAACACATTACTACCTCACTATAAGGACCTTAATAAAAATATGTGATAGCAATATATTTCTCAAATTAAATATCCAACATAACTGTCCTGAGCAGAAATCTTTATGGTAACGAAAAATGTCATCATTCAAAGCCTTAGTTAGTTGAAAACTTGGGTAATCTGAATAACAAATCGAGTAATACTTATGTTTGAGCATTAATCTACCATATATACTTATATACTACCATAAGTGTTGGGTCCAACTGCAAACTGCATAGACCCAGATCGGCCTTCACATAATGCACCAGCAGATATGGGTCGATGCAGTTTGTTAGGATTATTAGGTAGAACAAATGACAAAGACATTACGTGCCAGAAGATCAGGGTTTACGTTGTTTGTAGTTGGACCAGACTGATATGCGGGTATATACAGTACTTATGAATTAGGACATGGTACTTACAAGGTGTCAGCATCAGCATCTTTGCCTCTCAAGCTACAAAACTGTGGTCCTACATAGACTCTAGGTATAAAATACATGTACATTAAGTTAGTGCAGGAATAAATAATTGTAATAATCCATAAGAATATAAACATCAGATGTTACAAAGATCAAGATGAACAAATAATTTTTGTGTATTATTGGTAAATATTACCACCCAGACCATAATTCCACAGTTCATGTATAAAATGCAATAATTGGTTTTAAGTGATATTATGACTGATTTTGAGAACTGTAACCATGTAACAAGAGGCCCAAGAGGGTCTGAGATTGCTTAACAGAAAAGCAATTACCTAAAAGTTAAATGTGCTAAGGGCAGATGACCAAGCAATCTGGTTTGGTATGATACTTTCTTACAGTTAAAGGTTTTTTTGTTTTGTTTTTAGTAAGGGCAGTCCTATTGGATGGCAGATCAGCATCAGATCAGAATCATTTGTGCAAACTTGAAAGGCCTTCTGTGAAATGTGGTCAACTTCTGTTTACAGATTTTTGAAAAGTTGTTATTTTTAAGATGGTTTTTTTTATTTTTAGTAACAGCAGCCAATTTTGATTGATGATCACCATCATTTCTGTAAAGGACATCAAGCCAAGATACTTTCTTAAAAATTTATTAAATTCTGTCAAGCAGTTTTTGAGAAGAAGCGTGAAGGATTTTCTATATTTAGTAATGTCAGCCATATTTTATAATGGATCAGTATCATTTATATAAACCCCAATGGACTTTATGCCAGGATTCTGTCAAATTTGGACATATTTTGTTTAGCAGTTTTCAAGAAATTGTTTAAAGGTTTTTCTATTTTAAGTAACAGCAGTGGTATATGATGGCAGATCCACATCATTTGCACAAACTATAAAGGCCTTCAATGTGGTCAAATTCTGATTAGCAGTTTTTGTAGAAGAATTCTGTTTCATGTTGCATAATTTGAAGCTATTATTTTCCCCATGTTTCTTTGGGAGTTTGTTGCAAATATTCATTCCTTTTTATGCTCAAGAATAGACATCTACCTGATAAGAGACTGAGTATGAGTGCACAATCCTGAAAATGAATGTAATGAGAGCATACTTTTTGACCAATACCTCTACTTTTAAGTATTTTATCTCTGTTTGGCTCACCCTATTCTGAAGCTACTGATGTTGTAGACCAACAATTGTTATTGAAAAAAACAAACAACAAAAAAGCAAACTGATCAGAAATGACCATGAAGATGTTAAGTCAATCTCATCATTAAAAGATGAATACATTCAGCTGGGAACAATTAAATATGGAAATAACCTCCCTTGGCCTTCATACTGTGAATTCATCGAATTTCATGGCTTTTCTTTGCTACTTACACTCTTGGACTGAGGAAGGAGTCCTGATGTTTCTACACAAAGATCAATATTAGTTGGGTCTTTAAATTCATGGTTTTTAGTAAGCACAAAATCCACAAAAATTGTTACCCCATGAAAACTACTGAATTCACAGTTTCTTGGATAATGCTTGCTTTTTATGCAAAAAATAAAGAAGAAAAAATTTTTACTTATAGGACTTTTCATAAAATATGTAATAATTATTGAATACAAAATTATTTTTTTATATATCTTTTAGGAATTAAAGGAATTCCAGGAATTATGGGACAAATATGATCCATGCAATGTATCAACTGAAGCAACCTTGGGCTCTTCTTTTGAGCTAGAAAAAACTTAGATGTATAGGGTGGTATGATTTCACCATTTTGGGGGAAAGCAAAAATACAAACAGCACAAAATTATTGCACAATAAAATAGTATATACCATTCATATAACATGCATGGACTAAATAACAGGTCCATTAAACATATTCAAGCTAAGAAATGCTTGATATATGTTATGATTAATGTATGATAATTATTTTGTATAAATGAAACATAAATGCATCACTCATGTGAATCATAAATCACTATTTCAATTAAACAACCCACTATATGTTGTCAGATCAATGAGATTATTTTTTGAATGAATCAAGCAATCAAATACTAAACAATTTAAAATTTTTTATCATAATAACATTTTATTTAAATTTAGCAAGGCAAATGAATTTGCAAAATATTATTCACACAAAAATGTATGACACGATTTAATGTATAATTAGTCTATAATTAATTTGCAAAAAAGTTATGTAACAAGTATGATTAATGTATAAGATATGCTAAAATCAGACTATGATATAAAGTCATTTATTTTCATTTGTATATATTCATATGTTGGTACCGACTAATTGACAGAATACAAATGCTTGCATTATGTACCCAGCATAGCACTTCAATTATTTCCACTTACTACAAGAAAAATGGGTTCTGCATCTACAGAACTAATACTTTCTGCTCTATTTCATTTTCAGTCATAAAAGAATTAATGTAAAATCTGTACATGTTTTCAAGCAAATTGATAGCAGTCATGAAGCATGAGCTAGTCTGATTCTTACCGGAGAATTTTTTCAACTTTTCCATTTGTGCTCTGGTCAATATTGCTACCAAATCTATCTGTGAAGATTTGTCCATACATCTTCAGGATGGTTCCTGAAAAAATTGGAATAAATCAATTACACTGCAGTTGATGTTATATAAAATAAAGATCGTTCTTATTTACAGTAGAAACCATTACCTTGAGATCTAAACTTTAGTCAGAATATTTTGAAGGCAAAAAGTTGTCAAATACATGTATGTTATAAATGAGCTCTAGTGTATTTCCCTTTTCTACCGGCACATTCACAAAAGTGCCATTTTAAAACAAGTCCAATTTCTATATATGAAGTATATTATACGTTCTTCAAATACCTAGCACCTCAGTTTAACTGAAATGAAAATGAACCTTAAAATCACAAATCAATTTATTCTATAGGCATAGATAAATGCAAAGTGACATTAAAATATCCACTATGCATCATTACTTTAAACTCAAGTTCTTTTTTAGTATTAATTATCATACACTATCATGTATCATTTCTTAAATTTCAATGGAAGAGTTATGAATGATGAATATAATCTAAAATAAAGGCTTCAATTTGATTTTATAACATAGAACTTTGACTGTCAAACTACTGTAAAAACAAACATCTTAACACAGTGAAACCCTGCTTCAGCATGATGGTTGGGGTCCACAGACTATCATCGTGCAATGTACCATATCATGCCTTAATTAGTGTGTTGGGAGT
Organism: Margaritifera margaritifera; assembly: GCA_029931535.1. Classification (NCBI taxonomy): domain Eukaryota; kingdom Metazoa; phylum Mollusca; class Bivalvia; order Unionida; family Margaritiferidae; genus Margaritifera; species Margaritifera margaritifera. The sequence goes on along the minus strand of JAQPZY010000751.1, from coordinate 125,847 downwards.
ATGTTTCATGTCAAGTTCACCTGGAGGTCCTGAGGTTGGCTGGATGTATTGTATCAAAGGTGTGTACCAAACCCCGAGCTGTAAAAAAAGGATAGAGAAGTGTAGAAAGTACAAACCATGTAGACTACTTTAATTATGTACCTAATCATGTATAAGACACATAAACAGATTGCTTGTCAAGGAGTGAGAATGTTAGGTTTTTGTTTATGCAATAAATGGCATTGTTTCAGGCCTGGGCTTTTGTTTATGCTATAAATGGCATTGTTTTAGGCCTGGGCTTTTGTTTATGCTATGCTTATGCCCTAAATGTCACATTTTAGGCCAACAGACCCTCCACTAAACAATTCACTGCATCAATTTGATGCAATGTTATTTAAGTCTTACCCATATTTGAAATCAGCAGTTTTTATCATTTCAAGGACTGACTGAGGTTTATCTTTCCCCAAAGTGCCACACCTCTCAAACAATTATACCCTAATTAAGTACAATTAGCAGATCATTGGCACTCAGACTGTCAACATGTGCAGACTGAACAAACGTGGACCTCCAACATACTTCTAAAAGATCTGCTTACATTGGCCAAGTACACATATATTTGGCACCAATTTGTTCTACTGATAATAGACACTATCACTGAAACATATCCAGATATAACCCTAATAACATAAATATGTGAAAACAATCAGATGAGATGTCATGTGGATTTTTAATGTATGTCATTAAAACTATTTAAAATTTAGCTACCTATGGCCATGGAATGAGACTATTGGACTTGTGTGCTGAGAGTTTTAAAGAATTTCAGAAATAGGTCAATGAAATGTTGGTGTTAATGATCGTTAAAATTGCAAAACATTATCAAATTTTCTAATCGAATTTTATTACAAACAACAAATTCACAATTGAAAAATTTTAAGTCATCACAAGTTGGCAACAGTCTAATGCATCTACTGTCACAGTGGAAAATCACTCCCAACCGGTAATGTAACATATTTTTCAGGTTGTATGGATGATAAAAGTGACTCACTCAATTTCTTAAGAAAAACACTTGCACAAATGCACAATTCAGAATTAAATCAAATATTAAATATATACAGTTTTAACAACTAGGTCAAGGGAGGAAGGAAATCTTTACAGAAATGAGTAGATAATTGGTTGAAACTAAAGTTAAATAAGGACAAGATACAGAACGGAATATATATATATATATATATATATATATATATATATATATATATATATTTTTTTTTTTTTTTCTTTTTCTTTTTCAGAGCAAGTTATTTATCAATTCTCTTTTAAGCTCATATTTCTATATAGTAATATTATATATCCAAGTGGCTTCCTTGCTTGACTTCCTGCCCATCATATCTAAACTGCTACTTTCCATCTTAAACACTACTTTTTTTTATCTGACCCCTTATCTAGGAAGTCACACTGACCCTTTGAAAAAAATCATAGTGGAAGCTCTGTTAAAAGTTCTTTAAAAATGATCATTTATTTTATGGCATACCTAATGATGGAATTGAATTATCCATGATTCTTCTTGAATGTAATGTGATATATTCATTGTTGAAAAAAAAAAATAGAGCTGCTCTCTACAGTTTGATTGAAAGGGCTTTAAATGGAAGAACTTCTGTTGGAAAACCAAACGTGCATTCAGTGGCCATAACTCTTTTAAATAATGATGTGAAATGCTGGAAATCAACTCATTCAAAGTTTCACCAATATAAAGGTGCATGATAACTTTCTATGAATTGCAATTCCTCGGTAAAGTTATGATGTGGAAAGCAATAACAGCACAATGGGTAATTAAGGGCTCTAACTATTCTCGATAATAACCTGGAACACTTAAAATTAATCTAATTCAAGGTCTCAACAATATAAAGCTATATGCCAAATTTGATTGAAATGCAATAAAACTTAGTAAAGTTGTTCTGCAGAAACCAAAGTAAGAAGGATAGGGATTTAGGGGCCATAACCCCTTTAAATGATATAATGGAATGCTGAAAATCAAACTCATTCAGTCTCTTCAATCATACATAATTTGGTTTCAATCCGAAAATTTGTGTGAAGTTATCTTGTGGAAACCAAAGTCACAGATGATCAATCAGTGGGCAACAACTCTTCTAAACAAGATTAAAACCATAAAAGGCACATGTTAGTCTATGAGACAATGTTCATACCAAATTGCCTGTAAATCTTTTGACTGGTTCTTGAGTTATGCTGGTTACAAGCACCATCCCATGTGACAAAATGAAGCTAATTGTCAAAGGTCATAACTCAATCAAAAATGGAGTTGACAAGAAAAACCAAAGTCTGCAGGATGAGCAATCAAAGGATCATAACTCTTCTGAATAAGACTAAACCTATAAAGGCACACGTAAGTCTATGCGACAATGTTCATACCAAATTACAAGTGCTGAAACAATATCAGAATCGGATATAATAAGAATACTTTTTGGTGAATATTCAAATCGGAAATTGTTAGGAGTATATGTGTTGTATCATTTATATATGAATGTGTCAACTTTTAAAGTGCCTAGTGAGTTCCTCAAACTCTGAGACAGCCCCTGCAATATGTAGTGTTACTTAGTGACCATAATGTGTACATATACACTGTGTTCCTGTAAAATTGGCAACCAACAGCAGGAATGGACAAACCACTCTGTGCTGCATGAGAACAGCTTGAACTGTGTTCCCAGGGCAGAAAAATGGCACAATGCAAACTTTGTCGTAACTGCCAGACACATTAGCACCACTCTCAGTACTAACATATTGGAAAAGAATCAGAATTTTGTTCACTGTTTGAAACGTTCTAAAGTTTAAAGTTGTTCAATCACTTCAGTTCTCAAAGAATTTACTGTTATGGTTTTGTTTCTTTTCCACTACAAACTGCCTAAGAATATGTTGAATGGTTCTTGAACCATGGTGGTTACAAGTAACATCCCATGTGAAGATATGAATTGTCAAGGGCCATAACTCCATCAAAACTAGAGTTCACAGGGCAAAAGGCATTAAAGACACACCTAAGGCAATAAGATAATGTACAATGAATGATTCCCAAGTTATGCAGGTTACAAGGATCTACTGTAGTGACAATGAAATGTTGATGGAAAAAGGGCAATAACTCCATCAATATTGCACCTGAAAACACAAAAGCTTTAAAACGCATATCTACATGTAATATGCAATTCACCTACCAAATGGTGTCCTATTATATGTAAGTGTTGCAGAGCTATGCTGGCTGCAAGAATCATCCCATGCAAAGATAAGAATTTAATTGTTAATGTCCATAACTCTATCCAAATCTGAGTTCATGAGACAAACCCTATTAAAGGCACATCTTGGTCTATGATGTAATAGGCAATTCACCTAACAAATGGCATCCAATTATGTGAAAGGGTTGCAGAGTTATGCTGGTTACAAGAAGTATGATCATATGAACAGCTAAACAGACAAACTGACAGACAGATGGACATAATGTATGTATGTATTAGGGTTTAATGGCATGTGAGCAAAATAATGGCTGTACAGTGCTGATTAATGGTAAAGTTCCAAAGATGTAAATATAAAGAATTACACAAAAACTTGAGGATGATAAACCCTTCCAAATAAACATAAACATGAAGTACTATAAGATAAATGATAAAAGGTAAAGATGTGAAACTTCTGAACAATGCATACAAAACAAGATAAAGGTAAAAAATATAAAATCCTTAAATTATATGGTCAAAATTGTTTTATAAATTGTGATCCCTCAAAAAATGCAAGATTTTCTTGGGTGATACATCATCATAAAGTTCCTTCACTGAGTTAACATTCAGAAATCCTGTCTCACATTGTGGTCAAGGTTCACCCTTCAGGAGGTATACACGAGTCAGGTATGGGTGTCTTATACATAACTGGCACAACAGACAGACTGAAAATGTAATTTTATTATAGACTCCTGCATCTTAATTGGTTATACAGACAAATGATTTAATCATGACTGCAGGTAAACTGTCATCTTTTATATATCAATCATTGTGCCCCAACTGTTATGATATAGACCACTTTTCTTTGTAACAAAAATAATTTATAATGACAAACAAGAAATGAAACTGTCAGCAAATCTCACCTGCATATATTTATTCAGAAATACAAGTTTTGTATTTACACACACTCAAGATGATCAATACTGAGCAATGCTAGAGACAACCCAAGTGGATGATATAGGTCACAGTTACTCCTTTCTTTTAAAGATTCAATCTAATGAATATTCCAAAGGATTAATATGATCAAATACTGAAATGAAATGCTCAGAATAGGGTCCAATTATTTACTGCTAAACTCTGAAAAAATTCAGATATCATAAGATACCAGTAGTGATTTATATTTTATACATTTGTTTCTAGAAGCATTCAATCTTCTACACATGCTGATAACAATCTCAGAAAGAAAGAAAAACAAAATACAAAACACCTAGAGCACAAACTTTTCAGAAAATGAGACACAGGGCAATCCCTTTTGAGCAGTCAATGACGGGATTAACAAATTATGGCTGGATATGGGAAGTGGCTGTTTAGGAGAGAATAAATATGTAGATAAAATGAAGACAATAGCAAATCAGATCATGGCTGGATATATAGTAAGTGATGTTCTTTAACAGAGGTGACTGTTATGGGAGGTGACACTGTATTAGTCACTAACTTTTAAGAATTTACATCACAAATTTCATGACTGTTAAAATGTCTCAGATCTTAATTTAGATATCAAAGATGAAGTTTTGTTTACTCCTGTGACTGGGAGAAAGAGAGAAAGTGAGAGAGAATAAGTTCTGCTTGATTTCTATGCAGATAAGATGACCGTGAAAAAAGCAAAAAAAAAACATCCCCAGAAACAAGCACATATGTATTTTCCACCCAATCCCTACTACAAAAAAATATGGCATTAAAGCAGCAAGCATGTAACTTACTAAGTACAGGCAGTTCCAGGAGTGCTTGTTTCCATTACAGTAATTACTGTCTTTGACTGGTACTCCATCTAGAGTCACTGCAAGGTGATAAGTGTCTTCTGGCATCCCCCTGAACACAAAGAAAAAGAAAGGTCAGACGGTGTTAGGATATCACATAGAAGCTGATCATATACTAAGCAAGCATATACAAAAGGACCTGTAAATGGATACTTCCCTAATTGCAAAAGGACCTGTAAATGGATACTTCCCTAAATGCAAAAGGAGCCTTTCCTTCTCAAATTCTAAATCAGAGTTCTTTTTTGTCTTCCTAATGTACCCACTTAAGTAAACATTTAGCATTGGTAAACAGTTTTACACATTTTGTTTTATGTACTAGTCTTTAATGAAGCAAGCCAACATATATCAAATTTTCTGTTAAACAGCATATGCCTAAAAACTACCTTGTGATAGAATTAATCAGTTTATCACAGAAAAGAATAATTAGGCTTCTCAGGATAAACCACTTATAAACCATTTCCAAATTAAGTATTTTACGACATACTTTTAACCAAATCTGATTGAACTGGGACCATGTATATTTTAATCTCTGCTGAAACTCAATGTGTCACAATCAATGCATTATTCAGACACAGAATGAATCATATAAGTACCATTAGAATAATGTGTACTTTCACTCAATGTTTCAAGGCCCCTTGTGCCCTGAGCTAAAGACATATACACTGCCCCCCCTTGTTTAAGCGTGTCCAGATAGATCACAAACCTGCTTATAACATAGGAGCAGGTGTTAATAAAATCATGATAAAAACTGGGAAATTAAACCTTGATATATCACTAGTTTCATGATTGTAAATGGAGGTTAATGCCCCAAAACTGAATCAATATCGTGAAATTCACAACTTTTAATGAGAAATCATATACCGTTATTTTGTTAAAAAAAAAAAATTTTAAATTCTCAGTACACTGTAAATAACTATATCATGAATTATCAATCAATTAAAATGATAGTAATTCCTACTGGTGACAACACTTCAAGAAATAAATAGCAATTATTAAATCTTGTCAAGTGAAATTCATGTTTCAGCTTTATCTTTTAATTTGGTTTAAGTATAATTATCATAAATGTGATATGCCCTCTTGTATTCAACTGTGAAAAGTGTCAATCAACTGTCACAGCAATGCTTGTAAACATTTCCATAAAAACCTAATTAAATACCAACTGTGTTTTGATCTCTGACATGCGGAAGTGTTTGTTTCATAGTTACAATCAATTAAAAGCAAAACTGCTTTCTACTATCAAATTAATCAGTCTTTTGTATCAAACCAAGTATAAGGGCTAGAATGAATAAAAGTTAAAAGGCATTCAAATCTTAGCTGTGTAAGAGCTAGTGGTCACAGTCATATGTCAAGTCAACTCATTTCAATTGACCAATCAAACACTGTTTTAAATATTATTATGTAATTAACATTATTAAAGTATCTAACATTAATCAGTGGTTTATCGTACTCATTCACAAATGTAATGCAGGAGAGCAAAGGAACCAAGCAACTTGGGTTCATTACGGTTACAGAGAAGCAAGTTCTAAAGTTTGTAGTAAACATACAGTTCCTGAATTGGCACCCAGAGGTTTGCTCAAGGAACAGCAGAAAGTCTGCTATTACTTGCAATGAAATCACAGTATCAATATTTTTACTAACAGAACAATAAAAAATAGAGTTTTGACACTGTTTCTCAAAATAAATATCCATCTTTTTTCTAAAAAAGAATCTTGTTTTGTTCAGAATCAACAATAAGACTAGAATCTATCCACATTCACATGCAAATAGCCATAACATAATACACATTGCTTTCACTTGATCACATGTGTGTCGAAACCTCCTGGAATAATATTTGTAAAAAAAATTCTTAGATTGGTTGTCTTGAAAATAAAGGTAATTTATACAGAAAAGCTAACAATTTCATTAGAAAAAGCTATTTATTGACAATTATTCACAACAATTATAAAAAGAGTATTCAACCATTTAACCCCGCCCCGCTCACTATCGATCTCCATCCATTTCTTAATTTTTCAGAGGTTGTTCAGTAACTTGTGCCCTCGCGTATGTATGCTGTGGTCTATGCTTTTGGATCCCATTGTGCACAAGTTATCAAGGGAGAGGTGTATGATCAAGCTATATTTACTGTCTATAATTTAAGAATCATTATTACCCTTAAAGTCACTATCACAATATCCCTTTGCAATGCGATGCAAATTTGTTTTCTCAACATAATTCACTTAATATTATCACCTCTACCTCTTTAAATAATCACTTTACAGTGTAACACATCTGAATTTCTGTGCTATAATACTCACTTTAGGTGTTACAAATGTTGTACATGCTACAATGACCATTACGGTGTTAATTATGATCTGATTCTTTATGTTACAATACTGTACTCACTTGGGAGGGTAACACATCAGAGTCTCCGTAGTACAATACTCACTTGGGAGTGTAACACACAATCCAGTTTAAATGTTACAATACTCAGTTGGAAATGTAATGCATGATCTCGGTCTCCATATCAAAATACTCACTTGGGAGCATAGCAAATGATACAACACTCACTAAGGAGTACATAAAAACTACTGAAATAGGAGTACATAAAAACTACTCAAATAGGAACATATGCTAGGCTATGTTATAAAAGTGTGTAATACAAATCTCACTTAGGTGTGTAACACATGATCTGGTTCTCCAAGGTACCATCAACAGGGACTCTGCACTCATACTCTGCCTTGCTTGACACCAGGAAAACTTTTTTTCCAGGGTGGGATTTTTCATGTCCAAATTTGTTTCCATTTTCATTGTCGGAATTTTCACGGTTAAGGTTAACCTGATTATCACCAAAACCTGCAACATATTTTTTCAATATGTAAAGTTACAGGAGTTTTAGGCATACAAATTTTTTAAACCACAATTTTTCTCATTTTATTCTATCCACGTGTCTCAGTATTTTCATCATCTCGTTCTCATTTCCATCAAATCTTTCTTGCAAATGTGGTTTTCCTTATTAAAAAAATTTGTCTTTGCACACACAACAAATGTTTATTTCTTCAGAGCAGTTTTTATATTCTAATTTAGGATTCATCTAGAGGTGAAGACAATTATTGCACACATAAATTGAAATCTACATCTTATCGTTCCAATCATCACAACTGAATTTTTATTAAATAACTTAAATTTTATCATAATAATCTATTATGATCATTATGTTTATAATGAAATATCCAAAGTTGCATGATCAACACGAGCCCTATGCAAAATAATGAAATTCTGACCTGAACTTTACCCAATCTGCAAATGACACAGAACTTGTTTCTTACCTGATCCATAGATGGTGAGTCTTGTCTCTCCATTCAAACTCCCATAGTGAGGTTCAACTCTTGTTACTATAGGCACTGCTGGAACAAAGAATATATATATATATATATATATATATATATATATATATATATATATATATATATATATATATATATATATATATATGCAGGACTATACAAATCCACTTGCCCGATGCCCAGGACAAGCTCAAATTTGGCTAAAGCAACCTCAAGTTTGCAAGGTACTTGCCCAGAGACAAGTCCAAACATGAGACCATAAGAGGGACTGATGCCCTACTAATGGAAAGAATATCCAGGAATTCAAGATCAGACCATTTCTTCATTTTAACTCCCAAGTGTTCAAACTATCTCAGATATTTTTTAGATCTGCCAACCCAAACAAGACTTTCTCATTAAGGCTGTTGATATTTTTCCATAAGTTTGACCAATTTACAGTAAGGTATAACACAATATCATGTACTGCTATTGTCGATTTCAAATACATGCATTTAAACAGTTTAAAAGTGTGATCTGAGGCTGATTCAGCGAAGGCAAACATTATGCTTAACTAAAAAGTTTATAAAGTACACTTAGACATTAATCCCTCCAACACAATTTCAGAAACTGCAGTTCCAAACCCCATGGAGCTCAAAGGCTTCTTGCTTATTCTCCAAACTTGACATAATCTTTGGGATTTTTTCAATTTCACTTAGTGACAGCTATCATCTCTCCCATCATAAAACATATTAAAATTAACAAATGATAAACATAATTGTAGCCTTTTGTGCTTTTTATTCTCCCAAGAATCTGAATATTCCTTTTTATACTTATGTGCTGATTGTTTAAATGTTTTAAGAGGCTTATTGTCTTTTTCATCTTCAACATGTTTTTTGTTCACTGGATGCCATTTCTATAAAATTCTATATAAACAACAGCTTGGTAATGCAGGACTTTTGCATTAAAAATATGAGCAGTTTAAAGTGTCTGAGGTACTCCTGTAAAGAATGACTGGTTCCCTGACAAACTCCACTGAATCAAATATGAAATCAGGATCAGGATCAAACATGGACGAGCCAGTATCTGCATTTGATCCCAAAGAATGTATTGTCATAATATTTGCTATTATTCCATCCATAAGTCCATAATTTAAGGGTCATTTCAGTAAGACTTGTGGTCAAATCATAAGGGTTGGCAGGTCTGTATTTTTTTTAACAATAACAAAATTTTCACATTAACATCTGTGGCAGTCATACTGGAGGTAAGATCTGCACCATTTTCATTTAAGACCAAGTAAACATTATTAGAAGTCTTTTGGTGAAAGGGATCCACAGTACCTCAGTTGGTAGAGCGTCAGACTCGTAGTCCAAGGGTCGTGCGTTCAATACCCGCCAAGACCAACCTGGAACTGCTGTCTCTGTGTCCTTGGGAAAGACACTTGACTCCCATTTCCTCAACATCATATGGCCAATTAGCCAATAATGTGTTAAAAGTGTCACCCCCCCCAAAAAAAAAAAAACAATTTTGGTGAAAACCCCCAATGTTGATATCACCAACAATTCAGAAGAAGTAGTAATAACGATATTTTCATATTTTCAAAATGACCAACATGGCAGCCATATTGGAGATTGATCTGCACCATTTAAATTTAGAACCTACTAGATATCATTAAGAGTCTTCTAGTGGAAACTCCATGCTGATAATGACTCTCCATTCAGGAGGAGTAACTAACAAGATTATCAATACACCAGGCATGGTGGCCATACTGGATGTCAGAATGTCAGCAGTTTCATCTAGGTCCAACTAGATATTACAAACATTTTGGGGAAAGCACTGTGTCGATATGACCATTCATCTAGGAGTAGTGTTAAGAAGATTTTCAAGATGGCTGTTGTGGTGTCCATATTGGAGGCTAGATCAGCACCATTTTTATTTATGCCCAACTTGACATCATAAGAAGTTTTCTGGTGAAAACCCTATGTTGATATAACTTTCCATTCAGGGGGAGTAGCAATAACAAGATTTTCAAGATGGCTGCCATGGCAGCAATATTGGATGTAAGATTGGCACCATTTTCATTTAAGACCACCTAGACATCATAAAAAGTCTTTAGTGAAAACCCCATGTTGATATGACCATACACTCTGGAGGAATGGCAATAATAAGATTTTCAAGATGGTTGCTGTGGTGGCCATATTGGATGTGTGAGCAGCACCATTTTCATATAGGCCCAACTAGACCTTGGGATGAATGTGTGAAAAGTTTCATGGCAATCCTTCAAGTAGTTTAGAAGGAATAGCAATATCAAACTTGTGCTAATGGATAGACAGACGACAGGCAAAAGGCCATCTGTATGACCTGCAGAGTTAAAAATTGAGAGAGAGAGAGAGAGAGGAGTCTTGTGTTCAGTTCATAATGCTTTATATTCTGCAAGTTTTATATTCTGCGATCTTGCCACAGTACGGCAGTTTATGGACTGGTTAGTCAACCAAAAAAAGGCACATGGATTGACCAGTCCATAAACTGCTATGAGGCAATCAGCACCATGCAATATTTGTTACATTATACAGGATGAGTATCATGACAGACAGACAGAGCTTGTAATCTGGAAAAAACAATTTTTCTAAGTAAAATATCTTTCTTCGATAATACTTACCCAATCATAATACCTTTGGAGAACTACTACTTCCTCACAAATCCAGCCTTCCCAAGGTAAAAACTTTTTAGCTAAAAGCTAAAAGTTATCTGCCCGGGTAGGTGACAGTTAAATAGAGTGATCTCCCCTTTGTACAGGGATTGGTGCTAAATCCCATGCATACTTCAGTTACTACTGGAGCAGGAGGCACGCTCTCTGATAAGGATGTAACTGTGGAGAGGCTGGGAGGGTGTATGTGTATTATGATCGGGCAAGTATTATATATTTTACTTTGAAAAATTGGTTTCTTCTTCAAATACATTAACCGATCAAAATACATTAGGAGAAGAGATGGAGGGAGTTACATCCCCTTACCCCGGAGAGGCCATCTCCGATCCCCTAAGGTATGTGAGGCAGATTCTAGATGACACAACTAGAGAATAGACTCCATATGTCGGGAGCGATTTCAAAGGGAAAAATCCCCCCGCAAATCCAGTGGAAGTCATGAAGCTGCTTCCTATGAAGCTGTCAACTGACCGGGGAAGGTAACCTGTTGCATCACAGCTAAAGATCCTACCAGGTCGAATCGAGTCTTTTGGGATGAAAGATCTTAAAGATAAAAACTGGAGAAAGTGGACTTGGACCTCCATTCCACGGCATGAATGATGTCAGTCAGGGAACAGTTTCGCTCAAATGCAATGCTTGTGGCGACTGCCCCAACTTCATGAGCCGAAATACATAATAGACTCATATGAGTTGCAGTTATTTCCCAATATGCAGAACGAATAACCCCTTTAATCCAGGATGAAAGTGCCTGTGCTGATATGTAGTATTTACCCTTTCCATGGGGTAACAAGAGGCGTGATCTCCCTTGACGGACCGGCTCAGTCCTGTAAACGACCTTGAGATGAAGTGTCTAAAGTAGCCAGAGATTTCATTACAAAGTTTAATGTGCCCATGAACAGTAGTCTGTTCTTGGCAATGAAAGCAGGAGCCATCATGTTTGATACTGACCTGTCTTGTCTGAACTGTAAGTAGATGGGGTCGACTGATAGTGCATGTATTTCGCTGATGTGGCCTGCTGTCGCCAATGCAACAAGGAAGCAGGTCTTGTATGAAAGATGAACCAATGTGGCTCACGAGAGCAGTTCAAATGGTGTCTTGTTCAGCCATGATAGATTCCACTTAGGGCATAGCGCCAAAGGCTTTGGCCATGTGAAATCAAAGTTATCTAGGAGATCAGATAGATCTTTGTTTTGTCCCACATCCACTCTTCCATGATGACGCAGCATGTCGGAGATTGTGGAATGATAGCCTTTGATTGTGATTGGTGCTGTTAGTAGGAAGTTAGCTATTTGAGATATTGATGCATGCAGGGGCGTAATATTTTCTTGGGCACATTTGCCTTCATAGACTTTTAGAGTGGAGGGCCGTCTCGCTCTAGCGATTCTCTCCATCACTGGTTGGGAGAACTGTTTGTTCTTGAGGGCCTGTTCAATGTGAGCCAGGTGTGCAAGTTCAGCAACTCTGGGTTGGGATGAAATGCCTGCTGTTGTGGTTGTTGAGTAGATGCAGAAATGTTCCAATTTTCCTGGGGATTTCCACAGCCAGATTGATGATTTTTCCCACTTGTGCAGGGCAATTAGGATGAGGCGACACTCCGATTCTCTTGCTGTTTGTATCACCTTTGGGATCAGAGGTGTTGGCGGATCAGCATAAGCATCAAGCTGTTCCAAATCCATGGGAAGTGCATCAACTGCCCAGGCCGTCGGATCTGGGACTGGTGAGACAAAAGTTGGGAGTTTCACCTTGTTGCAAATAGATCCACTATTGGTCAATCCCAAAGGGCACATATTCATGTGAAGACCGATGGGTAAAGAGACCATTCCGTTTGTTTTAGTTGATTCGTCAGTGACAGCGAGTCCACAAATACATTGAGTCGGCATGGAATATGACAAACATGAAGGTGGATTTGTCATTGATGACACCACCTGAGAAAGTGCCAAACAAGAAGACAAAGATCTGGAGACTTGATTCCCCCTGCTGTTTGATATAAGTCACCACAGCTGATTTGGACAGAATGAGAACTCCCTTTCCATATAGAGCCTCTTGCCACCAATGAAAGGCTTTCGAGATGGCTTTCATCTCGAGAAGATTGATATGTAATTTGCAATCTTGAGGGGGTCACACTCCACTGGCTTCCTGGAATGACGGAAGGTGTCCACCTCAGCCCTCTGTACTCGCATCCATACTGATGGTGATTTCTGGAGGTTGTACCTGCAGGGGTACACCCAGCGTGAGCCAGCTAATGTCGCCCCATCGTCTGATATGGTACTTCATCTCCAGAGATATAGTGAGAGGTTGGTTGAATGGGCAACATCTCTGCCTCCATTTGGACAACAGGATCATTTGCAATGTGCGCATAAAGAGGCGACCTAGGACAAGGTGGTCCAATGCCGCATTGAGCAAGCCCAGCAGATGGAGTAATTCTCGGGCGGAGAGTTTGTCTTATATTAGCAAGGAAGCCACCATGGTACTGATTTTCAATGCTCGTTTGTGAGGAAGGCATACTCTGTTCACCTGAGTGTAGAACTCCATTCGTAGATGGACAAAGTGTTGAGATGGTATTAGGTCAAATGTTTCCTCGTTGACGAGGAAGCCAAGGTTGAGAAGGAGAGTAACCAGGAATCTCATGTCTTGCTCCAATATATAACTTACCTGATGTTTTTGTAGGTTGTTGTCCAGGTAGTTTGATGTAGCCACCGTGGAGGTGATACGGACATGGAACAATACCCGATCCATCACTTGTGTGAAAACCTAGGGGCTGACGTCGAGTCCAAATGAGAGTGCTTGGAACTGGTAAATGGTGTCTTTGTAGGAGAATGTCAGGAACTTCCTGGAAGCTGTGTGAATAGGGACATGAAGATATGCATCTCTTAAGTTCACGCTGACTGCATAGTCTCCCTCCTGGATGGCATTGAGAACCTGACTTGGTGTTTCCATTCTGAACCAAGGGGCACAAATGAATTGATTGAGTGTGGATAGGTCGATGACGGGACGAAGCATGCCATTGGAAATTTGTGACCAGGAACAGCCTCAAATAAAATCCCAGAGAATGTGTATTGTGAACGATTTCTACTGCCCTTTTTCGGAGGTCGTTGAGTTCTTGCTGCAGAGTGGTGGCTTTGAATGGGTCGTTGTGGACAGTTGTAGCTGAAAGAACCCTGGACAAGGGGGGAGGTTGTCATGGCAAATATTGTCCCATTTGGCAGCGGAGAATTGGAATCTTCCACCTACCAGGATGTCGTGGAGAGGAACACAGGCAATAATGTTCACCTTCTCTCTGCCTCATTCCCTTTTGTTCGGGAGGACTGTGTCAGTAGGACTGCTTCCCAGTGACTTGTGCCGGCATATGTCATTGATCTGGCCATTATACAGGAGGTTCGAGGACGAAGGTTGCGAACAAAGCTTTGCCTTATGGTGGTTTTTGAGAAAGGTGGAGCTAGAGAGCACGGTATCTCATTCCACCAATTGTAGGTTCATGGCTGCTGTGACAGCGTTGGTCAAAGTATGATGAGTAGCTCTATTTAAGATGCGGGCCATTCTGGACAGATTCCCATGCATGGTCCATAGAAATCTGGGTAGGTGATAAGCTGTGTTCTGCTTGTTGGAAGATCGATATGGATGCCAAGTCCAACATAGAGCCCACGGCCACGACATTGTATACCAACTGTTGGGTGTCGTTGAAATGCTTCCAATCCATGTGTATGGAGTATGGCTTAGTCATCGCCACTGCAGCAATGTCGCGGTCGACTGTTGGAGTATCTATATGTACAGCTGGTATGTGTGTCTTGTAGAATTGCTGGCTAAAATTTGAGAAGGCGTCCAGGGCTGTGCAAATTTTATTTTTCATCCACTTGTCCAGGACAAATGGTTTCAGAAAATTCACTTGTCCCACCTACCTTTTCACTTGTCCCAAAATTTAATTCACTTGTCAAGATTTGATGAGATGCATGCACTGTAATCCATAGAAAGAACAAAGAAAATAATGTACAACATATTTATTTCTTAAAAGAATTTAATTTTTCAAAAGAACAGGTTGATATTATACATTTTGTTACATCAGAGGTTTTCAGTTTTCCATTGTCCAGGTATCTTATATGCACTATTTCTTGCTCCAATACAGTAGCATCAGTACTTCCATCAGCAAGAATGGAAAGGAATTTACTTGAATTTAGACTTTCCCTAACTTCTTCTCATTTTTTGTTGCCACAGAGTCTGGATTATATCTCTTTGGAGGAATAGTTACCTCACACTCAGTGGCAGTTTTACATTTTACTCCTCCACTTTCACATGAATTTTCCTTCTCCAAATCTTCCTTATTAACTTCCTTATCGAAATAATTTAGCAAATTTGCTTTATCCACATAGTTTATATCACCTTGCTTGACAATAACTTATAAAGTGATCACAATATACATTTTATCCTTTAAATATGAACAGCGACCGTTCCTTAATTAGTGTAATTGTTTCACTTCAAATGCATTATCAGAAGTTAAAGTTAATTATCTGTATAATCAATTAAAATGTAAAGAATCATCACTGCCATTTAATCAGTTCATAACAGAAACTGACACAGATGTTGGTAAAGTGCCTTGCATTAATTTAATTGGATTGACTCGCTGGATTAAAATCAAATGGTGAGTCATTCATGAGGATATGGTTTGAGTAAACACAACATAACACAGCTATTTAAAACACTGTTAATTAATCATACCCGCTTTGTTTTGTTTCTTGTAATTTGATTGGCCAATTATTTGGTTGCCAAGACCAATATGTGGTCAAGCGGTAATAGATCATGTGCATGTAATGCAACTGTTATCAATGACCACCGGCAGGTGTGATACAGGATATAAATAAATACATTCAGAGGGGTTAGAATCAAGCATTCAGTATGCCATGAGGACTTGAATGTCAGATAAAAGGTAGATAAAGTGATTATGGCGATGAAAATAAGCAATTTTACTTGCCCGACTTCGAAAATGAATAGTCTGGGACGTCAGGCTATGGGATTGGATCAGCCATGGCGACCTTGTATGAAAAAGAGGCGGTTGACACTTGGGTCTTGTGATTGGAATGTAAGCAGCCCAACAAGACAGAAACTCCTACCAGACTGAGGCAGTAGGTGGAAAGTCGGTTCAACCTTTTTGGTCAAGAGGTCCACAGATGCTGGGACTTTGGACCAGGTAGTTGATGATAAGAGAGGAAGATGACAGAACTTCAGTGGCAGAAGGCAGAAAACTTCCTCGATTGAAGCTCTAAAGGCTGAGTCCTTGTGCGTCATAGTGAGGTCTAATAGAGACGAGCAGGATATGGAACCGGTTTCATTGTCAGTGGATAAAGGTGGAGACGTCGATGGGGCAGGAGATGAATGTTGATGGCTAGAGCTGACCAAGCTTGCAGAACGCCCCAAATGAGATACAGTGACTTCCAGGCAGTGACTAAGTGTAGGCTCTCTTTGAAAGCCAAAGGCTTGAGAAGGCAGTAAAGCAATGTTCTTTGGGTACTGAGACACTAGGCTGGGTATCATATGCAGTGAGTGCCTAGAGGTACTATGCATGATAGCCTGATCCCTATGC
Source organism: Margaritifera margaritifera (assembly GCA_029931535.1). Lineage (NCBI taxonomy): Eukaryota > Metazoa > Mollusca > Bivalvia > Unionida > Margaritiferidae > Margaritifera > Margaritifera margaritifera. The sequence goes on along the minus strand of JAQPZY010000751.1, from coordinate 109,264 downwards.
ATGCCCTATGGCAGTTCGGTAGACTGGACAGAGATCTTTCTGGTGGCCCGACATTGTCCGGTTCATAACTCTGACACGAGGTACGGGATATCTGATCCTCGCAACCAGACATTGAATCTGAAGTGCGAGATATTCTGTTCTTCTCTTGATCTCGTTGCACATCAGGCAATATGACATTGAGCCTTGATACCATGCCTGTTGGTTTGGTGAAGAGGGGCTTATTGTGCTGCGACGGTGAAGAGGAGCTGGAGCAGTAGCAGTGCTTGCTGGCTTGTGATGCTTCGTAGCTGACAAACAGAGTGGAGTCTCTGCAACTAAATCTTGTAGCGCGGCAATGTCTGCGTGAATACTTGTTGCATCGTCATCCTTTAAGGGTTGCTTCAGCACCTTTCCTTGAGGTGCCCCTAATGTTGCAGCCCATTGAGATTCTGTCCACGCTGCGCATGTGTTACAAGTGTTCGTAGGTTGACGACCAGAGCAAAGAAAACAAGTAGAGTGGTTGTCCGTCAATTGTTTCCAATGTTTACACAATTTATATCGAGTCTTGCCCGTGGTCTAATCTGTAAGACAAAATAGAGCAGACAATAACAGGTATAGCCCCGCAAGCATCCTGCTTAATGACCCGTAGCGTGCACGTGCAGAACAACACATTATACCCTTACCTGTAAACGTGTAAATACAGATATAATATTAAAACGTCGCTATTAATACTTACGAAGTGGATGTTTGGCAATATTACTGGAACAAAAGAGTCTTGTAGAAAAGGTCGATAGATTGCCTATACAGGAAAATCATCGAAGCATCGCCTCTAGTACTTACAAAGTGGATGCTATGATAACTATGTAGAAAACTTAGCTGTATGTATCCACACCTGGCGGAAACTATACAGCAAGTGGGTTGTATAAAACACACAATCTCAACACCAATTGTGTACTCAGCAATGCTATTGATACTTACAAAGTGGACATGATAACATCGATATACTATAATGTTACCTGTAGGTAAGGCCGAATGACAGCTTATACAGTCAGTATCGCATCATGTTACCTAACCATGAGGTGGACACTAAGATTATGTAAGATTAGGTAACATACAAAACTTATCAGTATGTATCCGCCGTGTGGAAATTATACAACAATATTAATAAGTTTTCTAGATTACACACCATACCTGCAAAGGAAGGCTATAGCCACGTGAGGGGCGCACTGGTGACCTGTGCAGGAACTGTACGCAAGCAACTACATGTGTGCAGATGACAAAGTGATAAAAATACAGAACTTGTCATCAAAGCAAGAAAGAAAAGTTGGAATTATATATATTGAGTATACTTCTCTTAGTAGAGAAAACCCTTCAAACTTACTCTCTTGTGGAAAACTTCCAAAGTCTTGTACTGGTATTGTGAGGCCTCTCGGTTGAGTCGAGAGAGTGCTACACTGCACAAGCAGAAGAAGTAACTGAAGTATGTATGGGATTTAGTGCCGATTCCTGTACCAAGGGGAGATCACTCTAGCTAACTGCCAGCTAGTTGGACATAACTTTTAGCTTTTAGCTAAAAAGTTTTTAGCTTGGGAAGGCTGCATTTGCGTGGTAGTAGTAGTAGTTCTCCTAAGGTATTATGATCGGGTAACGTATTTGAAGAAAAAAAGGACGGAGACACAAATATACAAAAGCAGAAAGAAGGCAATTTTTAAAGAACAGAAAATAGAAAGATTGATAAGGAGATAGATACATAGATGCAGATGTTGACAGATTAATATGTACACTCGAGAATGTATGGATTATAAATTCTAGAAAAACAGACAAGCGGATAGATGAATAATTAAAGAACAGACATATATATTGCATAACTGATCATCTCTGATAATTTTTTGCCTGTAGCACCACAAAAAATTATATTACATGTATATTGTGATGTTTCAAATATACAAATATATTTTAATCATAACATTTGATTTAAAACTGTGTAGGCAAGACAATTTTAAAACAGTGATAATATTTTTAAAAAAAACCAATTAGTATGATACAAATAAATGAATACAAGAAAATTCAATATGATAAACCCTGATAAATGACCAACCCAAAAATGTAACAAAAAAATTCAAAAGTAGTTGATCTAACAATGCCATGGCAAAAAACTGATCAACATTTGAAAAACTTGAAATTGCAATAGATTTTTAAAAATTATTTAGATATGACATCATACACATATGCTCATGACATCACATTTGGCTATAAAAATAGCCATTTTGTGCTAGAATTTAAGTCATTTTTAAAAAATTCAGTTGGTTCACATGTGACAATCAATTTCCTATTTTTACAGAATATAATGCTATGTGTGAACTATCTATAACCAGAATATCGTTTTGGTTGTCGCATGGGGACCATGTGAAAAACGAGAAAATTTAATTCCATCAGCATTCATTGGTACCTTGCATCTCAATAATGATCAAGTATTAACTACATCTAAACTGATGTTTCTGCTACAATGAACACATAAAATGATTTTGACAAAAAACAGATACATTCTTATGAAATAACCAGTGTTATAGATTAAGAATTTGTTACAGACGAATTTTCCCTCAACATGTTTAAGGATTGCATGGAGACAACAGTTGTTACATTTACAATTATGTTTTTAAAGTTTAAAGGACAAGGTTGGATAAAGGTCGATTTTGGCCTCCAAATTAGCAATAAATTTAAGTGACTGTAAGAACATTTGTTATGGTAATATCACAATGATTCTATGTCCACTGTAACATGTATACATGTGGTATAGTGAAACACTGTGGAATAAACATTTAATTTTGTTCCTAAATGGGCGCATGTTTGTCAACAATCTCAAATTTGCCCTGTTTCTACATCTTGAAATACCGCAAAAACTACCAGCACAATCAAGAACATGTTTTATTTTTTGACAGAAGACACTTTTTTAAAACCATCCAACACATATGCAAATTTCATACATTTTCTTGCTTGTGCTCCTCATTAACAAAAAGACAAAGGCAAAATGTCTTCTTAGATCACCCCTTATGTCTGTCGCCATATGGGCCTCTAAATTCAATTACACAGCATCACAAAAATGCCATTCTCCCCCCTTTTTTTCTTTACAAATAACTGACATTCAAATGTCGACTGTCATTTATATTTTTTTTGACATTTTTCTGCTTGCATTTTGGGTCATTCTTTAGCGCAAATCTGAATATTGGGATGAGGCTGGTTAAATATAAATGAGGTGCATGAAGGAATTTGACCCACAACAACAACAACAACAAAAAGCAGCTTATTGTATTATTTTACTAATGGAGTCTGAAAGCTAAGGAATGATGATAGAAATAATGATTACTGTGTATCTGACTTTGATCATTTTAAATAGTATTTATTGTTTTAATTTGTTTTGAAGACTAAATTCTACCCTTCTGCAAAAAACTAAATCTAGAGCCGTTTCCTGATTATAATAACCATTGAATATACAGGAACTTAGAAGATAAATACCATGTATTCTAAAAAAAACAAAAGGAAGAAAACTTAATGAGACAATGTTGAATTCTAATTGGTTATGCCACCGTAATGATGATGATAATAAAATCATGGGGAGGGAGAGCAGTGTGCACTGGAGCAAATACATTGTATTAATCTGTCTCACTGTATTTTTTTTTCTCATTGAATCAATTCTGGAGACCCAGTTGATATAAAATAAGAAACCAGTGCCTATTCACTCATTGTCTTAACAATAAATGTATAAAAACTTATATCCTCGGTCGGTGAAGTAATCAAACCGTGCTATATATGTTGAACAAGTGCCTCACACACTGTATAGTTTACAGCTATTGTACTCTCTCCCTCTCGCTCACAAAATTTGTATAAATATATCAAATTTTAGGATCAATCATCATCACAAGGAATACTTTCTTCAAATTATTAATAACATAAAGTAAGCTTTTCCCCCAAATAATACACAAACAAAACAGCTTCTGTCGCTGACATTTTGAACATTTTAAATTCTTCTCTACACACAGTATCAACATTCGATTATTATTAATGCACAAAGTGTATGCACTGCATTTTTGTGAAGAAAATTATCAAGAAATACATACATTGCCTTTTCTGGGGCAATTCTGACAAGATTTTGACAGCAAGTCAGCGCTAAATATAAACATGAACAAAACGTTTTAAACGCTCCACTGAAGCCTCATAATGTGATGCCCTGCCCCTGATAATTATCATTATATGATGAGCCTTAAATCCTGCATGACTTAATGCAGTAATGGCAGTTGCCTGAATACAGTGATTGGTATAAATGTCAGACAGTATTGCAAGCTCTGAAAGCTCCTGCATCGTGTCCAAGTTAATTTTTCAAGCTGGGTGATTTTCATACAATTTGGGATCTTCATTACAAAATAAATTATGTGGAGCCTGAAAAAATGCATCACAGCTCAAATTTCTCTTGGATAAGAAATTTGTGAAACTAAGGACTGGGCACATCTGTTTGTTTCATACATCCTCACAGTTCTGTCATCAACATCTGAAGCCGATATTCCCTTATGATTTTTGTCAACTCTGAATCGACGCGACACACATAGTGGAGACCTTTATCATTAGTCATCACTTCCAACATGGAAGCTCGCACTCCCTTTGGTTTTATCTCCCCCTACGATACAAAAGTACATTCACTGTTCAAACCATACTTTATTCTGATGGGCTATAAGACTGGTATTAAAGGCAACGGAGGAATATAACTTGCACGTCTACTGTGTCTACTGCCAGTACCGATTTTATGGCATTTTTATGTTTGATTCTCTTTTCGTTTCTTATAAATATCATTACCGACCGACGTAAACATGTCATTTGCCAACTTGAACTCAGAGTCATTCGTGATGTCGAATGCCTGAGTTTTTGAAAGATACCTTCCTATTCCACTACGAATAGCAATGAAAGGGGTACAGTACGTTTTGTACCTTTACTATGCAGTACGACGAGTTCCTCTTTAGTTTAATTTTCAAACTCCTCGCGTATTTATTTTTTTTTATCTTCTCGAGTATTCTCTGAATATTTCCACTGCATACTTTGTTGCATGTTTCATATCGAATGACTCTCGGTCATCTATGATTTTGTTCAAATCTTCTTCATGCGAGACAAATCTTCCACTCCAGACGACAATATTACGGTTTTGTGTTTGACATGTTTACCCCTCTGCTTACACCAAAAAAATGCAAGTCAATCAGGAGTATCACGGAACCAGTCAATAAGGGGAAGTAATTACATTTTAAAAAACGCCAAAAATAGTGCATCTAAGCCTTAGGCTTATGAAGGCCAGATATAAAAATAGTTTTCATGTTGACAGGCAAGTTTTTGTTTTTATTAGTGAAGGTGTTATAAAGGCAAGATTAAAAGGAAGAGATTTAATTTGATTCCTGAAATAACACATTTCCATATTGAATTTATCGTGCGTGCACATATGTTTAACAATGAAAAAATAAACTTAAATATTAAGTCTAATTAAAAAAATTAAAAAAAATAAATAAAAAAAAGTCAAGAAGCATACATATAAAGAGAAAAGTCCAAAACTATGTGAACAAATAGAAACATTAAAATTTCCACAAAAAAGCAAGTATAAATAGGGAAAATGTACAAACACTATAGTTTGGCTACAGGCAACGTTAAGATCGCCAGAATACAAATCACTGAAATTCATTATTATCTTCATTCTGGTGAGCTATTTGCTAATATCCTTGAAAATTACTTTTAAATTATATGTATTCTCATATATAAAAATTACTTTTCAAATATGATACAAAAAGAAATGTAATTAACTATGAAAATTACTTTTCAAATTAGATACATAAAGAAATATAAATATATATATATATATATATTTTTTAAAAAGTGAATATAAATTTCAAAACGTCAAAGTCAAATCAATTTATTTACAACTCGAATAAAGTATAGTAAAACGTTTCCATGCCTTATGGAAGCAATATTTCAAAAATAACTGAAAAGCAACACAAAATAAGCAAACATAGATTTAAGCAAACAAAACCTAAAAAAAATATATATATAAAAAATGAAGCAAACAAACAAAAAGCATTTAAATTCAACCAAAGGCAGAAAAAAAGCTATTTGGGAACTATTGGTACTTACTCCCATGTTTTGAAGAATCTGTATGCTCATCGGAATCTTCTTCCCCTGAAATAGTTAAATCATAGATTTATAACACTGGTACTTCAAATCATAATTCAGCACAAAACTCACATAAATGTATTTAAAAAATTTTTTTTTGTTAAATGTAGCTCTCTTTGATTCAATAATATACATTTTCCCCATAAACGAGACTTCAATTTAGAGTATGTAACAATCATATCTGCCACATTAAATTATTTTATAATTTATTTTCAGATATCCATTTGCACAGAGTTATATTCATGAAGATACATGTATGTCTTTAATGTGTAAATAAAGCTAAACCTAAGCATATTAAAGTGTTAAATTCTTCGAGGGAGCAAAAGGTTTAGCTAAATTGTTCAACAAATGGAGTAGGCATCAAAAAGCATTTTCAATAGGGACTTTTCACGACAAGCTCTTTCTTCTCGTATCTGTCAGTGTCGTCCCTTTCCCTCTTTAGTTTCCGTGGTAACGCGAATGTCTCTTATTTATGTTCTCAAGCCCTCGTCCTGTAGAATCCCGTAGGCAATTTTGCACGGTTTCTCCCGCTCCTGTTTTTTTTTTTTGTTTTATATATATATATATATATATATATATATTAGCTATAGGTGTAATTTTTGACGGCGATTATTCAGGTTATTTAGCTTCCTCGTTGAGCAATATTCCTTGCAAGATCATTATATCGCCGCCCCAGATTGTACATGCGACAAAATCAGAGTTCAAGTATGTGGACATTTTCAGATAAAACCAGCCAAGAGGTGTGACTCGTTGCAAGCCGGATTGAATGTCACGCTCTGATGTCACAATGAAAGCGCTGCATAGTGAAACATTTTTTTTACTACCTTGCACTGGAAAAGAGTAGACCCGACATCTCTTGCAAGCTGTAGGGGCCATAACATCGAAACTCTTCGCGATCTTGTGGTTGGATTAGGGGAACTCGATAGTGCCAATCAGAAGATACTTTTCAATCTCATGATCTCGTTAACACACGTAATCGACCTCTCCATTACGAGCTATTAAGTTCTACGCTTTGTGAAATAGAAACTGTCACTTCGCATAATCGAAGTACCTCGCAAGCCAACAGGGCCACAACGTGAAAGCATTTAGCGTTCTGGAAGCTCGATCCAAAAATATTGTTTACGGTGGAGGATGGGGGCGCAAACAACTAGGTGAGGAGTCTGTCATGCATTTTAAGCGCTTCCAGGGCATAATTTGAACCATCTATCTGAAAAGAAAACTTACTCTAGGAAACGTTATTGTTGCTTCGCACTCATTTTATTTAATTTATTTATTTGTTTTTTTTTTTTGGTTTTTTTTTTTTTTTTGGGGGGGGGGTTGCGGGTGATAGAAGAGGGTGAGGGACGCCGGCTCTGCCACCCCCACCCACCCACCCCTTGGATCCGCACCCACCCCCACCCTCTGATCCTCCCCTGGAATGCGTGTATTCGATGCTCTAATGTGCGATATCGAGAAAACCAATCGACCAATCGGACTAGTAATTTTAATCGCATGATCAAGTATTCGAGAAAACAGGAATGCGCGTTCTCGAGGCTTGAATACGCGATTACCATAAAGCCAATTGGAAAAGGTATTTTAATCGCATGATCATGTATTGGAGACAACAGGATTGCGCGTTGTCGAGGATTGAATGCGCGATCTCGATAGAGCCAATTGGAAGATTTATTTAAATCACGTGATCTCTCACTAGAGACACTTTTTTTTTCTTCTTCTTCTTCATATTCCATGTCCTTAAACTCTGCACTTAAAATACAAATCAAATCAAATTCTTATGACCGTGATTACATTTTCGCATTTAGTTTACTTAGGTTTACTAAAATGTTTTCACTGATTAGCCAGTTCAATAATTCGTTGCAAATGCTTCATTTAACCGCGAATACAGTGCTGGGCAGTGGGCAAGATAAAAACTTGATACCGAATACTTGATCATGCGATTTCAATTACTAGTCCGATTGGTCGATTGGTTTTCTCGATATCGCACATTAGAGCATCGAATACACGCATTCCAGGGGAGGATCAGAGATAAAAAAAATCAAATCAAATTCTAATGACCGTGATTAAATTTTCGCATGTAGTTTACTAAGGTTGACTAAAATGTTTCCACTGATTAGCCAGTTCAACAATTCATTGCAAATGCTCCATTTAACCGCGAATACTGTGCTGGGCAGTGGGCAAGATAAAAACTTGCAAGGGAAAATAAGACGCTCCCGCCTCCACGAGTCTTCCTACCTATGGGAAAAATAGGGTGGTGGTAACATGACATCACAGGGCGAAAGTCTTCCAAGTTGAAGTCAACGGCCAGGGCGGAAGGGTTCCAAGATGAAATTAACAGCCACATGTTCGAGACTAGGGCGAGCCATACAGTAACATGGATATCAGCTGTGGTTTACAGCCTGGAGAGGGATGGGCTCTATCAGGTTGCAACTGCTCATGATACGCCAGGGATGACAAAATGACAACAGATATAGTTCTCATACCGGATCGGTCGCAGCCCGGGTTACCAATGACCGCGCCATCCGCTGGATGCCAGGACGGAGGTGATAAGTATGCTACTGGTGCAACTACCATCAAAGTACGGGCAAGAGATAACATCACCATTGGAACGTGGAATGTCAGGACATTGAGACCAGCAGGGAAACTCGAGGAGCTAACCCATGAGTTGGGAAGATACCAATGGCACATCCTTGGACTCTGCGAGATGCGCTGGAAGAATTTCGGAGAGAGATCAATAGATGAAGGACACAGGATCTACTTAAGTGGACATGAGGACAAGCATGAGCATGGAGTCGGATTTATGGTACATAAAGATATTGTGAGTGCAGTCATGGGTTGTCGATCAGTGTCTAACAGGCTGATTACCATCCGCTTGAGGCCATCTCCCTTCAACATCACCATCCTAGTGGTTTATGCCCCTACATCTGACCATGATGATGAGGAAATGGATGCGTTCTACGACCAGCTTCAAATTCTTATTGACCAGACACCCAAGAAGGATATTCTAGTTATTCAAGGAGACTGGAATGCCAAGGTAGGAGTAGACGCACATGCAGACGGGCGAGAAGTCTGTGGTCCATACTGTAATGAACAGACCAATGAGAGAGGACTCAAGCTCCTGGACTTCGCCACCTACACTAACCTAGTGCTAACGAACACCCTTGGCCCCCACAAATTATCTAGAAGATGGACTTGGCACAGTCCAGACCGAAAACATCACAACCAAATTGACTACATCTTGGTGAGGAAGCGCTTCCGGTGTAATGTTAACATTGCCAGAACACGTAGCTTCCCAGGAGCGGACATAGGAAGCGACCACGACTTGCTGATGATGACTATCAAACTTCGTCTGAGGAAGACCAAGAAGCCAAGACAGGTTAGCACCAGGTTTGAACATAGATTTTTTTTATAAAAATTTGTTTAAGGACTGATGTTTTATAATACTGAACCGTGTATTCGTTCATACATTTACACATGTATGACATTTATATCCAACTTTTCCTTCAAATGTATCCATGATGTATATGCTATTTAAATAATATCTACCACAGGCAATATATTTTCTAACATATTACGCAAGATTTGTAAAGACTTTTCATAAATTCTCTTTATTCACAGCTTATTTTTGACTCATTGCTGAGATATGCTGCATCAATCACTCCCGCGTGTTGTTGTAGGAAATTTTCTTTTGTTGAGTCGGCAGAATACAGGCAGAAAATTTAAAGTATTCAACAGAGATTAGTTTTTGATACATAGGTACATACTGACAAGTACGTCTCACGTGTGTACAGATCATAATAATCAAATCTCTTTCATGCTAAAGGTTGATCATCTTTCTTTTTATCTTTCAAGACTTTATCAACTTTGCATAGCTCTGTCCATTTTTCTTCATAAATAGAGTTTGGAACTATTGTATTTGTATAGGTGTCTGTGTGTTTTTATTTACCTTAGGTTGTACGTAATATGCACTCCCAAAATGTACATTTCCTAAGAAGGTTAAGAAGAAACGTTGTATATAGGTTGTATATACAAATTATCTACCAGTATTATTCAAGATCGGAGTTTTACTTTATTAGTTATTAAGACGACTGATGGTAGTGTAAGATATTATTGACAGATAGTCGAATCATAATCCAATAATTTCATTGCATTGTATGGAATGTGTTAATGTCTGGTTTGCCTGATTGCTTGTAAACTTCTTCCATTAATTAGAAGGCTGCAAAAAGCACAGACGCTTATATATTCCTAATTAATATTATCGCTTAATCTGGTACTGTCTCCTTCATCAATCTGTGATCATTTCAAGCTAAACTTGATTTTTCACTCCATCTCATCTGAACACATTTAGTCTCCATAAATTTCTACCACTAGATAGGACATTTTCTAGCAGTTTTCCCATCCAAATATGCTAACACACCGACCTATTACAGGATGATCAACCAGTTACAACTGCGATGATGTAATTCTTTTACAAGGGATTCCCAAGCAATATGGGTAAGTGCACAACAAGAAAGAAAGAAAAATACAAAGAAAGAAAAGAAAAACATACATGCAAATTTAGCAGGCACGTCATTGTCGCAAAGAAAGCAGTAACTACAAAAGTAAAGTATTGTCCAGAATAGGATCTGAGCGCAATGACGGTTGTATTCAACGTTTTCAGCTTTCATCTTCCTTACAAACTGAAATACAACTTCAAAGTTTAAGTCACTCTTCAACGTCAAAACAAGCAAAGTTCCCTGTTTCTAACTATGGCGTCCAGAATCAGATGATTCCTGAATGCCATTATTCAACGTCCCCTTAATCTATCACATTTTACTTTAAACAATTTCTTTTTACATAAACAGACATGTCATGCATCTGATTCTTTCAAATAATGATCTAAAAACGAGCATTAATTATATTAATATTAATCCATCTCCTTAACAGTCCGTATGTGGATATATTCACATAAAGTGTCTAACATGCTCAAATAGCAGAGAATACATACCTACACTGTAACATTTAGAAGTTTCTGATGAGAACATTTGAAATCTAGATAATACTGTTGGAAAATCAATACTTCATCGAAATACAGATGCCTCGCTTCCAACTCTGGAATAATATTTATTTTACGAATTGTTAGCATAGACGGACTTTATATCAACTCCATTTTCTCCTTCATTTTTACGTTGGCCATCAATGACCATAGTTAGTTTACGCTCGGAAAAAAATCTGATATAAGCCTTGTATTCATTTCTCTCGTCCTTTGTGAGAATAGGGTGGAAGAGTAGGACTTACGAGTATAAATTGCATGTTTGCTACATTTCACAACCAGGACAAGAAAAAAGTGTAAATACAAGAACAATCAGGTTGCACATCGCATGGTTGTGTACGTGCTTTTTCTACAAGTGATATGATATGCACATAATTATTTCGTTTCAATGCATCTCTGTTTGTACCACATCCTTAATATTAAAGGACAGTTTTAATGATTTTGCTTAAGTTTTTTCGTGTATCTCATGTCCACATGAGCAAACTTTCCAGCCTAGAATCATGAAATTCGATGAGGGAATGCATCATGATAAATATTCACCTTTATTACAAAAAGAGGTCTCAGTAACCTATATATTATGCTTCAGTGGGTTTGCTGAGATTTTGTTTAAACTTGATTTCGTTTGTACTGTTCATTTTAGAGGCATGAAACCTATTAAATGGATTTATCGATGTTATGCAAAGTTTATAAGGTCTTGAAAGATATAAAGAAAGATTATCTGCCTTTAGCATGAAAGAGATTTGGTTTTTATGATCATTACACGCTTATAACAAATGAAGGTCACTGTGACCTATAATTTTGCTTTATTTACAAAATTAAGCATTTGTGTTTAGCTCATGACGACATAGATGTATGCATACTATATACATACTAGCTTTCACGGTAGTACTATCATGACTATTGCAGTTGAAAGTAATGATAAATATATTTATTCAGTGGTAAACGTTCCATATTAATGGCTATACATTGTATACTGTGATAAGTAACTCTCCACAGGTTAACTGTATATTGTATATTTTTCTCGCACTAAGATATATATATATATATATATATATATATATATATATATATATATATATATATATATATATATATAAAATTACGAAATATAAACTAAATAAGGTTATTTCAGTGTCAAAACCACGGATGAGTTAATGTAGATACAAATCCCGGTATAGTAAGTTCCATTTCAAAGGCATACAACTGAAGATGCAAGTTTCAGGTGACTTACATAAAACCAACTCCAGCCCGTAGGTGTAAATAGCATGATTTATAAGCATGCCATGTTACACGAGGACCGATTTTGGACAGCTGTTTCTTGTTTCATATATCAATCTCACCCATATAGTATACTTTTCATCATGTTTTGGTGACATAAATTATCGCTTTTACAAATAGATAAAAATCGATGAAAATAAAATTTGAAGAAAATGTTATTTACACAGAATGTGTACAATCCAATGTACTCTTGCAGCTTATTTCATTCGTCAATAAGCGTTATGTTGTATCAGAATGTCCGAGACAACTGAACACAAATCTTTTTCTTTTTATCAAACTTTTGTTTTCCTTCGAGAAGAAAGGGATGATACATAAACGGAAAATATTTATCTGCACAAAAATACACGTAATTCTACAGCCAAAGCAAACTTGTTGTGAATTAAACCGAGGTTGTCTGCAGCAACTATTAGCAGTGTCAGTTTTTGAAGGATCGATACTTATAAAGATATAATGACGAAAAGGTAAAAATATTTTTTGTTTACATGTACATTTTAAAAGAAGCTTTTGTATTCTGTCACAAGTGATTCTTGTTTCATTTTGTAGATAAGTGTGGATTTTGGGTAGACTGGGTACGAATCTTGCCATTGGATAAGCCCAAGTGGGCTACACTGGTGTGTCTCTGGCTAATGCACTTTACTCAGATTGCCGCAGCACTAAATAACCTACTTGTGTTGCGTTGTAGTAAAACACCAAACCGAACCAAACTATATCGGATTTTCGCTCAGAATGATGGAATGTGCTAGAGTGGAAGAAACGCCAGCTATACTGTGTTCACGATATCAATGCACAGGCACATAATATAAGCAGTACATCTACTGTCGACGTTAGGGGTGTCGTAGTAATGCACTCTCTGAACGGTCTCGCTGCCAGTGTGTTTTATACAATTGGTCGATTTGCACTTTATTATTTTTTTTTTAGCCAAGGCCCGAACTTGCTTTACCCATTTTGGTGCAATAGATAAGATCTAAATCCAGAATAACAAGAACATTGTGCATGAATATATGGAACATACAATACAAATTTACTGATAGTTTTTAAAATTTTAAAAAGTAAAAAATAAGCAAAAGATTATAAAATTGTATTATGCCAAAGTAATTCACTGCCATGTCAAAAAAAGACACAGAGACCATGTTCCATACTTTTCGGATATTGATGACAGTAGTTTTGCTCGACCTGTGTTATACAACTGTTTGATTTCGAGAGAAACATCATGTACACTGACTATATGACAATAAAACTTTAGCACAGAAAACGAACGAATTTAAATAATGGGTTAGATGCAGCTGCTTCATAATAAATAATAGTATTAACTAACTGCAACCTCCACAAGGGCCATCTGCAATTGTCATCAGTTCTTTATGGAAATTTCATTGTTATTTGAGTGTCTCTTAATATGATTGATTGATTGTCTTGCATTTCAACATTTGTGTGACGTAACAAGTCTCGGAAGAGTGTACCCCTCTAGAGATCACACCCCTTAGCTGGGGTTTTGCATTTATGGCAAGGAAACTGGCCTGATCGTCAGTGATTAGTTTTGTTGACAAAAAAGAGTAATGTCTTTGTTGTATAATACATGTATTATTCTTCTTTCACACTCTCTCTCTCTCTCTCTCTCTCTCTCTCTCTCTCTCTCTCTCTCTCTCTCTCTCTTAAATAAGTTCAAATTAAATGTTGAAAATAGGAACGAATATCTGTGTTTAACGTACTTTGTATTTCAATGTGACTTCGTCTTTATCAAGCCCCTTTGGCCTAAGAAATTAATGCTGCAGACAATATCGTTTCTTTTGTATTTTTAAAGTGTTTTATATCAATCTCAATACCAAAGACTCTTATATACTACATTTTAAAAATTTGTTTTATAATTTTAAAAAATCCGATATAATTAAACTAAACTCCTATATAATTTAACTGAACTGAAGTCCCTGTAGTATTGTATTGTTTTGATGCTATGAATGAGAAAGATACACTTTAATGTAACACTACTCTCACAGCTCCCTTTCCAGGACATTGAGATTAAAAATTTGGCAATTAAAAGTACCTTGTAAAGGTACTTTGTTTCTCTGATTGTTATTGTATAGTCAACGTGAAGACATGTTTCAACAGTTTTCTGATCCCCAGGGCGCTTTCTGTGCAAAACTTACTTAAAAAGGACTAGATAAGCAGAAATGTAACGTGTTGTTCTTAATAAAGCTGTACTTTTAAGTTACGGCATAGGTTGGTCTCGCAGAACATCCTTTGCGTTTTGGCTATCACTGAAAACCTGTTTAAATTTGGAAAGGCTCATAAAATGAAGCAATACATGATCGACATCACTGTACTTCGTGACAATTTGGTATTTGATTTGTTTATATTTTGTGTCTTGTTTTAATGAGACTTCCTTCACAATAGAAATATGGATAGAAGTATAATGCACGATATTTCAATCAAAGTCGTCAAATCATTAACTGAAGTAGGCATATGCGTGTAAACGCAGTTTGAATTCATACCTCAATATATGATTTGCTTGGCTCATAATGTCGCAAGTCTTAAGAGTGCGATGATAAAAGACACATTTTTCTGTAATTAAATGTTTCTGGTTGGACTTGTCATTTTGATTATACATGTTTGACTTCTCTCTATCTCTATCTCTCTCTCTCTCTCTCTCTCTCTATATATATATATATATATATATATATATATATATATATATATATATATATATATCTGTATATATATATATATATATATATATATATATATATATATATATATATATATATATATATATATATACACACAGTATGGGGGTAAAAGATCTAAAAGGGGTGGATATAGTTCATTTAATAATACAAATGTCGCAATATCAAGGGCTTTTTTTTCTCAATAGTTTTGTATGTGTGAAGCCTCATCGCAAACAGGCTGTTTTGACCTTTCATGCAGGTAGGATAATTACGCAATTCTGGAGCTAATCTACAGGGAATTTATATGTATTTTCAATAGCTGTTTCATGTACTTTTTTCATATGACGTGTGGTGGACTTGTTTCCTTGTTTTGGACATGTACATCATAGTTGTATCTTGATTTTTTTAATCACTTGACACACATGTATGAAAATTATTATTAATTTGTTGTTGCTGAACCTAGTGTGCGTAATAAAAGACAAAAATAAAAAAAAAAAAACAGAAAAATATCTAGGACCGTGACATGCACCAACTTTTCTTCTTCTAGTTTAGGGAAGTTATTATTTGTTCATGTTTTAATATAAAGGGAGATAATAATTTTGGAAACCTGTAATTTGATAGCGCAGATCTCTTAAAACTTTTCCACTGGGCAAACGAGCACATGAGTTCGGGCGTGTTTATCGCTAGCTTTGGAGGAAAGATAAACTCCAAAATAACGAAACAAGCACCAACTGTGTTAACGGGCATAAAAGTATGTTATGTTCGTTTTTATAAATTTTCCACCACAACAATGGTAGGAGTATATTGTTACCCTTGTCCGTCTGTATCTCTGTCCATCACACATTAGTTAAGTTTTGTGTTTAGGTAATTTCTGGCACTTTGGTTGGGCATCCATATTCTATGAACACATTTCTATTATATATATATATATATATATATATATATATATATATATATATATATATATATATATATATATATAATAATAATAATAATAATAATAAATTTTATAAACATTTGAGTGAAGAATACGTTTTTTTTATATACATTTTGCAAAGTATCAAATATTGTTTCTTTTTACTTGTTATGAAATATGATACAGGTACTCTTCGTTTGTCTGTATGTATTATGTGTCCATGATCAACTCCAATTACACTCGCCCGAAAGCTTTTCTATATGCGCGCTCTTTCAACCGCAACAACAAGGGTTTCTGTACTAACAGGGTGTGATGACAGGGGTTTCCAGAAAACTTCTGTCACACATGTTTCCGAATTAGAAACCCCTGGTTCTAACAAAGGACCTGGGGTGTAAGTAGAGTTATTACATATCTGCATGATGCCAGTATGGGTAACAAACTCACTTAATTTTATTTGATTTAAATAACACAAGTAGAACTGACACAGTAAAATTTGTCGAGCTTGTAATGGCGGAAGTTCGGCATAGCGATCACTTTGACATCCTATGTCCATCCGCACGTCCCACCACGCCCTAGATTAGCCTCAATGTTAAAGTTTTTTACTATCCTTTTTTGCATGTCTTGTATAGCTAAATAAAAGACGGGCTCAAAGAAAACATAATTTCTTGTCTATCTACAGGTTTTCTCACACATGCATCTTATTATGATGACACTTCCATGGAATTTTCCTTTGGTTGAAAATATCAAAAGAAAAATATCTTTGCATAACAAATCCCTTATTGTGTGAGAATTAGATCACAAGAAAAGACAGTGAGATGGTCCAGATTTCTGTGAGATTTGCACTACACTGCAGTTAATTGATGAAGCTCAAATAACTGCAATGAGTAGACAAACAATAATTGCATGGCCTGCTGTTCAGGTTAACATTCCACAATCAATTTGCTATAAATGGTTCTCACCTGAAAGTAATTAGACGTTAAAGTGTCCACCTGTTGACAATTATTTTAAACTTCTTCTCAAAATCCACCAGACCAATTAAGACTACAAAGATAAATCTAGTTCACATTCTTCACAATAACTTAAAAAGTTAGTGGAAAGAATGTGAACTAAATTATTAGTTATGGTAAAAGTGCCTACTGTGTACCTGCATGGAGTTTTTCTGGCCACACAGATCTGGTTTCTTAGCCATATGTTGGATTATTATTTGGAATGAACGAGCTTACGCCAAAAAAGGTCGATTGTTTTTTTGTCATGCCTCTTGTTCTCGTCTATGTAGCTATATCTTCTACACATCCAGCCAACATACATATTTTCCCATTAATATTACCCACTGTAATATTCTAACAAATACACACCTCAGAGGACTATTTTATAAATTGTGTTACCCACTACGGTGATGTAGTGAAATGCTGTGGATTAAATGCTGCTGATATAAGCATACCCCTCAAACTTTTTACCAAATTGTACCCACAATTTTACTTTAGATATCCTTGTCAAATTATATGCCCATTCCTGCCTGTTTTTTTTTTTTTTTAATGTATAAATGCTGCCCCCACCCACCGTTTTTTCACGGACTCATCATAGAATTGGTTTGGTGTTTTACAGCACGCACTGAACCATCGCGGCTCCTGTCTCCATTAGTCGCCTCTTACGACATATAGAAGTGCGCATCGGACCTCTTCATATCCCTGAGCCTACGGGGCGGCAAGGGGGCTTGTTATGGAAGAAATGCATGTATTGTATATAAAAAGTCCAGACCAAATTATAAAATGTCATAACAGCAAGACAAAAAATATGAATGGATATCCTGAACCAGATTTTAGGGCATGGCCGATGAGTCATGGTCCCAAGGCGGCTGAGGTAGGGGTTGGGGTTTGGAGGAATTTGTCAAAGAGGGTCTACGATAACACTTGTTTCAAATAAGATCACACCTTTTATTTTATACGAAAACACTGGCATTTAAAAGCCGTCAAAAGTGCTCATTCAGCTTTTTTTTTTTTTTTTTTTATCTCACTTGGCTGTAAAGTCAAGTGAATTCATGGTATGGCCCTGAATCCGTTGTGCGTCCGTCCGTTAAAATTTTTATGTTAACTTCTCCTCAAAATTCCCCAGACCCAAGTTTGACTAAATTTAGCAGAAACATCATGACAAACAGGGCTTTCATATTTATATAAATGATGCCGTTCTGCCATTAAATATGGCTGCTGTTACTAATATAGAAAAACTTTAAACGAACTCTTCTCAAAAGTGTATAGAAAGAATTTAATAAAAATTTGAGAGAAAATATCCACGCTGGAATGCCTTCCAAATTTGTACAATTAATGCTATCTTTGCCATCAAATATGGCCAATGTTACTAAAAAATAGATAATCTTTAAATTACGTTTTCTCCAAAACTGTTAAACAGAATATGATCATATTTAACAGAAAACATCCGGACGCAAAGACCTTTCAGTTAGTTACATGTCGCACCGATCCAATACTAAATGCAAAAATGTTTTAAACGACTTCTAAAAAACCATTAAATAAAATTTTACGAAACTTTACAGAAAGCACCCTGACATGAAGATCTTCCAAGTTTGTACAAATGATGCCAATCCACCATCAAATATGGCCGTTGTTACTAAGAACATATAAACCTTTAAACATCTTCTCCAAAACTGATTTGATAGGGTAAAAAGAGATCGGTTTTGTGGAAACAAGTGGTGTAAAACCCTGTTACTTTTTTGTGACTTTCGCTGTTCAGAGACAGCATGAACTTTTGAAGCGGAAAAATACGACACAACACAGGCAGGTTGAACTGATAACAGGAATACATTATATTCCAATGACCTCATACATTAGAGCTTACTCAGAGGAAGTAATTGAATCAAGCAAGACTGTATCCCCCATCCCCACCCCCAACCATTTTAGAGATCACATTTCTGATTATGCGATTTGATTATTATCCTACATTTGACATATCTTTTCTTTTCAAAGCAGTCCATTGTTTTCTATATAGCTCGCAAAGTTTCAAACAATAGAAACTTGGCAAACTTAATACATTCGTATTGTTTAATGTTAGTGGTAAACCATTGGCTTGCATTCTTCATAGACTGGACTCAAAGAATACATAGTTTCAAATATAATGAAAAATACTCACCTACATAGTCTAATTTTTTGCAACTTTTAAAATAGATCTAGTGATAGTGTGTCTTAATCTATCAAAACATTTAATGTGACTTGTTATTAACGTTTCGCAAGAATATGACATAAAGGATATATTGTCGTATGCGCAGTATTATTCACTCCAGAGTAGGTACATACCTTTGTGATTAGTATGAAATAGCACGAAATAAGGACCTTTATGTCAAATCAACAAAGGAATCTATTCTTACATAAAAATACATGTGCAGCATTGTTTGTCGAGGTGCATCGATATGGCCGTACCCATATATCAATATCGGATTTCGCGCGGCATTGATGACCTAGTGAGTTGTTATACTTATTCTTTTTTTCCGGGCTGTATTCAAAACAAATGACTGCATTACTCATCGTGTGTGTATTGACTGAAAGCATGCAATCTTGTTAGGTTCTTCAGTCGCACAGAAGAGAAAAAACTTCCGAGTAGAGAAATAACACATGCTCTCTTGCTCTAATACAGCTTTTTTCAGAGCCATAGAAATAACGATGCATGCAAAGGTGGTTTTTCAACTCGTCTGCTCCACATTAACTGGTATATACTCTTATTTGCGTGTAAATCAAACTATAGTTCAGAATCTGAGTGATTTCACCTAATTACCTGCCAAACATCTCGTAGTTGCTTTATTCATAAAAAATAACAGATACTGTATTGAACGATTAGCTAAAGTGGTTATTTTTCAATAGATCTTAGAAGCTGGCTCTCTTACGGGACGCTCATCCGTTTTGCATCTGCTGATTGGGAAGCGTGCAGCCCCAGAAAAGGATTAAGTAAAGCCAACATACCGGATCGGCGCCTTTACTAGGGAAACTTTAAATTGCATCTGAACATTAAAAAGTTATTTTTTGTGTCTGCGTAAGAATAGCAATGATACATGTTTATTCCGGTATCTACATTCGCCAAATTCTGAGGGGGTCGTTCGGGCTCAGACTTCAACGACCTCAGATGGATTCGGCGATCATTGATATCAAGCGTAAGAAAACTTGACAGCTAATCCAACATTTGAGGAAAATTGTTTTTAACACAGATATACCAGGATAATAAAAAGATATATTAACATTAACACTACAAAAATCTAATGAAAGCGCACCAAAATGATATACTGTTTGTAAGTAATAACCAATATTTTGAATGCACAATTTCATATGAAATTCATACTTCGGGACCTTGCTTATATCACACTTCAAAGTGTATTTATAGGTCAAAGTAGCGTCTATTGTTTGGTAATCATCGCTCCAGCAGCAGAAAGTTGACAGGCTGTATCCCCTTTAACATAATGGTGAAACCGCAAAGAGAACGAAGGCACATTGCTTGCAGCTAACAAAACCGACTAGACATTTGTAATGTGACGCTTGACAGGTCTACAATACACGATGACCAATATCAGCATGACAAAACTTATTAAGACTACGCTTATTTTAAACATAATAATGTACAATTACTTAATTATGTTTTGTTGCTCTATTTTTGCAAATTTAATTTTAAAGTAGAAAATTATAGTCTAAGTAAGCACTTTATGTACAAATAAAAAATGTATATGTGTCATGTACAAAATATAGCTGACCAAACATTTCTGTACATAACGCAAGAAGTGTACATATGTAAAAAAAAAAAAGGTAATTTTTGCCGCAATGCCACTTTCAAGTACATCCCAATCTTGACAGGTAACTGAGTAGGGTTAATTATCCAATGGCATTAACCATGGTAAAATGCTACCATTTATGACTCTTGAGCCTTTTTTTTAAGCAAGAAGAATGTTGTGAAATGGATTTTATAGATTTTTTTGCGGTCCTTTTAAGTTTCATAAAGACTTTTTTTTTTTAATTATCAGCTAGAGGCCTGACATATGGAATATTATCCAGATTGCTGCAAATGTTCACATTTCCAATTACAAAACGTAAGATATTTTTGAAGATTGTACAAAAACCATCCTCGCCGATCTAGCCACGTCACCAGGGGCCAAACCACATTTTATAACTAGCATATTTAAATTAAGTGCACAAAACTAAAAGCAAGTAAATATAATTTGTACGTTAAGAATTGTGTATATCATTCTGTACAATTTCTTAATTTGTATGTTAAGAATTGTGTATATCATTCTGTACAATTTCTTAATTTGTAAGTTAAGAATTGTGTATATCATTCTGTACAATTTCTTTATTTGTACGTTAAGAATTGTGTTTATCATTCTGTATAATTTCTTAATTTGTACGTTAAGAATTGTGTATATCATTCTGTACAATTTCTTATTAGTCCCAACATACTTTGTCAGGCCGCTGTCACATATCGTAACATTTGATATTGTAACGTTTGCTGGTTGCTGGAAAAAGTAGAGGTTGTGCAAGATAATGGTGTTTATCCAATTCATTAAATTATAACCAAGCTATATACAAGGTCAATCAATGTGAAAAGATTAAGCATTTATCTTATAACTCTACTCGAAACTCATCCTTGTGTTATATCATTTCAAGCAAGAGAGGGAACTTCTGCTTGTAAGCATTAATTAAATCATCTTTGCATATAATAGCATCGTGATGATTGTACTTATTCAAACAGGTAATGATTGTACTTATTCAAACACGTGATGATTGTACTTATTCAAACACGTGATGATTGTACTTATTCAAACATGTTTGAAAAGCCATCTTATTAGAATCACAGTAGATGTTAATACACGATACAACTCTTACTCCAAATATGATGTATAGAAAAACACAGAAATACGATGCCATGGATATGCCAGAAATTTTTATTTTATTGTTAGAAAGGGAGTGAAAAATTGTATAAAGTTATAACAGTACATTTATCAGTGTCAAACACATATATTTTATGCCAAAATGTATTCATGTGTAAAATTCTGTACATTACACGAACAGGAAACCAATCTAATTTGTGTGATTTTTGTTGTTGTTGTTGTTTTTTTTTCACACTGAACACCTTAGAATATTTAGTGCTACTTGGTACTAAATTGCATCAATATAATTAGAGCCTATAAGGTTTACTGAAATTCACATCTTCACCAGATCACAGGAATGCGTCTAATATAAAATTGGTTTATGCGCACACGAAAAAAAAGTTAATTGTGTAGAGCAAAATATATTTTATAATAAAAGATTTTGCTTGATCTTATCGAAAACATCTAATTTTTACTTATGTTCATCTCTAAATTTGTCCTTTTAATATTTTGGGACATAGCATGATGGGATGTTTCTGATTGTTGACGTTATGATCAACTAAATACATGTGTTCTTTTTTATTTATTTAATGCCTTGCAATAGATTAGAGCAACAAGAATGCTTAATATTGAGGGTATTATTCAAGACGGATGTTTACTTTTTCTTCTTTAAATTAAAGTTCGATTCTTTGTAACTTTGAATAATTGTTATTTCGTCAATTGTGCACGTTCTGCGGGCAATTAACATGTATTCTGTAAAAAAAAAAAAAAACAAAAAAAAACAAAACAAAAAACAATTGTCAATATTTAAATCCCCTTAGATGAACAGAGTGCAGTTTCTAATATCAATTAATATTAATTGGAAAAAGTGTATTCCACCGATCAATAAGTCAGTTTCTAACTCACAGGTTCTACTTAAGATACTGCATTCCGCTAAAGAATACACTGGAGCAGACGTAAAAAGACCTTTTTTTTGAAGTGTAAGTTCGATGCTAAGAAAATAATTTGATTTAAAAGCATCTGAAGATCATTCCTTGAACTGAAAAGCTTTCTAATCTGGTAATTACTTACAGTGATTTCTCTATAAGTTCAATTAACGTATCGCCGTATGTCACTCAAACCATAACACGTGCCGATACCAATTCACCTATGACCAATACTATCGAATACTATCGCTGCCAAAGGTGTGAGCATCACATGATTTACAAGCGCAGTGGCAGCTTGTCGGAGATTCGGACCTAATGTCAGTCACGTGTCGAACATGCCCTATATATAAGATACAAATTCAAATCCTTATAACTTAAACATTTGCAACCATTTTGGACGAAATTTTCAATTTGCACGAAAACAAATAACACTAATTTACATGGGGTAAGTGTCAACATAAAATACTTTAATTTTATATAATGTGCTATGCTAATGAGTAGGCACTGTTATCTCTGCTCTGGCGATAAGTCAGTTGTTGGGTCCGCAATCATAGAATCAGACTTGAGTTTTATATTTTTTTTATATGTCATTTATTTCTCTTTTTATAAAGGAGACCAACTAGCAGTAATCGGTATTCTTAATTTTTTGTTCATACACTAACGTTAAAAAAAGCGTTAACTAGCATATTGCTTTATAAAATGGACTTTGATGCCGATTTATAATCTCCGTGTTCGCCATTGTATCCTACTAACCGACCTTGAGAAATAAGCCAACTGCACGTGTTTTGACGTATACCTAGATAGATCTACGTAGTCGACAATTGCTATAGGCCAGCAGCGCTATTGCCGCCCACGACGACAACACAGACGAGCTAATGTAGCCATGTGGAGGGAAGCAGGTTCGTTTAGATAAATAATCAGACAGTTTCAAAATCGCCGATAATCAAAGCAACACTGGTTATCGCATTATCTCGCTAATAGAAAGCGATGCTTAGAATGTATACGGCATGTATGTGTACTAGTGGACATTAATGGTCCTAGTTTGAGTAAAAGCATTTAAATTGTATGAAGAAAAACAAACAAAAAAAAAAAAAAAAAAAAAAAAACGGAATAATTATATTATAATAGCTAGATATTATGCCCTCGGTCCCATCCCTGAAGCCAACAACTCAGCAAGTGTTACGTGTATCAACAAAGCAAATTTTTAAGATAGTTGGATTTTACAAAATTAAATTACCTGTAATGACTTTTCAAGGCTGATAATTACATTAGATAACCAGCGTAAATTATTTCCTCAATGTAACTTTTGTCATCTGTGTGACTTTTTAGTAGTGAGGACATGGGAATGCGGATGTTTGCGGTAGTGAGGACATGGGAATACGGTGTTTGATGTAGTGAAGGAATGAGAATACGGTGTTTGCTGCGAGATTCTTTAAGGAAGAATATACATTAGCTAGTGTGCAATAAAGAAGGGATAAGGGAATAAATGTTTGAAAGGAAAAGCAATTGCCTAAAGAAAACACGAGAAATACAGAGCGATAATCGTCTCTGTGACGGCAATATTTTGAATGGAACCGGGTATACACGTGCCCTCACAGTTGATTGACTGTCGTACAAGGTAATCGTACGCATACGAATGAAAAAAGTAAAATATACGGTGTGTATACTAACTGCATATCTTTAATTTAAATGAAAGCTCACTCGGAAAAATAAATAGATCAATAAACAAATACATTAAAAAAATATCCAGTACAATAGAATTACTTGGCGGGGGTGAGGGTAGGGGTCGGAGGAGGTATGGCACAACTATTGGTATATATAGAACAAGTTTGTCGGTAAACACATTTATTCCAAAAAAGGAAAACAATAAGGAAAATTAACAAATTGACCCAATACATAAATGGATCATCATTTTAAGTTTAATATACTCAAATATATGAGAACAACATGGAAATGTTTCACTGTTCTTTGCGTCGCACTGCTGTCACGTATTCTTGACACCTTTAGTACAGGAGACAAGGCCGAGGATGCTCAAAATGGAGCTTGTTAAAGGGTGTATTAAAAGGTCTGTATGTAATGCGCTAGCTTGGCATTCTGTTCAAAATATATATATCATCTACAGGAAAAGTTAATACATCAACCCCATAATCCCTGATTGAAAGTCGTATCGGCATAATTCGAGTTCCCGGATGTGCAAAAATAGCGATGACTGTTTGGAGACGTGTAGATCAGAAACCAGTATCAATATGAATCTATTGATCATAACTAAAAGTGTAATCTGCACGCATAATCATGATAGTATTTTCCAGTTGAAAAGAAACGCGGTTACGCACATGCGGGTGTGATTACCTTTGATTTTATTATATTTATCTTGTTGGATATATTTGTGGCTAATTATTAACGTTTAGCATATTGTTTATAAGATGTTCATGAAATGTTTATTAGATGCTGATTTGCGAATTTAAGACAAAGTTGTCTAAACATACCAGAGGGCTATATTATTGTACTTGGCATGCATCTGAATTACATGTTTGTTTAAAAAAAAAATCTTCATCGCAATCGTTAGGAAAGAATATTTTCCTTCAAACTGAACTTTGCTAGACTTCTATTGCCTTAGAAGATGATTTTAGGTGATGATTAAAAGGGTAGCTTGTATCAACTTCTAAGAGGCCGCAACTACAGCGGACATCGTCCATAATATAACCCTTTGGTTGTTTCATGTCAACCCGATTAAGAACTTTTTGATGATGTCTCACCAGAGAAACTTTAGGATTTTCTTAATGGATTATACAAGAAGTTTTGACCTCCCCGTACTTTTTTTTAAGGCTTTACCTTTTACACGTATCTTTGATTTTATACCTTTCTGAGAATTTCTACATCAATTTTAACCTTTTACAATAGTATATATTTAATTTTATTCAGAGGAGTTTATTTTCCTTAAGATTTTATAATTTTGTTCGTTACATTTACAATTTTTGCTTTGTACATTTTTACTCAGAACTATATAGCTGGGATTGTGCTGATGTATCGTTAAACCCTACACATACATACATACATACATACATACATACATACATACATACATACATACATACATACATACATACATATACATTTCCTTATCAACAGGGAAACATAAATGTACAAACTCCGTTCATGATCTATCCATCCATCCATACATACATACATACTTATGCTTTTACTTATCAACAGGGAAACAAGTATAATGCACAGACTAAGTGTAGCATGCATAACCACATAAACCATACGTAATTGTCGTAATGTGAAGTGTGCGTGCTTGTGGGATAAAGATTGATCTGGAAGGAACTTCCCTAATAAAATCGGACGGTCGTGGGTTAAAGCCCACAGAGTGGTGTTTCTTTATGCCTCGATGAAAATTTGAATTCTAACAGCCACAATAAAAAACAATGAGAACAAGTTTTGTTTCACATACACCTGCTTTTCCTCCAGTAATGACCAAATGTTTAATCTTTTGCAGCCACACAATTCAATAACTTGTTAAGGGAGCCGTGGTGGCTTAGTTGTTAGCAGGCACACAATTCAATAACTTGTTAAGAAGCCGTGGGGGCTTAGTGGTTAGCAGTCACACAATTCAATAACTTGCTAAGGGAGCCGTGGTGGCTCAGTGGTTAGCAGTCACACAATTCAATAACTTGTTAAGGGAGCCGTGGTGGCTTAGTTGTTAGCAGTCACACAATTTAATAACTTGTTAATTGAGCTCACGTGGCTTTGTTGTTAGCAGTCACACAATTTAATAACTTGTTAAAGGAGCCGTGGTAGCTTAGTTGTTAGCAGTCACTCAATTCAATAACTTGTTAAGGGAGCCGTGGTAGCTTAGTTGTTAGCAGGCACACAATTCAATAACTTGTTAAGGGAGCTGTGGTGGCTTAGTTGTTAGCAGTCACACAATTTAATAACTTGTTAAGGGAGCTGTGGTAGCTTAGTTGTTAGCAGTCACACAATTTGTTAACTTGTTAAAGGAGCCGTGGTGGCTTTGTGGTTAGCAGTTACACAATTCGTAAACTTGTTAAAGGAGCCGTTGTGGCTTTGTGGTTAGCGTGCCGGACTCGCGACTAAAAGGGTGCCTTTGTCAGCTATAGTCAGATAAATCAGCCCTCTAAACCTGTGCTGATACTGATGGTCGGTTTTTGAGTCTGATGTTACCTATTCATTAAATCACGCAATTGATGCAGACAAATGTATCCGTTGCTTTTCTTGAGGTGACTCGACTTCAGCGTCCCTAGATTTTGTCAAATGAAACTTTCAAATGAGCGAATGAGATTGGTTGCGGTATCTGATGTAACAGTAGTGTGTAGCCACGAATGTAGAAATGGACACAGGAGGTAGGGTTGTGTTGTTCCACGTGGATTTATAAGTTGTCAAACATAGGGTTTGATCAATTCTGTATATTAGGACCGTAACCGAGGAGCCGCGATAAAGTCCGGCAAGTGTCTAAAATGTACACCGATGTGTTGCGGATATATTTGTCGGCATCAAATGCGCGATTTAATGAATAGGTGACATCATATCCAAAAACCGTCCATCAGTATCAGCACAGGTTTTGGGGGCTGATTTTTCGGACTAGGTCAGCTTGCGTGGTGTGTTCGTGGACAAGTCACTTTACTCCGATTGCCTCGGTACTAAATAACCTACTTGCGTTGCTGTGCCTTAATACTCAAACCAAACCAAACCAATTATTACCTTGTATAAAGCGAATTTTGCTACATTATTAAATCCACATAAACAGTTTGGCTTGGTTTTGTAGAGTTTTAACTCCATTTTCAATAAATGATAGCTATACATGGCGGCCAGTATATTTGGTGGAGGAAGATCCCCGGAATAACCACCGACCCAATGGCAAGCTTTCTGACATATCCACGTTGGCCGAACCGAGACTCGAACCCAAGGAGACAGATGTGAAGTTTGAGTGATCTGTAAAGGCGAACGCCTTAGACCACTCGGACCCCAGGGAACCCCCACCTAAAAGGGGTTTAAATATACATTGTTTAATTTATAATAATCTATTAAAATACTTGTGTCTTGTGACACAAAATAATAGCTTGTAGGTGCATAGATTCATTTTATGTCACAGGCAATTAGTTATTTAAAAATACACTCATACATACATTCATACACTGTACTTCTCGCATTTTTACGTAATTAATATCAGTTTGCATGCTAAAACCATTTTACTTAACGACATTCTAATCAACTGTATTTTGTAAGCAAATAATAAGCATATACTGGAACAAGAAAAAAAGGTTGTATAATTATATAACTTTTCATAGCATGCATCTAGATATACACGCTTTTTTGACGTCGCCTTTGATGTCACTGTCGGTGAAGTTGATACCGCCATCTCACATTTGATTGACGCAGGAGATACACGAGAGACAATCATGTTGAACAATAGATAGTTGTGCTGTTTTAAATCATACGCTACTAAAATGTTTCTTTAGCATTATAAATCAAATTCAGACAAGCTTAAACTATCATCTACGTATATGAATATTACCAATAAATTTTTATGAAAAACAAGGTCTCGGCAGAACACTGTTTCTCTCCTGTAAAATAATGCTCTACTGTATTTTCTAAGACTTTAAGAAAAGTATAGTACATCATGTTTACATTGTTTCTGATCACACGGACGCTGATCCCGACACTGCCGAAGCAATTAAGTACCTCTGCATCACTATTTCTAACGCTGAAGAGACAAAAATGCAGACCTATCTAAATCTTTACATAACTCATGTTGATGTTCAGCTTATTTTATCCATATTACTTTTTCACTTCTTTTGTATTTTATTGTAACTATTCTTTTCATGCATTAGTAGATGTAGTCCCTATGTAACAGATGTCTTCAAAACGCCTCTAAATATTGGCACATGAATAATACTAATAGTTATTACCTTGAATCTTGTACTATTAGTGTATTCGTATGCTGATGATGTGCAGAAATAATCATATGATCTTGAATTTGACAAAGTTCGTGATATACCAGATCTTAACTATGTAAATTTGTTATTTGTGACAATAACATATTCATACATTAATGCCTGCTACTATACTGGCGATATTCTGTAAATGTGTTACATTTTAAAGTTTTTATTCCTTTTTTGTCTCATTTGTATTTTCATTTACAACGACTTTGTACATCACCTCATTTTAGAGAACTAGCATTACGTTGGAGCAAAATTCGTAAATATTTTCTGTCCGCTGATTTGGTTGTTATATATCGATCCAATTATTATAAAATAGAAGTGAAAAATAAATAGACGAAAGAGAAACAAATCCGTCAGTTAGTTAATTTATTTTCTTTTTATCTTTCATTCATTCATCCATTCGTTGGTCTGTGCGTCTTTTCCTTTGTTTCCAAATTATACAGTGATAATTTAAAAAAATAATTTTCCATACAATTTTAAATTTCACTGTGAAAACACTACTATTTACATGCAAACAATACAATGTCTCTAATTGGAACTTAAATATTTGTCCTACCTTTTGCGCACCCTGTCCACGCAGACAAAAGTAATAATATGCAGAATGATATGTGCATACTTCCATCCATTTCGTCCAGCAAAACGGGTATGCTACGTTTACACACGCGTTACCAGTATTTAAGTCGCCATAGACAAAGGAACATAATACATCTACATTGATTCACACCTGACTAAACTGTAATGATTTTGGCAAGAGAGATATCGTTTTAATTTAAATTCTAAAATTCAGAAAGAGATTAAAACTTCTCTTTTCTGTTAGCCAGTCAGATTTCAGGGATTCCTTCCAATGATATTTAATACCGTTGGTCTTGCATCAGCCAATCAAAAGCGGGCGATCTGGATATTTTACTCATTTCAGCGTTGGCTTTTCATGAAGTAACATCAAGGGAGAAACGCTAGGCTATCGTTTAGTATAAAATACTAGAGGGTTGCCTGAACAAGGCTAACTCTAGTGAACAGTGAATTTTGTCGTCCTGTGATTGAGTTCATATGTGTCCTGACGGAGTTGTTATTGCAAGCATTTGGTATGGATCACGGTAGCTCCGGGATGTTCAGTGGCTACTTTCACAGGTTTCTCTTAGGTTTCACAAAGAAGCGATTGCCCCGATAAAATTATTAGTATTATCAAAGCGTCGTATTCTTTGGTATTGTATTGATACGTATTTAACATATTTCTTACAAGATCTTTTGGAGTGACTGAACCACAAAACTTATCATTAAAATTTGGACCATTTTGTCTTTTTGTATTGTGTTCTATTTTCTAAAATTGTAGTGTTACTGGACCTAGTTACTTCAGTTAACTGACGTCCTGAGAAATGTCAAACTTTATATTTAGGCATCTATTGTCTTGCATTCATTGTATACTTCTTTTATCACAGCACAATCACATATGTTGGCTAAATGATGGAAGTTATGAACAAAGAGTTAGGTCTGGTAATACATTACGCATGATATCAATTGAATTTCAGGGACGTGCATCATGTTTATGGGTCGATTTGTCTTCTCTGTCAGAAAGAAGCGATTGCCTTGATAAAACTATCAACATTAAAGTTGCCTGTTCTTTGGTAATGATATGTGCTTTATATATATGCTGTATGCTTGAAAGCAGACAGTTGTACTTGCTACGTATTTAACATATTCTGTTAAAATTGCCACCTCATGAATTTAGGGTAAAATTAGTGTCTTGAGTATTCCAGATAAGATCTACTGATGGTCCTTTGTCAAAAGGAATAACAATTGTGAAAACACTAATTCTGATATAAATAGTTGTATAAATACTTGCGTTATTTACGAAGTTAATTTAAATACTGATACTTATACTACTTAAGTACTTACACAACCAACAAAAGTCATTACATTCACGTAAATGGGTTTCGTCTTATCTTAATTACGGACATTTTAAGGTAAATGTTATCTGCCGTAAATAGTTAAAATAAATGAATGCAATTTAAATCAATATTCATATAGACATACTAAGAATAAGAGAGACGAAAGACTAACCAATTGACCGACCGGTTGATAGATGAATAGATAGATAGATAACAAAGTAAGTAGATAGATAAGTAATTAAGTAGTTAGGTTGGTACCTAGTAGGTATCTATCTAAACATAAACACATAGTGGCAATGATTTTGAGTAGTATCTCTCTTTTCTAAGAGATTTGGGTGGCCTTGAAAAGAGCCGTTGGGTTTGTTAACCAAAGAGGGTTAACATAGATGACACCACTTCACAGTTCTTCTTCGCAAGATTCTCCTTACAGACGGCCGATACACTAAGACACGCTTAAGGCATCCTGACCTTTCCACATGGATTCGTCTCTTCCAAATAGCTGTGTCGGTGATCCTGATAATGGCCCACGATGCCTTAACACATAGCAGGAAGTCAGGATTAAATGTCATTTTGGAAACGATGGTCGATGGGTTCACTTTTATCTAGATCTTGTCAGGTTGTCTTGAGGACAGATGATACAATGGGACAATGTGCTTCTATATATAGTCTAGGACCGGATCGAAACAGATTTGACGGTTCCACCAATCAGAACGAGTCTAACACAATTCAATCAGGGCGTGTTTTCTGTCTTCCAAACAGAAGACAGCCGACGTGTGATTTCACTTAATATATATATATATATATATATATATATATATATATATATATATATATATATATATATATATATATATATATATATATATATATATATACACGAGCATTTCTACGATTTACCATTTCTGAAGAGTTCAAGTACAATACACTTGGCTGAAATGAAGACGATGTATTGTGTATTGGGATGCGGCTGCAGTGTATACTTCCTATACCCGGAGTTGTAGTAAGACTACTACTGCTGCTGCTGTAGCAAGTATTCTTCCAGAAGAGAAAGACTTCAATTTGCTAAGTACGAGTTCATATCTTCCTCGCAAGAATTTTTGCCGGTAGTACCACCTTCACCTCCTTATTCATCATTGCCAGTATATGATGATTTAAAAAACAAACAGAAGGAAGAGTTGGAGAGTTTTTTGCAACATCAGAAAGAAGAAGAGTATTTGTTCAACAATAATAACAAGACTAAGAAAGAAAGTAAGAAGAAGAGAAGAGGAAATCTTTGAACAGTGATAAGAAGGAAGAGAGGAAAAACAAAACGATCAGTCTATTACAAGACATTCTGGCAGAGTTTACACACCTGAGAGAAATGTATCAAACTTCTTTAGCCAAACCGAAGAGAAAGAGACCTTTACGATCCATGACTTCTAAACCTTCTGTGACTACATCGACGTTCACAACCACCACTGAGACACTAGAAGCTGCAGCAGGAGTCACTACTACCACTACCACAGCAGGAGTAGGACTTAGACGTAGAAAGGATTTAAGACAGTTGCAATTAATGATGTCAAGTCCATGAGATTTTGTGTTATTAATAAAAATCAACGGCCCTTTTCGTGGCCCCCCCCCCCACATCTCTAAGAAAAGAGACATTATTCATTGATTGCCAAATCAAACAAAACTCAAATCAAAACATATATGTGCGTATGTGTGTTATTTTATCCATGCTAAACAAACAAAACAAATGAAGACAAAGATACACGTACGTTTCTGGTATATTATCTCTAATCAGAATCACAATGAAATTTAAAAACACGTCACAATACTCCAGTTTCTTCTCTTTTCTTTACTGTATTTCGTTTTTGAATTTCTTTGTTGGTATGGGTTCTTCTTCTGCTGATGTTTCTTCTGCTTGTCTCACCTTTTTTAATTTCTTTACTGGAATGGGTTCTTCTTGTTCTTCCGTTATACCCTCAAGTCGTTCACGGAGCTCTCGTGTTTCGAAGACCGGATTTTCCAGATGAAAAACACATTCACATTTATCTTCACCGATATAATTTCGATGCTATTACAAGTATCACAGGATTTCTTCGATTCAATTACTATTGCGAGAAATGTGACCAAGGACTTAACAATCGGGAGCAACATATTCATTGTGGAGAGAGATGTCGTGGGTGTTTAGCTTCCAGACATTGCATTCCTGAAGGAAAAGAAATAATTCATTGCTCTATTTGCAAGCGAACAATCGTCAGACTAGCCCGTTACGAGCGATATTGCATGAAACAATTCCAACAGAAAAGTGCTTGCGAATTACTGAGAGTGTTCCCCACTTGTTGACATCTTATTCGGACGCATAACCGAAAGTCACACGTTTGTTTGCATGAAAGAAAAGATGTTGTTTTTGTGACTAAGTCGTTGACCTCAAACATCAGTGTTACATTTAAAGATATGACAATGAAGTCGAGGAAAAACTGAATGACGATCAGAACAAGAATAATAATAAAACTTGTGGATTTTATCTTTTTTGATTCTGATTGTTAACACGAGACTAGAATTCACATCCATAATTGTTGTATAGCTTATCGCACTTGCAACGACCGTGTTCAAGAACCTTTATTTCATCACTCTTGGAATTGTAGCGTAATTCCACGAGGAGGAGAAATTATATTGCGGGGCTCTCGTACTCTTTCTGAATTTGCAGTGTGGATTTTGCCTGAAGTTCGCTACTACGACACCGACGGTATGCAAACCGAACAACGAGAAGCTTTCTACGCTTGGTACCAAACTCACTCTTCAGACCCTTTTGATTCTCAAGAAGAAATGTTGATATATTGTCGATCCGATGTGGACATTTTACGACGCTGTTGTGCAAAGGTTTGACAATTGTTTCTGGATCACGATGGTATCGATCCCTTGAAGAAAGTTTATACCATTGCCAAAGCGTGGGGATCAATCTACCGAAAGAAGTTCATGCCCGAGAACAAATTT
Source organism: Margaritifera margaritifera (assembly GCA_029931535.1). Lineage (NCBI taxonomy): Eukaryota > Metazoa > Mollusca > Bivalvia > Unionida > Margaritiferidae > Margaritifera > Margaritifera margaritifera. The sequence goes on along the minus strand of JAQPZY010000751.1, from coordinate 75,599 downwards.
GCCATCATACTACCTCAGTCCTGTTTCTCTGTCTACCTTCGATATTCAGCCAAAGCTTTGCGCTGGCTACATTACTTGTGTGAAACTCAAGACAAGTGGATACAACATGCTAGAAATGGTGGATAAAAGAAAATTGGAACCATTTCCATGGACGATTGGGATTTAGGAAACCCACAGATGGTCTACAGATTTCATAGACGTTTATTTCATGGATGCCTTACTTGTTTTATTCAACGAGATCTGAAAAATCCTTTCTCAGAGTTTACCATAAAAGAATTGTACGACCAAACATCTCAACGACACCAGAGTTTAGAAGTCAAGGATACCAAGAGACAGAAATTTGGGAACACGACTACGATCGACGTTTGAAATCAGATCCAGAATTTAAACGTATCGTCGAAGATTACGGTGTGATGGACATCCAACCTTTAAATCCACGCGACTGTTTGTTTGGAGGATAAACCAATGTTACGAATCTTAAGGAGAGCAAATCAAATACATCGATGTGTGTTCATTGTATCCTTGGGTGTGTAAATATGCTCTATTCCCCACCGGTCATCCGGAAATTTTGACAGAACACATTGACGTGGAACACATTCGCCAATACAAAAGTTTGATCAAATACTAGCGAACTTGTACCATCCTATTTTATCTCATCATTAGCACGGAAAAGTGATGTTTCCTTTATGCCTTACGTGCGCTGAAACGTGTAATCAAGACCACCCTTTTCGCCACGATGATCAAGAACAAGCCTTGACAGGAACTTAGGCGAGTGTCGAATGGTTTCATGATCTCAATAGCGGATACAACTTGTTAAAAGTATATGAAATTTGGCACTTTCACACCACAGAGCAATACCAACAGGACGACAATTCGAGTCTAGGGATTTTTTCAGACTACGTCAACTAATGTCTGAAGTTAGAGTAAGATCTTAGCGGCTATCCTTCTTGGTGTCAGACTCCAGAAGACAAAGAGGAATTCAAAGAACGGTACCAATCCCTAGAAGGCATCACCTTCAAACACGTGAAAAATTACGAAGGAAGAAGATCATTTGCAAAAGTCATGTTGAATTGTTTGTAGGGAAAATTGGCTCAACGTCCGATATTGTCAAAGACATAATACTTGGAGTCGATACCTTAAACTCATCGACGATAAAGGAAAACTCATTAAACACGTGGAAATCATACATGAAGATTTGATCTTGGTGAATTATGAAGAAGTCGCAGAGTTTGCACCACCCGATGAGTTTGACAATGACATCGTTGCTGTTTACGTGACAGCCAATGCTCATTTTAAATTGTATTTTGTCTTGGAATCTTTAGGAGATCGGGTCCTTTCCTTTGACACCGATAGTTGCATGTACATTGGTCGCCCTGGAATGTATCACCCAAACATTGAAGACAAACGTTTCGGAGGTTGGACCGATGAACATCCCGATGACACTATTTTGAGTTTTGCTAGTGGTGGATTTAAAAAGTACGACTACCAGGACCGAGACATAAAAGGGCAACTTCATATCCAATGTAAAGTGAGAGGACTGACATTGAACTATTGTTCTAATCAAATGGTCAACTTTGACGTCATAAAAGAAGCCTTTTACGTTGGATCTTAACAAAATTGTACGTTTCCAATTCATGAAATCGTCAGTCGAACCCTTGCAAAAAGTATATCAAATCGTCTACAAGAAACGATTGCGATTTCCTGATCACAACACATTACCTAACGGGCACACCAATCTCCAGTATAAAAAGGAGAGAGTTCCAAGACAGAAGGATCATATTGAGTACATACGTTTACCGAGAATGATGAATTCAACACAGAAACAGTGTGATGGACCCGTTGCTGACTCCAAGTTTAATGAACTCGAGTGCGATGCTGTGCCTTGCGACAAGAGTGGAGCTTTACCCTGCGACATAAGCGATGCAGCACAATCCTGCCGCTCTACTATCAAAAGCAATACCGTTCGTGTGCCTATTTTGGGATATCATTCATACACTCACAAGCCACTCTGGATACCATTAGCTCATCGAGATTTACAAATTAAAGAAGAATACACGTTTCCAGTGGCTTTGCCAGGCTATTGTGATTTTGAAAGTCGATTGAACACGGTCAAAAAATGGCCCAAATGTCTGCATAGATTACCCACTCCCAAAACGTTAGCCAGACCAGGATTTGTCTACTTGGGACAAGAGGACCAAGTACAGTGTTTCATTTATTATGTGAGGATACACAAATGGGAGTATAAAGATTCAGCTTTCCTGGAACATGCCAGATGGTCTCCGTAATGTAACTATTTTACGTTAGAAAACTTACCATGCCACGACTTCTGTCATCAGAGTTACACCAAATTCTTGGGAAGAGATCAATTACCATGTTCAAGACTTAGTGGATTACCAAATACTTTTAAAAGAACTGATTCCACAAGACGAGACTATTCCTTTGAGCCTGTTCTTTGGTATTGAAATGATATATATTTAATATATTTGTTATTTGCTTCAAAGTGGACAGTATTTACCTCGTGAATTTAGGATAAAATTAATGTCTCGCGTATTCCAAATAAAATCTACTGACGGTCCTTTGTCAAAAGCAATTGTGAAATCACTTATTCAGATATAAATAGTTGTATAAATACTTGCGTTATTTACGAAGTTAATTTAAATACTGATACTTATACTACTTAAGTACTTACACAACCAACAAAAGTCATTACATTCACGTACATGGTTTTAGTCTTATCTTAATTACGGACATTTTAAGGTAAATGTTATCTGCCATAAATAGTTAAAATAAATGAATGCAATTGAAATCAATATTCATGTAGACATACCAAGAATCAGACAGACGAAAGACCAACCAATTGACCAACCGATTGATAGATATATAGATAAACAGATAGATAAATAAGAAAGTAGATAGATAATTAATTAAGAAGTTAGGATGGTAAATAGTAGGTATCTATCTATTTAGATGTATAAAAATAAATAAAGTTAGGTAATAGATACGTAGGTAGGTAGCTCGACAGATAGATATATAGCCAGAGATTGTTAAGCGTACATGCCTCAAAAGTCATGTAAATGTATGTGGAACAACTCGTATTAAAGAATTTATTTTAAAATGCCATACAAATTTCAGTCTAAACCTTCTGTGACTACATCGACGTTCAACACCACCAGTGAGACGCCAGAAGCAACAGCAGCAGTCACTACTACCATTACCACAGCAGCAGAAGTAGGACTTAGATGAGGAAAAGGTTTAAGACTGTTGCAATTGATGATGTCAAGTTTATAAGTTTTTTCTTATTAAAAAAACTCAACGCCCCTATTCAGGGCCACCCATATCTCTTAGAAAAGCGATACTATTCAATGATTGCAAATGAAATAAAACTCAAATCAAAACATATGTGTGTGTGCTATTTTATGCAAGCTAAAAAAAATCCCAACAAACAAATTAAGACAAAGATACACGTACCTATTCTTTCTAATATTACAATGAAATTTCAAAACACATCACAATACTCCATTTTCTTCTAGTTTCTTTACTGTCTTTCGTTTCTGAATTTCTTCCTTGGTATGGGTTCTTCTTCTGCTGATGTTTCTTCTGCTTGTCTCGTCTTTTTTAATTTCTTTACTCGGATGGGTTCTTCTTGTTCTTCCGCTTCTAAACGCTCCTTCACTCTTCTTTTCTGGAGACACTCTGAAGAGCAATGTTCCTTTTCCTGACATAGATAATAGGTATTGTCTCTCTTTTCTCCTGTCTTAGAAGTTAATTTTCTTTGGCGTTGTGGACATTCTGGCGCTGAATGTCCTTTCTCTCGACAGATATAGCAGACATCTTGACTTTTCTCTAGAAAGAAGTAGTCGGAAGTCTTGTTGGAAGTGAACTTTCGAATGACTCTCTGTAAATCCCTGATCAGAAATGTGATCTATTGTGACTCTTTCGTCTTCACAGATTGAAACCGAATGAGTGTATTCTCTTAGGGTGAGGAGTCCCTCTATATATAGGGAGAGAGTGCGTTCCCTAATCAAAGTTGAATCATCATGAAAAGATCAAACCTTTACAACGAGAAAACAGAAGAAACCAAGAGATGACGATGACATTCCGTGATGCCTTATACGCTGAGAGAACTATTAGCACAAGTTCACGTCAGCGACTTTGAAGAAGACATGACTGATCCTAAGCCAACACCAGCTACTTGAGCGACAAGAAGGAGAGAATCAAGATCAGCCAAGAAAGAAAGTTGTTCGGCAACGCCTGAAAATTACTTTTTACATTCGACCTACTCAAAAAGTGACTTCCAGAAAATTAGAAAGACGGCTTACACTTACACGGTAACATTTACAGAGTTCAAGTCTTCAAGTTCCAGCAGAGAAAGCAGCTGTTTCCATTACGGATTTATTTGAGTCACTGTTAGAGAAATGGAAACTACAATGCCATACACAGGACTGATGGAAAAGCTACTCTTGCAATGTTTTATCAGTGGATCGATTACCCAGTATCAAACGAAGTATCGAATAATTCGATAGTGTGCCTTGCACACAGTAATGCGTTCAATGGGTTGCAGCCCGGTAACCCACTGACGACTAATTAAATAGGGCACTTTGCGACCATTGACCATTACATGGCCGAATGGTCGAAGACGAACTAAATCCAACGAACGAACGAACGAAGACAGAAAGATCATTCTGAGTACATACGTTCACCGAGAATGATGAATTCAACACAGAAACAGTGTGATAGACCCACTGGTGACTCCAAGTTTAATGAACTCGAATGCGATGCTGTGCCTTGCGATCAAAGTGATGCTGTACCGTGCGACATAAGCGATGCAACACGACCTTGCCGCTCTACTATCGAAAGCGATACCTTTCGTGTGCCTATCTTTAGATCTCATTCATACACTCACAAGTCACTCTGGATACCACTAACTCGTCGAGATTTACAAATTAAAGACGAATACACGTTTCCTGTGGTTTTGCCAGGCTATTGTGATTTCGAAAGTCGATCGAACACGTTGAAAAAAATGGCCGAAATATCTGGGTATATTACCCGCTCCCAGCACTTTAGCGAGATTAGGATTTGTCTACTTGGGACCAGGGGGCCAAGTACAGTGTTTCATTTGTGTGTGAAGATAGACAAATGGGAGTATAAAGATTCAGCTTTCCTGGAACACGCCAGATGGTCTCCGTGCTGTCACTATCTTACATTATAAGACTCTACGACTTCTATTGTTACACCATATTCTTGGGAAGAGGTCAATGACCGTGTTCAAGACTTAGTGCATTACCAAATACTTTTAAAAGAACTGATTCAAAACGACGACACGATTCCTTTGAATTTTGGACGACATATTATCAGTTCTTAGGAACCGACCTTTTCTTTTTCCGGGGTCGGTGGGAGGGGGTGGGGAATTTTCTTTTGAGACGGGATATTTTTTTTTTTTTATTTACCTCTAGTTAATTGATTTTTTTTTCTCCAACTAATATAATGGATAGCATAGGCCCTTTTTTTATAAATCAGGGCAAGACAATATGTTTCAAGCTATTTGAAAGCAGGGTATTTTTTTTTTCAAACTCAGCCCCCCCCCCCCAAAAAAAAATAAAAAAAATAAAATGGTCAGTTCATTAATGTCCCCAAATCCTCAGATGTACAAGACTGTTACAGCTGTACTCACTAATTAATAGTAGTACAAGCAGTAGTGTTGGTAGTTGTAGTAATAGTGGTAGCAGACAACATTTATGATGGTGATAACAGTGGTAACAGACAGCATTTGTGATGGTGATAACAGTGATAGCAGACAACATTTGTGATGGTGATAACAGTGATAGCAGACAACATTTGTGATGGTGATAAAAGTGATAGCAGACAACATTTGTGATGGTGATAACAGTGGTAGCAGACAACATTTGTGATGGTGATAAAAGTGATAGCAGACAACATTTGTGATGGTGATAAAAGTGATAGCAGACAACATTTATGATGGTGATAACAGTGGTAGCAGACGGCATTTGTGATGGTGATAACAGTGGTAGCAGACGGCATTTGTGATGGTGATAACAGTGGTAGCAGACATCATTTGTGATGGTGATAACAGTGGTGGTAACATATGTGGCATACCTCGGGTAGGATATCCTAAGCATGATGTTGCTCCGACTATTCCATTATAAAGAATAATACAGGTGAATCAGACTGAAATCGTGCCATGATACATAATAATATGTATTAAATAGTGGAATGAATAAGGCTTACCTCCCATTGTTTGGTCATAAAAAAATTAAAAAAATAGATTCGCTGGTATGAAATAATCCTCATGAGATCTGACAGGATGTGTATAGCTGTAGTGGTGGTGTTAATTGCATTTTTTTAAAAGTGCAAATAACAAGTAGTGGGCAGTAGCAACTTATCTAAAATTGGAAAGCTGGCTAGCTTTTTTACCAATAGCAATGAGATGTCACACTATGCCTTTTTATATGCCCTCCCAAAGGCAGAGCGTATCATGCTATATTGTCTTTATGTCCGTCCTCCCAAAGGTAGAGCGTATCATGCTATATTGTCTTTATGTCCGTCCTCCCAAAGGCAAAGCGTATCATGCTATATTGTCTTTATGTCTGTCCTCCCAAAGGCAGAGCGTATCATGCTATATTGTCTTTATGTCTGTCCTCCAAAAGGCAGAGCGTATCATGCTATATTGTCTTTATGTCTGTCCTCTCAGAGGCAGAGCGTATCATGCTATATTGTCTTTATGTCTGTCCTTTCAGAGGCAGAGCGTGTCATGCTATATTGTCTTTATGTCTGTCCTCACAAAGGACGAGCGTATCATGCTATATTGTCTTTATGTCTGTCCTCTCAGAGGATGAGCGTATCATGCTATATTGTCTTTATGTATGTCCTCCCAAAGGCAGAGCGTATCATGCTATATTGTCTTTATGTCTGTCCTCCCAGAGGCAGAGCGTATCATGCTATATTGTCTTTATGTCTGTCCTCTCAGAGGCAGAGCGTATCATGCTATATTGTCTTTATGTCTTTCCTCCCAAAGGCAGAGCGTGTCATGCTATATTGTCTTTATGTCTGTCCTCTCAAAGGCAGAGCGTATCATGCTATATTGTCTTTATGTCTGTCCTCTCAGAGGCAGAGCGTATCATGTTATATTGTCTTTATGTCTGTCCTCACAGAGGCAGAGCGTATCATGCTATATTAAATTTATGTCTGTCTTCCCAAAGGCAGAGCGTATCTTGCTATATTGTCTTTATGTCTGTCCTCCAAAAGGCAGAGCGTGTCATGCTATATTGTCTTTATGTCTGTCCTCCCAAAGGCAGAGCGTGTCATGCTATATTGTCTTTATGTCTGTCCTCCCAAAGGCAGAGTGTATCATGCTATATTGTCTTTATGTCTGTCCTCCCAAAGGCAGAGCGTATCATGCTATATTGTCTTTATGTCTGTCCTCCCAAAGGCAGAGCGTGTCATGCTATATTGTCTTTATGTCTGTCCTCCCAAAGGCAGAGCGTGTCATGCTATATTGTCTTTATGTCTGTCCTCCCAAAGGCAGAGCGTGTCATGCTATATTGTCTTTATGTCTGTCCTCCCAAAGGCAGAGCGTGTCATACTATATTGTCTTTATGTCTGTCCTCCCAAAGGCAGAGTGTGTCATGCTATATTGTCTTTATGTCTGTCCTCCCAAAGGCAGAGTGTATCTTGCTATATTGTCTTTATATCCGTCTGTTTATGCTAGTTTTTACATAATAACTTCAGTTGAAGACCAAGTACCTCGACCAAACTTGTGGATAGCTTGCAATTTAGGTAAGACTGTCTGATTGGTATTTAACAACACATCAACAAATGAAAGGTTATATCGCATCAAAGCAATTGGTTTTAGTGTTGAACGTCAACTCAGCACAAAATGGCTATATTGTCCCGAGGCAATTGTAGTATGTATGTATGTATGTATGTATGTATGTATGTATGTATGTATGTATGTATGTATGTATGTATGTATGTATGTATGTATGTATGTATGTATGTATGTATGTTTTAACGGCACCTCCGCACAATAGTGACTATATGGTGCCAATTAAAAGTAAAGTTTTAAAAATATATAAAAGGGTCCTACCAGAGACATACACCATGGCGGCCTACCGATTTTGGGATAAAAAGGTTAAATGTCAATGGCACTCACTAAAAGAAACAAAAATGGTTTTTGCAAAATAACTTTACAAAGAGAATAAAAGTGGTTTCTGCACAATAATAACAAACTTGGTGGATCGCTTGCTCTTTGGTAGGGGAAGAAATCTACAGATTATGCAGTCCAAATGTCAATGTCACAGTAATTTAAAGAAACAAAAATGTTTCTGCAAAAGTGCCTTCGCCAAACTTTTTCGATAGCATCCAAGTGGAGTGAGAAAGACACTAATAGATGGTGGGGTCAAAACGTCAAAGGTCGAGGTCACGGTGAATCATATAAGAAAACAATGGTTTCCACACAGTACTCAATTTTCGTTCTAGACCACATAGTAAGTTTAGTTCTTGACCAACATGTATCGAGATGAAACTTTGTGGATGGTTTGCACATAGGAAAAGAAAGAAATCATTTAATTTTGGAGTTAAAAGGTTAAATGTCAAGGTCCCTGTGTAACAACAAATTATGGAAAAGGTTTCTGTATAATAACTTTAAGTACACACCATCTAATGGCACCTAAACGTTGAAGATGGCATGCTAATGTGGGAGGGGAAATAACACTAATAATGTTGGATTAGCTTACAGTTCAATGTCACAGTGAGGTTAAATATATACCATGGTTTCTACACGGTGGAATTTGAGATAGTAGGAGTTGGGCAACAGTTCAGACATATAAATACCCTTTCTCTATCACGTAAAGAAGGTGACAATTATGAACACTTAAATTAATTACCTAAGAAACGTGTTTAATGCATGCGATTGTTTGGTGATCATATCTTTGCAGATTTATGGTCCCAGTTTTGATTTTAGAAAAAAGGGGGATATTAAATTGGGCTTGTCCATCCTTCCATCCACCTTTTGTTTCTGCACAAATATTTCCACCATAATTATTACTGGATTTCAAGCAAAATTGATATGCAGCTTGATATTGATAAGACCTTGATGTTAATATGAACCCAGCGTTCGATTGTTAACAGGCACAATAAACTAAAATTAATTACTTTAGGATCAAATTGTTTGGTGATAATGTATAGTTTCATGGTCCGTAAAAAAAAAAAAAAAAAAAAAAAAAAACGGGGAAAATTTAATTGGACTTGTAGATCCTTTTATAAAACGTTTGTTTCCACACAAATACTCTTAATTATTTTTGGCTTTCAGCCAAATTCGGTATGCAGCTTCACACTGATGAGACCTCAGCTGAGTTTGATTCTTAGTGTTGCCCAGTTAGATCTTCAGAATGCTGCATCATCTTCGAGCAGAGTTATAGCCCCTGAAATAATCAGACTCCGCACTGACTTTCATGTTTGCATAATAACCCCCTTCATTATTTTTGTATTCAGCCATATTTCGTATGAAGCTTAATACTGATGAGACTTTTGCCGAGTTAAGATTGTCATGGTTCTACATCATTTATTGTATCATCATTGTCACCTAGCCCAATTCCTGTATAAACTACATTCGTTTACTTCAAATGCAAAGCAGGGAACATTAATTGCTTGAAGATGCCGGTTGACATAATATCCTAGCTGTGAATTTTGAGTCATTTGGTGCAAACCAAGTAAAACAATTATTCACATTTATGCTTTGTTAAGTCAATATGAAATGACAACTTTATCATTCTATATTTTTTTAAGCATGAGTTTTACGCAAGGAACTTGCCAATATGCACAAGAAATTCATTTGCTCTTGGGTTACTTCTTTATATGAAGAGCGAAAAAAACTTCATACCCAGTACGATAGAGCTTGAACTGAGACAATGCCCTTTCTTTCTTTCAGTAGCAGAAATAAACCAGATTACCCTCTTCTCACCGGCTTAGTTCACTCTAGGTACCACCTCAAAGCCCTTTCGGGGTATTGTAGATGCCTTGGAGCCAAAGGAGAAAGCGAGTTGTGATATCAAGACTTTTAATGGGGTGATGTGTTCTGCTTGCACCACTGGGAGAACACTCTCCACTTCCTTTCCTATACTTTCAAACTGGTGGGCTTTCTTGTCCGAGCGATTCTGTACACCACTTACTCTGAGAATTGTTTTCTTCTGAGGGCTTGATTGATAAGGTAACAGGCTGATTCGAATCATGACTTATTAGGACCAGGCTTATTCGGCCCATATTACGGGCTGATTCGGCCCATATTATGGGCTGATTCAGATCAAATGCTAGGCTGATTCGGGCCATTACAATATTATTAAGTTTTGTCTTGGATTTAAATGTGACATTTACATTTGTTTAAAATTATATTTCTGACTACTTCCCAGGTACGGTAAGCAGTTCAAATCTGTATTTAAGGAAACAAAACCCCGATTTTACGCGAGAGAATGGCGTTGTTATATATAATGAAAAGAAACAACGTTTATCTTGCGTTGGGAATTTAATAGTGAAATATTTTCAGAGTAATTCATTCACCTTTGTGCAAAATTTAAATAGTTTATTTTATTGAGAAATAAAATAATAAAATTACTAACACTGAAAAAAAATCGTGAAAACGGGGCTCATGCAGTAAACTGTTTTCGTCTATATATATATATATATATATATATATATATATATATATATATATATATATATATATATATATATTGGTCTGAGTATGTTAATGCTTCTGTTAGATTTGTTAAGAATTTATCTTTATCCTGTACATTGTACTATATACTATAAGTGCTAAATAATATATATATATACTAAAATATTAAACTGGGTTCCTGTCAAATGTATAATTTTATTCAATACAATATCATACGTCAATATTATAAGTCTATATTCTGCTAATCTTGTGGACCTCGTAATAATTACAATAAAGAAAATGATAATGTAACGAAAATGGTGGTGTTATCTCTGTTGAAAGATGAAATATATTTTACAAATCTTTGTTTAAAGCAAAGCGTGTTATTTCTTTTCTATTAATTCAAAATGAATCGTTGAATTTTATGCAAATTACTAACTGCCAAAAATCGTGAAAACATGATCCATATCATTTGTTCTTATATATATATATATATATATATATATATATATATATATATATATATATATATATATATATATATATATATATATATATATGTCTGAGTATGGTAATGCTTTTTTTACATTGTTTTTGTCTACACATTCTGGTCTCGTTATGTTAATGCCTTTGTTAGATTTACGTAGAATTTATTTTTATACTGTGTATTGTACTATATACTAATAGTACTAAATAAAACTTATATACAAAAAAATGAAAGTTGGGTCCTGTAAAATGTATGATGTAGTTCCATACAATATCATACGTCTATATATATGTATATTTTGTGGACCTCTTAAGATGAAATATATTTTAATAATCTTTGTTTAAAGCACTGTATGTTAATATTTGTTCTCTGAATTCATAATGTATCATTTAATGTTCTGCAAATTACTAACACTGAAAAAAAACGAGAAAACAGTGGCCATGCAGTTATTTTGTTTTCGTTAATATATACCGTCAGTACTCGCGTATAATTCAATTCCAACTGCAAACTGCATAATGCGCCGGCAGATCTGGGTCTATGCATTTCGTAAGGACTAATCAGTAGAAGAAACAACATAGACCCTGATCTGCCGGTGCATTATGCGACGTAAGATCAGGGTCTATGTTGTTTGCATTTGTACTTTAATTTTACGCGAGTATATACGGTATTGGTCTCGGTATTATAATGTTTTAGTTTGATTTTTTTCGTCTCTATATACTGGTCTGAGTATGTTAATGCCTATTTTTAAAATAGATTTATGTAGAATTTATCTTTATACTAAATAAACCTTATATGCTAAAACGATGAGCACCGTAAGTTATTTTAATTAGCTGAATTTATAATGTATTATTTAATTTATGCACATTATTATTGAAAGTGTATACTGTACAAGAGCAAAGATAAAAAGAAGCATACTATTATTTAAATTAGTTTAATTGCAAACATTATTATTGACATGACTAGATGGGTTATTGACAGACGAGGCTAGGCTGTGTTCAGATTGCTAATTGTAAACATTATTATTGACATGACTAGATGGGTTATTGACAGACGAGGCTAGGCTGTGTTCAGATTGCTAATTGTAAACATTATTATTGACATGACTAGATGGGTTATTGACAGACGAGGCTAGGCTGTGTTCAGATTGCTAATTGTAAACATTATTATTGACATGACTAGATGGGTTATTGACAGACAAGGCTAGGCTGTGTTCAGATTGATAATTGCAAACATTATTATTGACATGACTGGATGGGTTATTGACAGACGAGGCTAGGCTGTGTTCAGATTGTTGAAATACAGCCATAGATACCAAGTCGAGCATGGATCCTATTGCAACGACATACCAAACCAGTTCTTGTGTCAAGAAATGACTTCTGGTCCATACAAACAGATGTGAGTTTTGATATTCCCAGGCCTGCAATGTCTCTGTCGATGTTAATTTAATTGGGTGTCGTCACTGCAGAAACAAAGATCTGTTGACACTTGGGTCTTGGAGCTGCCTATCTAAACAACGTAATAAATCATCGATTTTACCAGACTGTGGTAGCTGTTTGAATGTTGGCTGGTCTTTCTTGAGCAATAGTTCAACAGATGTGGGGACTCAGGTGACAGAGGCCAGAAAACGTTTTTGATCGATGCACGGAAGGCTGAGTCGGATAAGGAAGATACCCCTTGTGAGCATGACTCCTCAAACACAGTAAAACTGGGTGACACAGATGCCTCCTGCAATGCCTGTGATGAAGCTGAAGACCGTCAAGAAGGACGGTGAACTAGACTGGGGGTCTGGCCAAGTTGTGACACTGTTATCTCAATACGTTCACTGAGCAAATTGTCGATTGTTTGGGAATAATACTGAGCATCCGGGACTGGAGCGTCACCATAGACGGTGCTGAATCATGATGGAATGGGACCAGTGCTGACAGGTATTATTCCACAATACTTCCAGGAGGTCGGTACTGGATAGATGTCATTTGTTCTTTGATGCTGTTGCCTAAGTAATCGGTTTTGCCAAGATGGTCACCCATATAAATGCTGATCATTGTGCAATTATGACGTAGGTATGCGGTCTCACTATACATCCTAAGACACCCCAGGACACCACAGAATACCACAAGAACACCCAAAGACTTTACATACTCACACCAAGACTCTCACAAATGCTTCAAGGAGCGAAAAAAAAAAAAACAACAAAAAAAACCCAACAGCAAACACACCATGGATATTGATACTATCAATGATATAATTGGTTGATGGCCCCATTTCCGATAACCTACGGAAAATCACTCTTATGCATAAAATCTCTTTAATTTGATAATTTTTTGAACAATTTCCTCAATAAATGGTAATGCAATGTACTTCCTTCCTTTATGTTCTTATTAACTGTTTATATAAATATAAAAAAAATTTCAAACTCGTACATCGCAAATTTTGACAGAAAAGTTCCGAATACATGACCAATGATTGTTACAAACTCCACGGCAGTGATTTCCCTTGATTTTACTTAGCTGTCAAGGAAAATCGTTGTGTATTTCCCTTTATTTTACTTACATGTCCAGGAAAATCGCTGTGTAGATTACTTGATGTATACAATACAATTTATCTAAACTGTTTGAATGAACAGATTATTTAATGCTTGGTATCGTCACATAGATAATAAGGCCCACTTAATATCAGATGAATTTATCGACTCTTATTTAATTAACTTACACCTTAGTCGGGTATTTTACTTTGACCAAAGAAAATCAGTATATTACTCTGATATAAAACAACAACTGGATTTTTTTGTCGCCTACTGCATTAGAATTTGTCAGGAATATATTATAACTTCACACCTGCGCCAACTTAAAACCACAGCATATGCTAGCATATACTAATTAAAGCTTATATATATATATATATATATATATATATATATATATATATATATATATATATATATATATATATGAGTAGGGGTAGGACTGCACTGAGGAAGTTGATGATATTTTAACATAGTTCCGGTATAAACAGATGTTTGCGTCACTTCATATTCGAGATTACGTGTGGTTTACATCCAGGTGTTATGAGTAGTAATTATGTATTGTTTCATCAGCTGAACTCGAGTTTTGATCTTATATGTAAAGTAAGCAACAGTAAAGAACATTTGCAGACAAAGCGGTACTTTCATTAGTGATTAAAGAATTTAAGAGAATTATGCAGCATGAAATTGTTTGCTCAACAGCGGGATTCAGTTACATTGTTATGAAAAGTGTATTTGTATATATATATATATATATATATATATATATATATATATATATATATATATATATATATATATATATATATATATATATATACTATTATTTTAGGTGGGTTATGGGGCGATTCGTTGTCCTCAGACTCACGTAGTGGGCAGATAATAATATAGTGGGCAGATTGGAATCTGCCCACTACCCACGTCATCTTTATCTGAACTATTATCACAGATTTCAATAAAATAATCATTTATAATCTTTCTAGATCTTAAATCTCCTACAAACACTTATCTACAATACAAGTGATTGATTTTTTTCCTGTTTAATTACGATTTCTAGTGTATTGAATTGAATTGAATTATATTCTTGAGTTACTTCCCATTGAGAACTAAAGCTTAACAGGCCCGTTTTCATGTGAGGGATCTCAACTGCCCAGAATGTAAGTAGCAGGATGAAAAACCTGCCTATAAGTCGCCAACATCCACCATACATAATGTTACCTTGCAATATTTGTTATTATAGAAGAAGTATTCAGCAGTTAGAACTCTCAACATAACGCATTTTGAGGGATATCTTTTAAAATATTGTGATAACTGGCCTCTAGCCACGACAGTTTCGTCTTTCACTGTACTAATTATTTTCTGAAAAAAGCAAACAATATGTTCACTAGTAGTAAGGGGTGGGTATCGAGGGCACTGGATAGCACTCTGGGGTTAGTAACGGGAATTTAACATTGGGGGCACTCTGGGGCAGTGGGGGTCAGAAGTATTGGGAGAGGGACACACACACAGAGAGTGGAAAGGCAATGATGGAAAATTATCTTTTCTTGAAAAATGGGTGGCCCTGAAAAGGGCTGTTGGAGATTTTTTTTGGTTTAACAGAGAAGGTATCTCATGGAGGGTCTTCTTTTTCTGAGAATAGTTATCTACTATCCATTATTAACATTTATCCTGACTCGTGGACTATTTTGACTTTCTACTGTGAGCATAGTGCACCTAAAGTAGCATCACTTGAAAATTCTTATACAATATCAAAGATAAACATTAATTTCAATACATTGACTTACTAAAAGCTAGTAGTGGCTAAAGTTTACTAGCCTGCATACACGCCGTTTCGTACTGATTGACCTAGTCACGCGAACGTCTTTTAGCTACTGTGAGCAGTGTACACAATGAAATATTGTCAAATGAACGCAGTAATAGTTTTTAAAAACCTATGGTTTGCCTCAAACAGAGAGAAGGTTACCCTTTCTTTGAGTTTCTGAAGACAAGGTTAAATTCTGTGATAGAAATGTTCATTGGCAAAATTGTTTTCATTCATCAGTTTTTTAAAAAGTCGTGTTACAATTCTTGTCGAATGATTGCAGTAGCATTTGTTGTATGCCTCCCAAATATATAAGATATGTTATGTTTTTTTTGCTGCACACGCCTTGCGGCTACAAACAATGTTACAACATTTCCCAAAACCGAAGACGGGAGAACAGTAAAAACACGTCTTGTTCGATTGGCAGTCTAAAATGGACTGACTGAAAATAGGCCATACATTGTTACAGTTTTACTGAACGCATGTTTGGGCTCAAGAATGAGAGTGTAGAATAGGACGGGTTATAGAGTGCAGAACTGGATGGGTCATACTCGAGTCATTCTTACACCGTAAAGCTATGTGCTTGTTTTTTTGGTTTCCTTCGGAAAACGGTAGATCTAGAATTTTTTTTTTCGTGACACATTGCAGTGCCAAACTAGGAACAAAGCTAAGATATCTTGACATGCACAAGAACAATTAAACTCAAGATTTTATATAATCCAACGATTGACCTATGGAAGAAAAATCGTTGTACAATTTTTAAGGGGTGCAAGTTTTTGAAAAATTTACAAAACTAACGCCACATTTCACATAATCATTGTGACTACTGCCAACATTTGTGGAGAGGCATCTTAAAAACGGGAACAGATACCATGATCATTTCAATCGAAATCATTGTGTAAGAAACTTAGTGTGTGTTTGTGAAACAGAGAATTGACATTACGAGAGAGAGAGAGAGAGAGAGAGAGAGAGAGAGAGAGAGAGAGAGAGAGAGAATATTTTATTCCGACTTTTAAAAATATAACGACACTTATTTGTGGAGAGGTATCTTAAAAACGGGAACAGATACCATGATCATTTCAATCGAAATCATTGTATAAGAAACTTGGAGTGTGTTTGTGAAACAGAGAGAATTGGCATTACGACGGAGAGAAAGAGAGAATATTTTATTCCTACTTTTAAAAATATCACGACACTTACGTTTTTTATGGTATATTTTCCTTAAGAAATTTCAAAAGCACACATTCCATTAAAAAAATCACATAGATAGGAAAAAAATCCTCTTTTTTTGGTAAAATATCGCAAGATTGCATTGGAGACATAGTCTACTAAAATCCTTCTTTTGAAAACGTAGATGTAAAATTCTCACAAAAATATTACATCCAAACATTCCGTGATGTATTTTGACTTAAGGCTGATACAGTTTCCATTGATCCCAAATTATATGATGGGTTGTGCGTTATCTTTTATTTTGTAAAGAGACTAACGGTCAGGCACAGAAAAAAAACACGCCTATTCTTCTCACTGTGTCAATAGCAACTGAGGGCGATTCAAAGCGAACGCGGTAAGAAAATATTTGTAGCCAATGAAATTACTTATAATGCGTGACGAATGGTTTTGTTATAGATTCCAGGCAGGCAGTGTGGCAAAATAATGCCTATGGCCTGGTTTTTTACGATTGCGGTGCAGACAGACTAGAGGGAATTTGTATCATGTTAAGAATTCGTGTCCTATAACATTTTTTTCTCGCCACGCTAAATACTGAACTGTAACATTATTGGCTCGGGTTTTGAAACTGAAAAAAAATGTTGTCACTGAGTCATTTTGACACACACACAGAGAGAGAGAGAGAGAGAGAGAGAGAGAGAGAGAGAGAGAGAGAGAGAGAGAGAGAGAGAGAGAGAGAGAGGGCTACACTATTTAGTGGTCGTTTTTTTTTAAACTAGTGAATTTGGAGACTTGTATGAAGTTACGATTTCTGGTACAGTTACAAGTTTGTGTGTTTGGAAAAATGGCAAACATCGGATAGACATTTGTGTCGTGACACATGTAAAGTTGAGAGTCTGTGCTAGTTTTAAAAACCACAAATCAATAGCTGCATCTTCAAAGAATCAACATAGAACGAACTCCGACAACAGCAATAACAACTTTATTACCAAACCAAACTAACTCTCAGATGCAAGCAAGATAACAAACACATCACTCCTTGATCTCATGCTACAACCATTCCTAACCTGATATAGAACAACACCGAAATTCCGATATAGTTTTCAATCACGTCCGCTCAAAAACTGATTTCAATCCTACATCAAGGCACCAAGCTACAGACAGAGCATTCCACCCAAATTCCGATATAGTTTTCAATCACGTCAGCGCACAAATTAATTTCAATCCCTTTCCACGCCACAAGATATACATACAACACAGAACCAATTATCGATATAGTTTTCAATTACCTCTCCACAATTGCAATTTTCAATCCATTCCAAAATGTATTCTTATAAGGACTTCATTTTCAAAGTCAGAAAGCATTATCAGTTTCCTAAATGAGACACGTCATTTAAAGAATAACAACATGAGGACCAGTTGTCAATGTTATGCATCACATTGAGGAACTGTCCTAGTAATTATTGATGTGATTTACAATTATGAAAATAATATTAGAGACAGAGAGAAATAAAGAGTGAGAGTGAGGAGAGTCCCAATAAATGGGATACAATGTTAGTTTCTTTACTAGTTTTAGAACATGTATCTTGACATTTTTTATAACACCAGAACTTATGACCCACAATTATTTAATATATTTAAGAACTGTAATCAAGCATATACTCCAAGTTGAACATCAAAATCAATGTGCAAATTGTTTTTATGCATTCTGTTACATTTAGTCAGTTTCAGATATCTTGTGCATATGAGGTCAGCCCATCAGATTGCAGTAAGTTTACGCCCCCCCCCAATCCCCTCAGGAAGATTAAACTAAAGATTTGCTCAAAATGTTTTGGCTACCATATATATATGCACAAGTTCAATCCTATCAGATCATAAACTTAATTAGATCTGTCTTTGTAATATATATGCCCCCAATGCAGACAAAATATAGTATAAGTCCAAAAAGTTTAAAAAATATTTGAACAATTTGAACAAATGAACAGCACATTATACACCCACCCTGTTTTTAATTTTCCTCTTCATACACACAAGTAAGGTATGGTTGACTCTCAAGATTACTGACCAAAAGGTCTGAATGACTTTGACCTTTAGTCAAACTGTGTGGTCTTGAACTAAACTTAATGCGAAGAAACCATTATTTTCGTACTCGTCTTATAATGACCATGATCTCTGACCATTAGACCCGGAATATCTAGGTTTTTATAAATTATCCTAAGTGCAAGCCATCCACAAAGTTTGGTCAAGGAATGTTTCTCTGAGCCACAATGACCCTGACTGTTGGACCCCAAAGCCAATAAGCCTCTTGCATCACTTAAGTGCACGCCCTCCACAACCTTTGGACAAGGTACTTGGTCTATAAATAATGTTATTATGCAAACAACATTTTTCTAATTTCAGTCACTTTGACTTTGAATTTGATTTTTTTACCCCCAAATCAACAGGCTGCTTTCTTGTCCAATGTGTAAGTCATAGGTGAAGGTGCATGGTCGAGAACTGAAATTTTTATACAGAAACCATTTTTAATTTTTCAGCCACAATGACCTCGCCTTTTGATGCCCAAATCAAAATGCTTCGTTTTTACTCCAAGTGCATCATCAATCCACAAGCTGGAATTACTTTGCAATATGGGCAAGAAAAACTATATAATAATATATCTATTAAGCTAAATCAGATGCAGTTTTCCTAGAGAATCTAAAGAAGTTTTCCAGTTAGTTAACTTCAAAACAATTATAATATGAGATCTCTTCCTTTCATGATTATAAACATTATCTAATATAAAGCAAACAGCTATAAGACAAGACATCAATTTCCAGAAAGACTGCTTTTATTGTAATTTATCACGAGTACAGAATCTTATCAAAACGTGATCTCATCCATAACAAGTGACAAAGGTATTGAAAGTAAATTTAATGTGAATTCTTAAATGTTCCAAAGAAGCTGGTGTTTCACATGCCTCCATACATTCCTTTCATTAAAGTACATCCACCCACCCTACTTATGACATTCAAAACTTTAACTAAAAAACTTAAAGGTTCACACTGCCACCACCATTGCAACTAAGCATGAAGTCATGTAAACGTAGCTCTAGTACATTTTGTTGAATATGCCCTAAAGGTAATCAGTATAGATTTGTTTATACATTATTAAAAAGCAAACAAACTTACTTATTTTACAAAAGATACTTAGAAAAAAGTCCAAATGAGGGTGCTGCGTTTTCACTGGCACTCAGTTTCTGTATGCATCAGATTTGGATAAAGTATCAATCACTAGTACCTAACATGGTCAACAGCAGCCCTCTTCAGAATGAAGATCTTGACTAATTATAAAGTCATTCCAAATTTTATTTACATACATAAAAATATCAGGTTCCATCATATCTGGTTCAATAAAAAGTAGTGTTTCCTCATTCTTAGTTCAGCATAAAATCCAAACGAGTCCTAATCAGCTAAGCAACTTAGTGCAGTTTTACAATACAGCATCTCCACTAAAAATTACGAACTTCACAACAAGCATCACCTGGTAATTGAACTTAACCTAAGGTTAAGAAAAGTCAGTGCCATAAACAACATCACAGTGACCTGAAGTTTGAGTACTCTTAAATAAATATTCCATCAAAGTTTCATGATTCCATTATGAACAGAGCTTGAGAAATGAACTCGGTATATATTTGTAACACACCCATGCAATGGTATGAAATACAAATTTATTCATCTGCAAGTCCAACAGTGTTTGAATCGATAGTAGTGAATGTAAGAAACATGTAGGAAACAGAACAAATTAAACATTTCAATTGCATTCTATTGTAATCAAACCATTCAGATATTCACATGTCCCTTTAGGAAAATTTGATGTTATTGTTGAATAAATCCAAGAGCTGGCCATGGCCTATATCTTGAGATTGCCCTTCAGATATATTCAAATCTGAAGAAGGTGGGATAAAATGGTATTGAAATGAAAGCAAAAAAGAAAGCTGAGGGTAATCTAGGGTGTGGATGGATGTATGGAAGGACACGCACACTACGCTAAAGTGATCACTATCACAAGCTTGGACCAAAGGGGGCTTGAGAAAAATGATGTCACATCAAGAAATGTGCAATAATATTGCATTATTGCATGAATACATCAAAATATTTAATTTTATGCATGAAATAATCTGCTTTGTAAGCAGACAAGGCAGCTCCTTCGAAATTGGATATAAAGTCAAATTGTCTTTTTGTTTTAGGGAAGATCAAGAAGCCTACAAAATTGAATTTGCCTAGTTTAAATGCATTTGAATAATTCAAATGACTTTATCCCAAAAAGTCCAAGTTTTCAAAGTGCAATGAAATGATGAAAAATCTGAAAATTACATAATGCTTTGAAAATTCATCTGACAGGTTGTCTACATATGCAGAGAAACAAGGATTCAAAATTTAATTTAAGGTATCTGTATTATCATGCTAACTAGCTTTATTTTCAAGTCCAAACAGTGAAAACAAAATGTCAAATATGAGAAGTGGGCAGTGGTCTTCTGAACAAACTATGTCAAATATTTTACATTCAGATTATAAACAACTACAAAAAATACACGTAAGAAATATTCATTAGATCCTATCTCACTGAATGACATTTTAAATGTATGATAAACCCAATTGCTGGATAAACAGCTTACATTTGAAAGACATTGAATAAGTTTTTCCTTCATAAAATGCAGACAAACATAAGTTGGAATAATGAAATCTGACTGAACTTATTGTCAGGCTGTGTAAGAATATGTCATCCATCATTTCATTTTCCCCTATGGAAATTTCCACCTTCAAAACTGCTGTGTTTTATATACTTAAGTGTGAAATACAGAAAATTACTGGTGAAATATTTTTGGACATTTTTTTAATTGCTATATTTTCACATGTGAAAAATATCATTATAGTTTAAAATATGAAAATACAATATTTCCCATCATCCCATGTTACATTTGATTGTGTTTACCTATAGAAGTTGTACTTGTAGCAAACAAATGAGCACTTTGTGGGCTTGAGCAGTGAACAGAAATTGCATTACCTTTCAGACATGGAAATTATTTTTTGCCATACATATTTGACTCGCCACCATATGCTTCTTTATGAAGTTATGTCCCGTTATAAACTTGACACCAATGTGAAAAGTCCTGTTTTCTTCATTCCTCAATTGAACTTGCTTTTGCAGTCAGATAGGGTAAAATAGTTTACAAAATGTCAAACATTTAATTTACTGCAACAGATTAGGTCATTTCAAACCTCCTGTTCTCTCAAATCACTTATATTTTTTTCATGATCAGCCAATGAATGTGATTAAAATTGAGGTGAACTTACAAAAAGGGGAGTGGGGGATGTGTACTAAGGAGTGAATTTAATCTCCAAAGCTTCAATTTAGAAGCAAGTTTGGTATATAATAAAAAGAACATTTTCTTTTCCTGTGTAAATACCAGATTTATTTCATCTTGTGGTACAAAAAGCTCATTTTAACTTGTGGCTTTGCCACTCGTTAAAAATATAATGTTTTTTGTACCACACAATGAGAAATATACCAGGCATTAATGTAAAATAAGAAAATATCCTCTATATATTTCTTACCAAACCATATATGTGTCAATGTAGTATGGATATATAAATTATTCATAAATCAAACTTTCTTCAAGCTAGTATCAAATATATCTTCTGGAATAGCATAGATTTTAACTAAGCAAAATGTAAACAGCATGTTGAGAAATAGCATTCAATAATTATAATTAAGCAATTATAGCTACATAGACAATACTCAAATATTTCAAAAATGGAAACATCCAAATTCATACTTTTGAAACCAATGGATTTTTTAAAGGTCTGACAACAATATTTGTTAAATAAATTCTATAAATCCCAACTATCAGAAACTATAAATCTGAACATCAGTTAAGCTTTCATGACCTGAAAATGCAAATGAATCTAATGGCTAAACTGAAATTTAAGAACAAATTGTAATCACATTAATAAGGACATCCTTTAAATTCTACTAATACAGGATAAATTTCAACTGCAAAACATACACGCCTTTTAAAAATATTATGCAGGCATTATGTAAACAAAAACTATTTCACCTCATGAAGATACAGTCAGATCTCAACACTGATTATTTACAATGAGTTCTCAACAATCAAGGTGCTACTTTTCAAGTTGTAATGTCTGTTTTGGTTTTGAATTTTTGATGTACAATTTAAATTGGTTCCATAGGCGCCTTGCCAGGATAGGCTCGTTCCTCTTGCCTTCCACCTGCTGCTTTCCCTGGAAGTTACACTATTCTCAGAAACTTTCCGAGCTGTCTTTCAATGTCCTCTTGTTTACTTTCACACTGGATGATGACTTAATTCTTTTACCTATTAAGAAATATTCCTTTTAATTTGAGGGTGTCACACACGCTACATATTAATACAACTGTTAAATATGAGCTCTTAAACTGTTTTTATTGTGTATGCAATGTAAAGAGACCAAATTTTGTAAAAGAAAACATTAAAATTAGGATCTTAAGTTCACCTTGAGAAACATTAGTATTTTAACATCCTGTCTAATCTGCTCTGCCAACAGTTTCTGTTAAACAGCTACCTGTGGGTGTCATCCATACTTATACAAGCATAATACACATAAAGGTCTTCACAGAATGTCATGATTTCGAGATTCACGTTAATTTCTAAAACATTGTGTCGACAAATAAACATGCTCAATAGCAATATGATTACACTTAGGTAACAAGCAACGTCAGTTTATGTCCAGTCTCCCCCTGAATGCACAGCACTATGATTACATTTAGGTAACATGTGATGTTAATTTATGTCCAATCTCTCAAGAGGTTCATATCACTATCATACACTTAGGTAACAAGTGAGGGCAATTTATGTCCCATCTCTCCCTGGATTCATAGCCCTACAATACATTTAGGTACCTAGTGATGTCAATTTATGTCCAGTCTCTCCCCGATTTCACAGCACTATTATAAACTTAGGTAGCAAATGTTGTCAATTTATGTCCAGTCGCTCCCGATGTTCATAACACTATTATAAACTTAGATAACAAGTGACATGAATGTATGTCCAATCCCTCCCTGACTTCATAGCACTATGATACACACTGGTAACAAATGACATCAATTTACATCCAATCTGTCTGAGTTTGTAGCACTATGATACACTTAGGTAACAAGTGACATCAAAATTATATCCAATCCCTTCCTGGGCTGATGGAACCACGATACACTTTGGTAACAATTGACGTCAATTTATGTCGAATCTCTCCATGAGTTCGTAGCACTACACTTTGGTAACAACTTACATCATTGTCATTTCAAGCTGTGTTGTAAGTGTTGATTTTACAAAAGTGGACATAGTTTACATGTAGACCAAAACAAAGGTCCTTCTTGTTTCCCCAAAAACGGATCATAATTTCAGTGGGGGATTTAAATTAGTGGTCTACAGAAACCACAAAACAAGTAAATTAACATCAGTGGTGGTTCTGAGGGATCATGTCTGTTAGGTTCTTGAAGCATAGCACTTCAATTAATTTATGTTCTAAGCTTCAGGTCATCAATGTAATAAATTACCTTCTGAATTATGGGAATCACTTCTCTCATCCCTTTCTTCTTCTTCTTGCTCTGAACCAACATCATGAAGGTCTTCAATAACATCTATAAGAATAAATGTTCAAATTCATAAATATATATTATGGAACATAAAATTTAAGAACTGGATACCTGGTAACTGTTTTCATTATTCAAACCAGTTATAACAAAGATACCAAACCTGGTACAAGTCTTACAAAACCTTGCCATGATTTGACCTTTAAACTTGGGACCTGACAATCAAGTATGTGACACACTTTCTAGTGATAGAGTAAAGTGTAAAGTTTCATCATCATATCTCGTTTTGTTCAAAAACTACAGATCAGACTAAGACAAAACATCACACACAGAAACATGTTGCAGTGTTACATCTTCCCTTGCAGTGACCTTGACTGCTGAGGTAGGTGGCATGACTGTGGTACATAACACACTGTCTAGCCATGATGTATACCTGGATAAAGTATCAGCAAATGGACAAACAGATGAATGGATAATGATACAGTATAATATACCAGACTTCAGATGGCATACAACAATTTCATCCTTCCAACTATTTTTAATGACTGTGACATATACTGGAATGGGAACACTGGCATAGCAACTGCCCAAGCAACCCCTGCAACTGCAAGGGGAGAGGGGAGGAGGGGGGGCAGAATTAAGTTTTTTTGGGGGGGCGGGGGGGGGGGGAATTTCTTGTTTCACTACTGAATGGAAAGAAAAACTACCGGTAAGCATGTTTCTTTTTTTTTTTTACAAATGATTAGTATGCAAAGTGTAGACAGTAATTTTACCAGTTTTCTGGACTTGTATCTAGCTGAATGACCTCTGTACCAAAAATTGGTTCTTTATATCATTTTCTTTTATCTAGATGATCATTTACCAAGACAAAACTGGTGTCGCCAGTTAGTCATGGTAATCAATCCTTGATTGTACCAACAAATCATTCAATACCTTTTTTGTTAAGCACCCAAAAGTTAGTAGCGTTAAAGAGAAGAAAAAAAAAAAAAACTGCTGATTAAGGGCAATATCAAGTGTAAGAACATTTTTTGGCTATGTGATGCATTGAGGAATTTTTTTAAATTTTATTTTCATACTTTGTACAGCTTGTATCATTGAATCGCTTCAAATACAACTCTTCATACTTGAAAAAATATACCAACTCTACTCAAAACTGTAAACAAAAGCATAAAGATAGAATAGAGGTTGCAAAGGCACAGAGTTTTCCCCAGACCTGAGCTGCCAGAAAAGATATATGGTGAGAACTGATGAGGAAGGGATTGTGGAATGACTGAAGAGAAATCATCGATGAATAAATGTATTTTAGCAATCAGAATGTTTTTGTGTGGCTTCATTTCGAGTGGGGAATCTGTGACTAAGGTACCAGTGTCATGTTGCTGTTAGCAACCTTGTCTCTGTATTACTGGGTAAAAATTTATCGTTTAATCATTTATTTTGTTATGTACAAATCAAACATTGACATAACCTTTGCCATATAATTCAGTTCAATTCGTTATTGTAACTGACTGTCATACTTTACAGACTTTGAGAGGACCTTCGTAATATCATGTGGGCCATCTCTAATGATTGTTCTGAATCAGTTTAACAACAAAAAAAATTCAAGGACTGGTGTGTAAGTCCTTTAAATGTAATACCTCCTTGAGATTGTGGTGTGCAACACAAATCAGGTCCTCACAAGTATACTAAAACACACACACATCAATTCTCAGAGATGTTAGCCTCATAATTTTGAATGTACTTCAAATTTATGTAAAACAACCATACCCCTAGCCACGTCCCCAGGAGCTGTATCAAAATTTTAAAACGTTCACATCAGCATACCACCATCATTCATATCCTAAGGTTTGAAATATATATCTTGAATGTATTTGGCAGTTGCATGACATTACTCAAGCTTGCACACACGCCCAAACAGGCAATATCACATAATCCACGCCGTTTCTTCGAAAAGTGAGAGATGACGAAGCACAAAATTAAAGCTTATTGTGACCAACGTCTGATAGGAGATAATTTGACTTTATTAGAGTCACACACACACACACACACAATATACACGAGAAACTGAACCAAATGCGAACTTTAGCACAGACTGCTTATAGTTATTTCAGCCCAAAACCAGTTTGTCTCAGGTCAATTCGGCCCGGTTGTTTCGGCGGCTATTTCAACTGGGTCGATTCGTCTCGCATATGCGGGTCATTTCGGCTCACTATACTTTGATATAGACAGTATCCTTTGTTTTCACAGACATCACGATTGTGTACACAAATATCCACAATGCAATGTGCATGCACCTTGCACCACCATTTTGCTTCCCTAAAAAACCTTTGTCAACATCATATACATTCAAGAAAAAAAAATCTCAGATTTAATCGTTGATATGGTTATTTACTTCATCGAAATAATACATAGATTATACAGGAAACTAAGTGCCCCTACAGCATGAAAGATAAAAAAAGCTGGAAGTTCCCTGGTTTATGTCAGAAGACGGGATAATGAAGTTGAACCGTAATCATGCATATTTCTATCAATTGAACCGCAACCATGCATATTTGTATCAAATAGTAATTCAGTTATTTCTAACAAACAGACAATATTGTTATTTTTTTAGTATGATATCACCAAGACTGCCATCTTGAAAGAAAATTTCTGTACAATGAGCTTTGGGATGCAATACCAATTAAGGCATACACATTTCATATCACGTTTATTATGCCAGAACATTTATGTAAATACTTGTTGCGAAAGCAAGTGTCTGTGCCAAAGACAGCTGATAATCCAATTTTAATTAGTACGGTCAAATATTGTATTTGTGGTGGAGATGATGATGGATGGAGGATGATATTAAGTGAAAGCAAGAACTATTCAAAGAAGTGGTTTCATCTTAAGAGTATTAAAATGGAACGGGTGTCTAACGGAATATGACTTTGTGTCGAATATCAAAATCGAGTATCGTATATGGACTCCTTGAATCGTGCGTCATGTTTTTCGCGATATAACGCACTTGTTTCGAGATAGTGACGTCATCAGCTGTGTCGCCAGCGTTCTTGAAGAGTGACAGGAATGAATTAAACAGTAAAATCTGAAAAAGTGAGATCTAAACAGGTAATTTCACGTAATTTAAAAAAATCATAATGAAAATCTATGTTTTCACTAATGCAGACATTTTGGCCTTGAATTTTCTATTATATGCTAAATATAGCGCCGCCGATCACATGTTGGCTTTGTTTATATATTTTGAACAGGATAATCCTCTTTAGGAATATCTTCAACTGGATAGCCAATGTAAATATTTAGTTTTAATCATGTGGAGTTCTTATACAACGTAAGCAAAATTTACACTCGAAATGTATATTCACTATGGACTTTTTCGTTTCAGTATTATTTCATAATAAACATATATTCTATATCAAAAGACATTGAATCTATTATAATAAAATGTGTATCCATTCAACAGTGTATATTTTTAACTTTCTCTCTGTCTCTGTCTCTCTGTATGTCTGTCTGTCTGTCTCTCTCTCTCAGTCTATTGAGTCATGTATTTATATGGTAAAGAACAAGCAAGCAGTAATGTAAGTGCACAAACTGGATATAGAATTAACGGAGAAATTTTTTTTTATTCATTTTTAAATTTAATTTTATAATTTAAAAACCGCGGACACGCAATAAACTAATAATATCCATATCTTGGTCTAACTGGCACGGTCCGGTCATATGCCACATGTCTTTTTAGTCAGTGTCACGAACCATGGATGTCACTTCCGGAAATAAGTAAACATACACACGCTCGGAACAACGGTAATTATTAACTAATGTACATGAATGCCAAAGTTTTTTTCACGCTGATTAAATGAAATAGATATAGTTGAACACTTTTTATGATTTATTTGAATAGATTATCATAATATTATAACGAACGCGTTAAAATTCACGTTAAGTCCACGAAAGGTGGTTACTCGAGGCTATTCTTAAAGTGCTTTAAAAAATATGAAATTATATTAGCTTTTTAACTTGAACTTGAACAATGATGCATTTCAGCCAGTGCATTTGTTGACCAGATTATGGTTGACTCTCACAACTACTTTCTTGTATATGGAAGTTTAACACTGATTACCATAATAATTAGCGCTTTCA
The DNA here is from genome assembly GCA_029931535.1 of Margaritifera margaritifera. Classification (NCBI taxonomy): domain Eukaryota; kingdom Metazoa; phylum Mollusca; class Bivalvia; order Unionida; family Margaritiferidae; genus Margaritifera; species Margaritifera margaritifera. The sequence goes on along the minus strand of JAQPZY010000751.1, from coordinate 47,197 downwards.
TATGGTAGCCTCCAGCAACCACTTTTCGTGCACTTAACGTGAATTTTAACGCGTTCGTTATAATATCGTGAGAATCTATTAAAAAAAAAAAAAAAAAAAAAAAAAAAATAGTAAATAGAAAGTGTTAAACTATATCTACTTCATTTAATCGTCGTTAAAAATTTTTGGCATTCATATACATTAGTTCAGAATTACCGTTTTTCCGGGCGTGTGTAATTTTGCTTATTTCCGAAAGTGGCGTCCATGGTTCGTGGCGCTAACTAAAAAGTCACGTGGCATATGACCGGAGGGTGCCAGTTAGGTCAAGGTATGGATATTATTAGTTCATAGCGTCTCCATATTTTTGAAATAAAAAAATAAAATTTAAATATGAAAAAAATTCCGTTAATTCTATATGTAGTTTGTGCACTTACATTATTGCTTGCTTGTTCTTTACCATATAAATACATGACTCAATAGACTGAGAGAGAGAGAGACAGACAGACATACAGAGAGACAGAGACAGAGAGAAAGTTAAAAATATACACTGTTGAATGGATACACATTTTATTATAATAGATTCAATGTCTTTTGATGTAGAATATATGTTTATTATGAAATAATACTGAAACGAAAAAGTCCATAGTGAATATACATTTCGAGTGTAAATTTTGCTTACGTTGTATAAGAACTCCACATGATTAAAACTAAATATTTACATTGGCTATCCAGTTGTAGATATTCCTAAAGTGGATTATCCTGTTCAAAATATATAAACAAAGCCAACATGTGATCGGCGGCGCTATATTTAGCATATAATAGAAAATTCAAGGCCAAAATGTCTGCATTAGTGAAAACAGATTTTTATTATGATTTTTTAAAATTACATGAAATTACCTGTTTAAATCTCACTTTTTCAGATTTTACTTTTTAATTCAATGCTGTCACTCTTGAAGAACACTGGTGACACAGTTGATGACGTCATTATCTCGAAACAAGCGCGTTAGGTCGCGAAAAACTCGGCGCACGATTGAAGGAGTCTTACGACATTGGATGGTTGGAAGGCATACCACAGTATCATAGTATAATACAACTAATCGTAGCAGCAGACACGGCGTACACTACTGCAAGTCCTGGCAAAAATAATAAAATCGATTATAGTAAACAAACCAAAATGAAATGGAAATTTATTTCAATTGCCTTCATAATGTTTTGAGGAGTACAGTTCGCATGGCTAGGGAATCAAAATGGCGGACATAGAAGTGCACGCATTTTTATGACGTCACGTGAAAACAACGGATATAAAGAGTAAATGTCATTTAAGCAAGAGAAAACGTGAATGCATAGTTTATCTAGTTAAAAATATGTAAAGGTATGTATTGTGCAAAAGTGAATACAATAATAAATAACATTTTCTCATGCGCATACATGCCTTATGTTTGTAATGTTAACAGCATTTAATTAAATAAATACTATTAATGGTACTGTTTATTGGTTTCTGATAAATTTTTTTATTCAATTAAACTTGGTTAAGTAGATGTTTTTCAGTGATTCATTGTTTCTTATCATCAGCATTATTATCGGATTGATTAATGTATGTAACTGTTTGCAAAATGGTGATTTTTTTTAGTCTATAAATTAATGTTATATCTTTCCATCTTATAATTGAGTCCTACATAAGAAAGACTTTAATGACAAAATTAGTGTTTATTTGTAATTGCAAAACATTTGCAAAAGGTTTTCTCGTAGCTTTATGAGGAAGGGAGGTGCTAGCATTTATATTAAAATTGTCCTCTTAGGTTAACACAAACATAACTAGTTATCTGCTTTAGAGAGAAAACGTCCAACATTTGAACATATTTTAAAACTGGTATTCAAATATGAGGAATATTTAATTTAAAAAAAATTGTACTTACCTATCTTAAACTTTAAGATGTCAATCTATAAATCACATGTTGAAAATGGTCAAAATAATAAGAATCCATATAAGGAAAGAAAATGTACCGAATGTCAGAATAATGTTTTGGGTGACGATATCCATTACCTCGATAATCCATGCTCTCTCTCTCTCTCTCTCTCTCTCTCTCTCTCTCTCTCTCTCTCTCTCTCTCTCATTTATTTCTGTCTCTTCCCTTTTTAATTATGGTTTCTCATGTAATAGAACCTTAACTATGCTTGGTTCATGTGCCGCTATGTATGACCCGTATGATTCTTTTTCTAATGAAGTTTTGTTATGTTCTAATTTTTTCTGTAATATACATCTTCCATTTACGCAAACTGTCATCTTTGTTTTATCCATAACTGGATCGCAACTTACAAGCGCAATTAGATGCGGTGTCTTTAAGTTAATATACAAGGGTTTAGGACCGTTGCAATTAGCCATAACTCAAAGTCGTAAATACAACTAAAAGAAGACAATGCCACTAATCCGTTTTGAAAGAAAGACTACAGACCGCCCGTATGTAATGTTTGTAATACTTATCGTCTTTTACAAAAACGTGAAAATATCATCTTTGATCCTTAATTGGACAACTAATGAAATGCGCAATTAGTTCAGGTCTCTTTAAATTAATAGCCTTCAATAAGTATTTTGTACAATAAATGGATGCTCCTTAATGACAAAAAAGTAAAAACTGTGCCTATTTAAACTGAGGTGGAAGAAAAAACATTTATGTATGCTACTGATATGTGTTATGTTATACTGCGCATTATTTGTATTTGTTATGATTTATTACAACATGAATAAAATTTGGTTAACACAGTTGTGTTCTTGGTTGTTTAATTTTCCAATTAATGATCTTTTACCTTAACATCTCTCTCTCTCTCTCTCTCTCTCTCTCAGAATAGTATTCAAACAGTTTAGCAAACTGATGGTAAGATGATCTGACTATTGTTGTTTGCAATTAAATACTGATCAAAGAAAGTATTAAACAGATAGTAATAATATGACGCGTAATTATAGCGGCATCAATCAATTCAGTGTTAATATTTGCATAAAATTAAATGTTACATTAGGAATTGAGAGAAAACAAATAACATACGGTGCTTTATACAAAGATTACTAACATGTATTTCATCTTTACAAAGAAATAACACTACCATTTTCGTTACGTTATCATTTTCGCTATTGTAATTAATATGAGGCGCAAAAGATCAGCAGAATATGTATGTATTATATTGTATTGAATTAAATCATAAATATTTGACAAGATCCCATTTTCATTTTTATTATATAAGTGTTATTTAGGACTATCTCTTACATGTGAAAGAGTAAATGAAGTCATTGAATGGTCAACATGCTTTTCATGTGAGCCTTATCTGTTGTGGTGAATCAAGGTAATTATTGATGCATGAACCATGATTGTAATATTGGCTGTGACTCCAAGGTTACTCAAAGCCTGTGACTTTCACCCAGTAAAATCTGTCTCTTGGGAATAATGTCAGAGTCTCATACAATACTTACTTCTACATGAATATAGCTATTCAGTATGGAACATTGTCTAATAGTAGATAGTACATTGTTTTCATGCTCCATAACATATGTTTGATATTTTCCGGGATAAATAAAAAATGACATTATTCAAGGATACGTTTGCTTCAGAAAGGTGCAAACCTATTTTCTTGAACTTTAATGTTTTCATGCTGGTTAGCAGTATTAATAGGCATGGTATTGAAACAAACAAACACAAACAAACAAATAATCTCATGATGTTTTTATATTGCATACGATGTGAGACGGGGGGTGGGGGGGGGGGCTTTTGTGGTCTAGCTTATTCATGAAAACCACGGAAATTGGTACCCATGAGTAACAATGAATTCATGTGATGCTCCTTTGCTAACATTTTCAATGGAGTTATTATGAATCCACTGTTATGGATGCAACGATATCGATATTTGAGTAAACACAACAATCATACTACTTAGTTGCTGATTTTCTTAAAGGAAGTTGTTGGTCTTTATCACGTCACATTCAGCTGTGTGTATTTGAGTGACTATTGATCCAATCGCCACCGCTATGTTATTCTGTGTAAAGTAATCATGTTAAGTGTCTGGGTTCAGCTAAGGTACAAGTTGTACAGGTCGAGTAGGCGTTCCTTACCGACTACATCACAAGTGGGTGTCATTATGGAAAATTGGATTACATATACCTTTAAATGGTGATTATTTACTTTATTTCACTCCTTGATCAAATTCAGCTAGGAGAGGGCCTACAATTTTAATTCACATTAAGTGATCAAGGGTGTCTACATTAAATAGGCATCTTGACTTTTCATTATCAGGTTCTGTTTCGAAAACCTCTTGCAGACTATACTTTATATTGTGAGAACACTGGCTATTTCCATGAGTTTTGTCACATTGGGGAATTTCTCATTTATGTTCGACTTGTACAATTTCACTAATAATTCAGCTGTTGGTATTTTCTAGTTGTTGTTATAATTCATGAACTTCACTATGAACCACTCTCTGTGGGAAGCTTTAGAAACGGTTGGAAAGGCTATCTTGTCAGAGATCTGTTGACTGCAGTTTTTTAGAAGTGTATTTATTTCATGAGTTTATGTTAGTAAGTCTTAAAACAGTTTATAAAAGTTTAATGGAGTCCAGAATTTGGAAAATTGTAAAAGATAGTGTTTTCTGGAAAGTGTTCTTAGAGCTTGTCTTTTATTACCTGGACACATGACACTGTCTTGTTCACACATGGCTTGTCACATGCCGAGCGGGAGAATTCTTGAATGCTATCCCTTTGAACTTCTTCCAGTCATTTGTCATCTGCAAAAATGCATTTAAGTGAGGGTCAAAGTGCAGTTCCTCTCTGAGATAGTAACCTTCTATTGAAGTAAATCCATGAATAACAAATGTCATACACATGTATGTGGGATCCCTTTTGAAGCAGTTTACTAAGCAGCCCCATCCGTACAAAAATATTACTGAGAAAATATGTTCAGAGAAAAAAATGGGTATATCCTAATGTTAGTGAACAAAGGGTTGTCATGACGTTGTTATCAGCCTCCATCTCCAATATTCATACACTGGAAACCAGAGTTTGATGGACACTGATAATTACATTTGTCATCAAAAGACACCACACACAATACACTTCAAGAAAAGTAATCTTTACCTCACCAGTCAATTCGTGCCAAAGAAGGGGATTTCTGGTAGTATGTGTGGAAACTATTGTGGATGGTCCCATATAGTTTGATCGCAGGGTAATCCTGGCAGTGTCAGTGCAAGTTGGAGACATGGCCAATACTTTCTCGGCAATTTTGTCACTCCAGGGTCCAGCTGTCTGTCAGACCATACATGTAACGGTTTCTACACCATTGATTTTTCAGTTTAATTCCCTTTGAATTTTAATATGCAAGAAGGAATGATGTTATTAGGGCTGAATCGGAAGGGCTTAATTATCTAAGGTTTACATGACAGATATCAAATTTAAGCCACATTCAACATAAAATACTTTTAAGTCAATAGATTGGTTGATTTGTCAATCATTGCTCCAATGGCAAAGCTTTCTTATGAGCCTTGATGACATCATACTTATCCAAATTATCTTTATGAATTTCTTTTGTTCTCTTGGTACAACTCTGATGCTCTCACTTACTTAGCTTACTGAGCACATTCAGGGACTGGTATTTGTTGACTGTAAAAGCTCCCTTCACAGTAAAATAGGCGTTTTGAATTAGCATTGTCATAGCTTCATGTGTCTCGTCTGGCACTTTGTCAAACATAGTAATAAGAGTGTCTTTTTTGTCGCAGTTTCAGTTTTTGAGGAAAATAGAAAATGACCAACTTTCGAAAATTTTAAACATCTGAATTAACAAAATTGTTCTTCAGCTTGCCCTTTTGACATAATTCACAAACATTGCAGTCAATATTTATATCATATTTTGGTTGGTCATGAACATAGATCCAACCATTTGCTGTTGAAACGTCTTGACTGGTTCCGTTTAAAATTTTCATTCCAATCGACATTCTTTTATTTACGATGGATAATTCTTCTTGTGTTAATTTAAGATCTTAAGATCAGTAATAACTCTGGCAAAATGACATTGTTGTGTCATTCCTATGATGTTATTTAATATTAAATATTTAATCTGTGGTGATTTACACATTCAGACTTATTTGATTGGCTGTTATTACTATCGGACACCTAGCTAAGAAAACTTGGATAAGTGATTCATCTAATTAATTATTACTTTCTGGTTGTTCTCTGTGCCATTTAGTTCTATTTGAAACAAAACTGCAACAATATTTATTGCTATTTCAATGGTGACAATGTAAAGTGGAGATTCTGTTTGATGCATGACAGTATACATATCAGTATAGATCGGATTACTCGAATTTGGCAATGTATACTGTACCTGCTCTTTTGGTGGAAGTGCAAAGCCAGGAGCAATTATGATCGATGGTCGATGCGGTTTGGCACCTATTATTTCAAAATTACCATAAAACATATACAGCAAATATAACTTTTGGAAGCTTTGCACACACAAATACACACACACTCACATTTTGTTTACTTTTTAAAGTCTGCCAAAACATTTGGAAGCTTTGCACACACAAATACACACACACTCACATTTTGTTTACTTTTTAAAGTCTGCCAAAACATTATGATATATAATGTGCATGACCACAGTGTATCAGCTGATTTCCTGAAAAATTCTGTAATGGAGATTTCATCTCAAATCAAATTAAAAGTTAGAGTCACTCATGTTTTTGCTGACTCTTCCTGTAGGAATTTCTCAAGTTTTAGGTCAAATCATGGTTTTTGGTGTTAAAAAAAACTTTCCTATAAATCATATGCATATTGTTTTTAGTTTTACTCATTGCCATCTAACTAGCCTTGTTGAGCAATTCATCGTTCGCAATAGATGGTCTTTTCCTAATCTGGGTCTGTGCGTTATTTAGTTTCTGGTTAAAATGTTAAGTTTTCTTCGTCAAAGTGAGATTTTTAATGTATTTCTTGTGGCATAGTTTGCAACAGTGACTTCTTCACCACATATTGAGTAGCCATCAAGGATTAGAATGCAGCCACATCTTGAATTCACTTAGAAAGAATCGTATTTTATCCTTGAGGATTTCTTCGAATTTGATGAATTCCTAAACTTTATATTTTTTAAAAGTATAGAGCCTTTTAAGTGTATAAATTTAAGAACTTAATTTTATTCTTTCTGCTTTCTCTACCTCTGAAAAAAATATTGTAACAAATATCATAGGCAAAAAGGTGTAAAATATCTATTTGAGGGGAGAAAATATGAGAAATTTAGCAAATATAGGTCCCGATTGGTTGGTTTTTTCATATACTTTACTTTCAACACATTATTAGTTGTAGCATGCTGAGAAAACGGGAGCTTGGTGCCTTTCTTAAGGACACTATGAAGCAGCTAGCCCAGACTGGGCTGAATTGCTTTTAAACCTGCAATTCATGGATTACGAGTCTGACACTCTACCAACTGAGCCACTGCAGCCGCCCATGGCCTGGATTTACTCAACATAAATTATTAGTTTTGTCTGTTACTCATAGTTTCATTGTTGTATATGTTGCTTTTAAACGGATAGTGTGTACCATGGGGCATACAAATCCTATACACCAAGCAAATAATCACTATGACCTAATTATTGTTGTTTGCTGCACAGTACTGAAACAATTATGAAGATTGTTTTGGGTGTGTTTTAGGGGTGGATCATGGGATGATGTGTTATGCTTGCCTCAAAACATGTTTTCTTTGCCTGAACATTTCCTGTTTGCTGCACATCAGGCCACATATTGATACTCATTTATATGTTTTTATGAGAGGGTTGTGTATTTGTTTGGAATAAAGAGTACATCTTATTTACTTACGACTCCAGTTTTATAAGTGTATACATATTATACTCTTACATTCTGATTGATTTTCAAATGTATATTAAAAGGAAATGTCCAGAGAGCATTTGTTAAAGCACGCGTTGGAGGGAAAGCAAGAAACAGCAATCACCTTTCCACTGGTGGCAGTCGCAGTGTTAACAGTTTGCTTAGGTTTGATTAAAGTAATTTCATTTGGACATTTTTTTCAAAATCCTTTGATAGATTCTCATCATACATGGCATGAATCATCATGAAGCTAACACAATTTAATCTGCGACATTCTAGTTTTGCCTTTTAACTCAGGGGTCAATGTCACAGTCACAAAAGAAAGCAACTCTTCCATCGTGGGCTTGACATGCAGGTTCGGCCTCCTCGTTCTACAGTGGCCTTCTTTATGTCAGCTTAATTGATTAGAAAAAGGCGCACAACACCATTATCATTACATTATTAATGAACCAAATATAATTCAAAAATGTATTCTTGATTTACTTCAGGAATTGGACTTTCTTGCTCCTGATGGTTTAGTGGAGAGAGCGCACAATACAGGTCAGAAGGAAACACCGTTTACCAATTTTAAAGAAATTAGTGGAGTTGAGGTCAGTATAAAAGATAACAGCGGGGCAACTACTCACCAGATGAATACTGCAAAGAACTATTTAGAATCAAGCACTCCAGATGAGGAGTCGTGTGGCCATAGTAGTTCATTAAATAATGTGTCTGAACCGGAATTCAAGGCATTGCAGATTATTGAAAATGGATTTGATAATAAAGGTGTACATATTTCATGGGATGGGAATTCTGTTGTAATATCTGGATCACCAGTATTAGCCCTTTATGTAAAAAAAGACCTAAGCAATAGATTAGGGGCTCTTAGAAACAAACAATCAGAGGAGTTTTTGTTAGATGAAGAGGAAAAGAAAATCGTTAAAGCTGTCATAGGAGAAGTGCAGTCTAAGGACACAAATATGTGTATATGATGAGAAGACTAGTCAGGTGGTTTTTTACAGTGACAACCAGGATGATATCTGGAAATTTAAACATAAGCTCAAAATCAGAACTGGGAAGGTGAAAGAAAGTGGAAGAAGTAGGCAAAGATTTGCAGAAAATGCCCAATTGTTGGAAGCATGTCAGGAAAATTTCAGTTCATTTTCTTGGTCTAATAATGCATCCGATGTAGAAGTATTCCACACTAAGGAAAATATTAAAGTAGCTATATATAAGGCAAACATTCTCAATCTTCCTGTTGATTGCATTGTGAATGCTGCTAATGACAACCTGCAGCATAGAGGTGGGGTTGCCAAGGTGATAGCAGATGCTGCAGGCTCGGAACTGGTACGGCAAGGAAATGCAACAATCAGTGAAATGAGGAATATAAAGATCCCAGTAGGTTGTCAGTTAACCACAACTGCAGGTAGACTTCCATACAAATGTGTAATCCATACAGTGGGACCATGCTGGTCAGACTATGAACCTCATAATCTTCAAAAGGTTAAGGAGTGTGAGAAAGACTTGTATGAAGCCATTTATGGATGTTTCCTTGAAGCTGAAAAGAATAGCCTTTCCTCAATTGCATTGCCTGCAGTTAGCTCAGGTAATTATTTTTGCATTCTTTATTGTGCAATAGATCGTACATTGTACTATCAGTAATTTATCAATTTAAAACTTTTCAGCTGATCAGGCCATAAGGGAAAGTCACCGTATTTTATGATCCTACTGTACGTCCAGTTTGCATTGTTCATTGTAGTAACTGTAAAACTGTGTTGTTTGCAACTGTTAAAAGTCCCATACATTCCTTAATAGAGTTCGACCAAGTTTGACGGAGAGCATCAAAACCTTTCAGATTTGTAAGATTGATGTCCATCTGCTCTCAAGATATGACTTGTTATTTAAAAAGCAGAATTAATCTGCTCAGTTGTTTTCTAAAGCTAATGGAACAAATTGGGACTAAATTTCCCTAGAGCCTTATGATGCGGATCTAACATATAATGCAACTGTCTTGACTAAAATAAGAGAAACTTTTTGTGACTTATTTTCAATAATTTCGGAATTAATTTAGAGCCAATCTGGCAGAGATCATATAAATATGAGAATCTGTCACTTTACATCAGTTTTGTACCCAATACTGTTGCTATAACATTTGGTAGAATTTGCAAACAACTTCTCCAAGACATAATATTATGGACTATTTTAATGAATTTTGATGAGGATAGTACTGGTATCAACATCTTTCAAGCCAGATTGCTTAACCATATGTTATTGCCAGGTTAGTTTTTCTTTTGGCCCGATTTACCTTCTTGTTTTAATTTCTGTCCTCCGTTTTACACTGTAGAACAGACTCGAAACTCAAGTTTGCCATACACTATGGAAGTGCTCAAGGAATTATTGGTTAAAGGTCTAATCGTAAAAAGCATATCAGCCTTTTCAAGGCACATAGTACTATTTTTAACTGAAGCATTTTGATTTCAGTGGGATAATTATATTCACATCAATTTATTTCTAAATTATAGTTTAAATAGTTTAAGAGATCTATGAAGTCAGCTGCAGTTTTACACGCCATTTCCTTTTGAAGTATGAAACATTTCCTATTTTCCTTTTAAGGTGATGTTCAACAATAAGCTACATATAACATTTAAGTTACACATATAATTGTTACCAACATACATTGCTAGAAAATGATAACTTGATTTCATAACAATACAGTAGAAATCTAAAATCAAACTTCAGTAAATGGTCTGGAATGAGAATTATCAGAATGAAATTTCATTAGATTTTCTTTAACAAATAATGCCTTTGTCATTAGAGTCAGATAATGTATTGGTTTGAAGCAGTAAAATATATCAGGATGCTTATTTGTGTTACAGTAATCAACTGTGGAAAGTTACCTTCATTACCGAAGGCTTACAGCTAGGTGACTTGAGCATAAGATGGCACCAATGTTGATAGATTACTATGACATGCTTCTTTATTACTAACTTTGATATTTATGATCCTATTTCTCAAACATTGTGTTGTCTGGAGATACAATGATGTGTGCAGTGTGTGACTTGAACCATTACCATATTTATTTTGTGAAATAATCAATCTGGTCATTGTTTTTAATATTTTGAGGGACCTAAACTTTTTAAGTGTCATTTATGTCAATGAAAATGTATAATTTAGGTCCTGGTTTGTTAACGTTGTCATATCTTTTTAATATAGTGCTGAAATTGTTACACTGGTAACAAGCCAGTTGCTATTTACATACTGCCAACGTTATAGGCAGTAGTGGGAAATTTATCAAATTTATTTTTGGGCTATTATGGTTTCGGGGGGGGGGGGGGGAGGGGGAGGAGTCATCGTGCTTTACCTTGGTAAGTGATATGTATGTCATAATGAAAAATACAAAAATATATTTTAATAAATTATTTGGCTTTAGTAGCCTTCATATTTTTTAATGTAGGGGAAATAAGATTAATTCTAATAATTGATCAGTACTCAAATAAAACAGTTCTGGCCTTTACATAATGATAGAAGATGTCAAAACAAACAAATTCTGACTCTATTCAAATATCCATTGTATTTTTCTTTTGTCTTCTTCACTTTTATGATATTCTTTGATTTAAATTTTAAAGGTGAAGCGTCCCAATTCTAGTTAACATATACCAATTCCGAATAATATTTGTTTCTTTTTGGATCATCAATTTCAAACTTTGCTATGAATCATAATACACAGATGCTTACCCTTCAAATTCATTTGTTTCCCTTCCGGGTGTGCTTTCAGTGAAGCTAGTATGCATTCTATTGGATACAATATGCAGTAAAGAGAGGATATTTGCTTGAAACGAGTGAATAACGGATATATTTCATCGAGTGGGTGAAAAACGCAGTATTTTCACGATTGGCGAAACCACGAGTGAAAATAGTTAAGTTTTTCGACCACGAGATGAAATATATCCGTTATTCATTCAGAGCAAGCAAATATTCTTTTTACTTTATGCTCAATCGCATTGTCTAGCAATTTGTATAACACACTGAAGTAGCTGATTTCTTACTGCATCCCGCGCGATAATGTCAGCAGTTTACCGTTTATGTTCTGCTCTGTTTTGTGTATATTTGCACATAAAATATAAGTAGTTACACAATGCTCCTTCCCAATTCAAGGGAAAATAGCAGATAAAAAGAAAATGAACAACTAAATTGTCTCTTGTTGAATTTGAACCCAGTTCGCTGGGATGTGAGCGGCCATCTTTACCATTACACCACGCTAGCGTCTTTAGAAAAGTTTGACATTTCTTCCTTATAATGTTATCAATGTCTATTGACGGCCAGTGAAAATATATCATATTTTTTCACTGCAGTGAAATATCACAATTATTTCGCTGGGCAAATCCAGTATTTCACTGCCTAGCATAAAATAAAACCTTTTAGTTGCTTGTTGATATCTTTCTAAAGACATTGAAAGATCCAAATCCTTTCCTAAATGGGGATATTATTTCGGAAAAGACTATATTTTAGTAGTGTCTTTGATAGTTTTCAACCCACTCCATATGTCATAGTTCGATATTTGGGAATTGTTCCTTTTTAAATCACGATCTTATCAGCCAATTTGTTTGCTTAAATTGTGTTTTTCTTGTGATACAGTGGGACCTGGCATATATGTGTTTCTCATTAAAGCTGCATGTTAATTGTATGTTGTACTTCTGTTCCATATAATGTGCTTAGTCAAGTCTCACCTTCTTGTGATGAAGTAGGCTTTATTTGTTTTCCCAAATTGAAAAGTAGCTAGTTACAAAATTGCATATTATTTTGTAAACCATGTTTTGCTTCATTGTGTTCTTTCCCACGTTCACAGTTTTAATATGGAAAATATATGTATGCACCTAACCAATAACACTTTCCACTTAGATCAAACTTATAAAGAGGATAATAGGACTTGTTACAAATTGCGAACATGTTATGCAATGCATAATTCACTAATACCAATAAAATAACCTGTGTGGATAGTACTTTCACCCCTGTGGACAAACTGTGGAAAGAAGACGATGTTTCTAGTGATAAATTAACATAGAGCCAGATAGAAAGCCACTCTGTTGTTCAACTGAACAGGTGATTACAATGTCATGATATCCTTACATGTTAAACTCAAAGTAAATTGATAAAAATGTTTAAGGATTCATAATTCTCTATTTCAGCAATTTATGCCACTAGTCCATGTTTCAATTATATATGCACAAACGGTCAATGTATTGGTGTTAAGTACACTTCGTGTAGTATAATTGTCAGATATTAAACCTTTCCCTCATAACACTCAGCATACATGTATGTTGCTACATTGTATAAAAGTGCTATCAACAGAAACATGTCACCAGCTGACAGTATCCCAGTATGGCTGGGAAAGACTGCACATACATATTTAAAGCTTTCAATTTCATATATTTTGTGGTACTTTTTTATTTCTGAAGTATACAAGTCATAAGCAGCTTCAGAACCGGCAATTATTGTCACTGCTGTGTAGGCTATTAGGGCTTCATTTGTTCTTTTTTGTTTATAAAAGTTTTTCATGAATAATGAGAAAGTCTTGGGATAAATTCAACCCACTAAAACTCGATCTGATAATCTGGATTCTGTGAATCAACCTGCAAAGATACTGACAGCCATTTGCATTTATTTTTATTTTTTATTTTATTTATTTTTTTTTTTTTGGGGGGGGAGGGCGAATATCCTCTAATCTGTGATTGACTATTTAGGATTCATCAAATACATTAGCACATCATAGAAACCTACAGAATGCTTTTTTTCGCTAAGAGGTAATTTGTACAAACATAAAGTGCACGATAATTGTCTTCAACTAATGGTAAATTATTCTGTTGCAAAAGTTACAAGAATGCTTTTAAGCAATGACACTTTCAGATCATATGAATATCGATTAGTAATGTTCTGTGTAATTCATGGAACCAACCATATTACACACTGGCAATTTCATAAGTACTGAGGTTCAAATATATATGAAATGTTTTCATTTTTCCTGAATAAATAAAAATGCAATATTGCTAAGAGTTGAAAGAAAATTTTTAATTTCAAATATTTAAATCAACCTTCGAAATCTTCAAGCAAAGACTAAAGTATCCATTTTGACTTCAAGTGACCTTCTTGGCTAATATTAATCCCGTGCTATGCATTAGGAACCAAAAATACCTCTTGGTAATCTTGATTAGCTACTTCCAAATGCATGTTGGGTACTGCATGAGTATGTTTTTGAGAATGGGTGTGTACTATAACAAGTGCAAACTGATAACTCCCCCTACAAGTAGAAGCTGGTGAGGGTTCACTGTAATCAACGCATGTCGAAGAGACCTAGGTGAAGATGTCATGGGATTAACATTAGCCAAGCTATTCACCTGAAATAGAAATGGCTACAGTAGTGTTTGCATGGAGATGCGGACTGCTTAAAAATTTAAAATATTTAAAAGAAATGGATCATTTTTGTGCAATTTGTTGAAAATATTTTGCTTTTATTAGTATGATGTAGATAGGGGTACAAGCTTCAGGGAGTCTTGACACTATATTCAGTTTGTGACAAGAACATCTAAATGTTGCAAATACCCTACGAATATAAGAAGTTAATTCTATACATACATATTTCTCAACATTCAGTAATGACTTGTGTACTCCTTTATAGATTTTCCTTTTCATATACATTTTCATACATGCAATCTTTTACTCTCTGAAACAAATTCATGCGTGCAAAGGTTAATATTGTCGACATCTTGAGATATCCAGACAAAGAGAAAAATCTAAATAAGTTTCGTTCATGTGACAGCCCATTTAACTTTTCCTGAAAAGTGCATCACACTTCCAGTGCTCATGATCATGCAGACAACTAGTATTCTCCATCTTGGTGAAAGTTCAGAATCTCCATACTTTTCTTCCCTTGATATACTGCGCCGATGTGAATCTACCAACCAATCACTGTGGTACAGTGGAAAGTTTCCAAACTAGCCATCGTGGGAATTATGTCCTTGTTGTGCAAATGACATCACTGACTTACAAATTGGGAGACAGAAATTTGACAAGTTACTGGACAATGATATTGGCGTGCCAATTTAGGCCAGGTACCATCAAACATATATCTTAGCCACTATCATCTAGTGCAGTGGTTCCCAAACTTTTTTGATTGCGACCCTAAATACCATCTTTTGCGACCCTAGCTGCAGTACCAGTATAGGGTCCTCGCGACCCTTATTTGGGTTGCATCGCGGGGTTAGGGAACCACTGATCTAGCAATAGCAGCATTTCGTATCTGTCATTACCTATTTGTAACAATGTATACCAGTATCAGGCATCTTAACATGGTACCAGATCAAAATTTTTGGAAGGATTTTATACCCATGCCATACAGCAGAGCATATTACATTATGATGTCTGTCTATCAGTCTGTCTGTTACAGTTTTGTTTCCACACAGTAATTCTATCTGTCCACTGTCTACAGTTATCAACTTTTGTGGACAGCTTGCACTTTGGGTTGGGAAGAACCCTATCGAGTTAAGGGTCAAAAGCTTAAAAGCTAAGGTCACTGTGACTAAAAGAAGAAAAATAGGTTCAGCACAATACCTCGATTTTCCACTATCTAAAGTTACCAAACTTCATGGATGGTTTGCACCTGGGATAAGAAATCACCCTATCGATCTTGGGGTCAAAAAGGTCTCAAGCTCTCTGTGATCAAAAAAAAAAAAGAAAATGGTTTCCACACAATAACTCCATTATTTACAGCTACTGGTTATTGTGGATGTCTTACGCTTTGGGTTACAAAGAAACCTGTTGCTTTTGGGGACAAAAGGTCAAAGGCCAAGGTCACTGACTGAAAGAAGAAAAATGGTTTCCGCAAAAGCCTTGAGTTCTTAACATCTCTAGTTACGAAATTTTTTGAATGGTTTGCACGTTGCATAAGAAATAACTCATTTGATTTCCTGGTCAAAAAGTCAAAGGTCGTGAAAAACCTAGCAGCATCAGGGTCAAAAGGTAAAAGGTCAAGGGCACTGTGACTGAAAGAATAAAAATTGTTTCTGCTCAATAACATTAGTTCTACGTTGCATACTTGTATCAGACTTTATGAATAGCTTTCACGTATGGTAAGGGAGAAGCCTTTCGATCTTGGTGTCAAAATGTAAAAAAGTAAGGTTGCTGTGACTGAAAAAATTAAATTGGTTTCTTCCCAGAAAAATCAGACCGTTACGTATTAATGGGTGTATAATGTGCCGTTCACTGAAATCTTATTTACGTGGGCCCCGGGTGGCCCAGTGGTCTTAGGCTCTTGCCTTTACAGATCATCCACACATCTCACCTATGTCAACATGAGTTGGAGTCTTGGCTCGACCAATGGGGTATGTGAGAAAGCTTGCCATTAGCTTCCCGTAGGTTGGTGGTTGTTTCCGGGGTCTTTTACGGGTTCTTCTTACACCTGATATACTGGACACCATGTATAAAAAAAGGCGTTAAATCCCCAAAATAAAAACCTGTTATTCACTCATGAAGATGCTCATCCTGGGATCGTTGATGTTTGTCTTTCCCTTTTCGTAGGTAATATGAAAAATAGTGTGATGCTGTTGCTGTTATTCTTTTGCTGTTGTGTTGTTGTATCGAGTGTTCAAGCAAATACATTCATCATTCCATCCCACCTCACTCCCATCTGTATACAAATTTACATTTCTAGCAGTCTTGCACCATAGATCCAGTGAGCTAGGGACAATATGTCTCCCTGTCCCCCCAAATATAGGGTATACATCAAATTTCAGTAGGACAAATAACTATTTGCATTGGAAGTAATGGTCAAAAAACACACCAAGAGGCACACAAGGTTCATGGCTTTCAGGACATGGGGCCAAACCCTGTGGTAAACACGAAATCCCGTGCTCAAGGTGCAACACTGCTTCCTAGTGCAAAGTGTCAAAATTTCTCACAGTTGTACATTATAATGTTTTTATTCACAAGTTGCACATCTTTAATATATCTCCATATCTGAGCTGTCATTTTGATTAACCACAAACTGCACACGTAAATCTTTCTTATATTGGTACATGAAAAGCATAACCATAATGCACAGGACACCTGAAAGTGTTTGATTTACCTAAAGCAAAATTAGTGATATAGAGAGCAATATATGGATAAATATATTTACGTAACCTTATGTTCTCTCTTTAACTTATTTTCTTTCTATAAAATGTAGTGAAAGCTGTATATCTCTATTTATAGGAGTTAAACAATTATTACCCCCACGACATGTCCCATAACAACAGTGCTTCATAACCATTTCCAATATCACAGAATATGGAAATGCAACAAATATAAAACAGAATTATGCATAAGCTTAACTGTTGTTTACACTTCGGTATCATTCAGTTTGTTCACTAACAGTATGGTGGTATGTGCAAGGTGTTGTGGATAAATGAGATCATTTCTATTTATAGCAATAGGGTGACTTCCTAACTTGAACTGTTAAGTCCATGTGAAACATGTATGCTTCATTTATTGTCTTATTCAAATATATGTATGTTCTTTATAAAAATGTCAAGAATCAACTTTTTAAATGCTTTAGGGTCATTACTTGATTCCACTATATCTAAATTGAACTTACTGTTCAGAATTAAAACCATGAAAGCTTATCAATAGTCTGAAATTATGTTAGTAGTATGAACGGAAAAATACAAGATAACAAGACACTTTATTTAATGCATGCAGTCTGGGTAACATATAAACACTAGTGCTAGATGAGCTATTTATTGTGACATATCTGAAAAGGACAGGTGCACGTTAGTACATATTTACAATAAAACAATACAATAATACCAGCAATAAATGACAAACAACAATATAATTATACAACATACAGATATACATGTACATATTATTTTTTTAAATCAAGAAAATTAAATGTATGTACAATGTTTTCATTTTACAATGCATGCACAATTATAATTAAGATATCCGCAAATGAGGTTGGTACACATTTGTAAAAATAAATAAATAAATAAAATAAGCAGTAAGGGGTCAAGATTTGGATGCAAAGAAATTCAGTAAAGTTAGACAAACAAAAGGTAATTGCCACTGACTGGTAAATTAAAAGATATAAAGCAAATTTAACGTATTCAAATAAGCCTGTTGAATTGTTTGAATCAGAGATTGTTCAAATTCATTGGGCATGCTGTCACTCTAGGGGCCTAACATTTAAAAGAAAGCTTACCGGACATCGCGATCAGTATCTATACCCTTGATATTATGGCCAATTTTTGGTGTCTGAAAGTATAGTTGCATAATTCATTCAACATGGTAATATTGTTTACGTAAATAGATGTGTTCTTTTGATATATCGCATACATTTCAATTTATATGTTCTAATTCTACTAATATGTAAAGTAGAAATGTTTGCTCTTATTAAGAGAGATTTAATATGAACCTGCTGCTTTCTGACAGATGTAAGATATGTGGTTATTAAAATTTAGTTTAGAGTCGGTATCTACTCCGAAAACTTGCATATGGTCCTCACTGAGCATTTCATTATCTTCTTTGGTGAAATTATACAAAGCTCTTACGCCAGGAACAGTGGGTTTTAATTTCATGGGATAGGCTTGCATACCAGTTCATGAGTATCTTGTCCTCATTTTGTACAACAGATTTGAGGTTATTTGGATCTTTATGGATATAAAATATGGTGTTGTCATCAACATACTTATATGGTGCTGTTTGTTTGGTGAAGTTGAAAATGTCACCTATAAAGATATTAAATATGAGTGGTCCCAATACTGAGTCTTACGGTACACCTCTGAAGATTTTATCCTGGTTACTATGTAAAGATCCCAATTTAACACATTATTTTTGCTTAGACAAATAGTTTTCGTTTAGTTTGACCGAGTTCTCATCAGTGTTATAAGCTTTCATCTTTTTAATGATGATATTATTCTAAAGACTGTCGAAGGCCCCTTCACTGTATATTAGGATTACACCCACATTGGAGCCAATGTCCTCCATCAGTCTCCGTAATATGGTTTGACGTATTATAAAAGCAGTTACAAAATCATGTTGTACATCTTCAAAGAGTAATTAGAGCCTGATCACATAAAAGCTATTAGAAAGATTTTAGATGCATGATAAAGTACTAACTGATCTATAGCTGTTTTTTTCCATTGTATGGAATTTTTTTTATAAATTTGGGTTATCTGTGTTTCTTTTAGACAATTTGGAAATTTTAATGTAGTATGCTAATTTCTGAGCATAAAACCTGTGAACATAATTTCAGAATTGTAGCTGGTATGTTTTCAACACCTGTAGATTTCGTAGTATCAAAGCATTTGATAATTTTTAAATCTTGTTCTGGCACTACAGGTTTCCTCTTGAGAGTTTGGTATTTGTTAGGTGTTTGATTGCCATGAATAGCTTGCATGCTAAGATGAATAGCAGCATTATCTGTGAATTCATTTGACACAATTGTTTTGCTAGGTAGATGTAATACATGTACTCATTACAAACTTGACGAACTTTAGTTTGGTCAGTGACAAGGATATCACCTTCCATCAAAATAATGTTACAGTCTGAACCTTTGTTTTGGCTGATACCAAGGAGTTATTGATGGGCACAAAATCCTTAGATTTTGGATGCCACTGCCCTTTTAAAGATATAAAGTCTAATAGAATAAAATCTTTAAACTTTGGACAATTGATTTATCACTGGTTTGGAGTATTTTGCAATAAATAAAAAAGTTGTGTCATTAATAATGGATATTTATCTCCATTTTTTAATTTAGAGAGAGAGATTGTCGCCAGGGAGACCCTTTAGCATACTATTTATTTATAATAGGAATTGAATTTCTTGCAGTAGAACTAAAAAAAAGAACACAAATATTACAGGTATTTTCTGTAATGAAATGTAGTTCAAATTAGGGCAGTACGGTGATGATGCTTTCCATTATTAGATGGGTTGGGGTTTTTTTTGTCCTTGAAGACAAGCATGCAGATTTTAAATAAATTTGCCTTGGTACCAGGTCTGTACTGCAATGTTTTGAAATCAAAAGCTAATTGGATTGGAAATTTAAAAAATTCTAATGAAAAAATATATCCAGAAATTTATATTAACTGCTTAATGTCCAATTTTAGATTACTGGAAGTAGATTTGTCTCTGAACTTAGAGGATATAATAGAACTTAATTATTCAACGAAGTTAAATTAAGTAAAGAAACTGCTTGGCTGGTGGAGCAGAAGCAATTTATCTGTTATTGGAAACATTACTTGGATAAAATGCTTAATTTTGCCTAAATTTATTCATCTTTTTGCAGCTCTGCCAAGTCCTCCACCCCATATAGAAAATGAACTGAATACATTATTTTTCCAGTTTATTTGGGGCGGTAAAACTGAGAGGGTTAAAAGAGACAATCTTATAGCTTCTTTTAAGGAAGGGGGATTAAATATGATTCACTTGCACTCATTTGTGTGTTATATAAAATTTTCCTGGATTAGGCGTGTTTTACTAAACAAAGATGGTTTATGGCAAAAACTGGTATCTAAACAAATATTTGGAAAATTTGGAGGTACGCTCTTATTTAAATTAAGAAAAACTAAATGAAAAGAAATTTCTAAATCAATTAAAAATATTTTTTGGCGTGATGTTCTTTATGTTTTATCACAAAGGAAAAATGAACCATCTACTCTTCATGAATACTTGTCTCAAGATATTCTTAATTTAGTTACTATAGATAATTTTAAATCGTAAACAAGGTGCAGAACAAACGGTGTTGTTCTTATTCAACATCTTTTTGATGCACAAGGATCTCTATTAAGTTTTGATGAAATAAACAAAAAACAGAAACTAATAATTTCATACAGTACTTTGCTCTTATCTCAAAGATCTCAGGAAAAAGAAAATTAAAAGTTTTTTTGAAAGTTATTTCTAAAGACCTGATAAGAACCAAGATACAAAGCCAAATGGTAAACATGAAACTTGGTCCAGGCAGGTAGAGTGTGCAATTGGTGCAAATGAATGAACCACCTCTTTTGTTTTGGCTAGACTTTATACAAAAGACACAAAACTGATTAGCTTTAATTTTAGATTTGGCCATGGAAATATTGCCACAAACCAGTTTTTGAAAAATATTAATTTAGATGATAATGATAAATGTACCTTTTTTAATGAGGGAATAGAACAAATTGAGCACTTATTCTATGACTGTTCAGTTACGGAACACTTTTGGAAACTATTTTTGGAATGAATCCAAACTTACGATCCAAATTTTAGAATTACACAAAAAGATGTCTTTATAGGAATTAACAACTTTGATGATCTTATTAACTTCCTAATTTTACTTGCAAAATATGTTTTATACAGATCACGTTGTGCATCAAAAATCTCAAATCTCTCCTATTATAAAAATTGTGTTTTATCATAGAAAACACTGAAAAAATATGTCGCCAAAGTGAATAACAGAAGTGATGAGTTTAAGAAAAAGTGGACCCTATTGTCAACTTTTGGTACATGATTTTTTTTTAATAGCTGTTTGTGACATTTTATTTACTTTCATTTTGGGGTGGGCAAAGAAAACAATATTACTTTAAAAAACAACAAAAACAACAACAAACAAACAGGCAATTTAAAACACCTTGGGGTTTGTATGCTAGTGTCTTTGTGTACAATAATTTTGAATGTATGTATATCTGTGTGTGCATGTGTGTGTTGTGACTATGTAAGGGAACACATGTAAAAATCAGGATGCATAATAATTTAAGGTAATGCCCCATACACCAGGTCAGGTGGTGATGTAGGGGAATATGTAAAAACCTGATAACTTATGTTCAATAAAACAAAAGTCTAATAGATTGTCATCTGAGCTTGATGACAGTTTCTATGGGGTTTCTTCTTATTTTCCAAGATTGGTTCAGTTTATACTCTTTGTGTTTGTTATGGATATTACACTTGTTATTTATGGTCTTTCTAAGTTCACTATTATTATCAGCTCAGGTATGGAGGTGGGTCATTTTTAGGGTATTTTTGCTTTCTTGGGGCATGATTATCAATGACTTCTAAGAGTGGCTTTTTGCATACCCAATATTAGTTGCCAGTATTATCAAATATGTCAAAGTATGAACATGTATTTGATAAAATCTTTAAGGAAGTTTTTCTCATAAGTATTTTTGTATTTGCTTCGAGTGGATTTCTCATGTCTGTTTGGGACATAATATTATTTTATTGTTGTGACTGTTATGTGAATAATGTGTCAGTCAATTACGATATAATCTACATTTATACTATGAGAAAAAAGAAATGTGGATTGTTATTATCATTGGTATCTCAAAGGGGGATAAGTCTTTAACATTGCAAATAAAGTTCCTATAACATTTGTTAAATTAAAAGTATCAAACATTGACCAGTGGGTTTGACTTTTTTCTGTATCTAACAGATCATAGTTGAGATCATTAATTAATCATACATTTTCATGCTTGATAAAATGTTTGATATATTTATCTCCAAAATCAGCATTTTCTAAGTTCAGTGATATGTGCATACATAAAAAATCCCAGACACTTTATTGAGGAGGAATTCAGTAATGACCGTTTGATCACATTCTAAACTTTCAGTGTGTGGAGTCAATTCTTTTCATATCACAATTAGGATCAGCAACTCTAACAAATTCTTAGAATGTAATTTTTCTTTTTCACAACGTCATATTAATTCCATTGTTTTTGCTTGCAGGAATACATGATGTACCACAAGATATGTGTGCTGTCCAGTATGCCAGAGCTGTTCTTAACTACAGCAGACACTCTGTACAGGGACAATCCTTGAAAGAGATCCACTTTATAGATAAACTCCCTCATCTTGTGAAGCTGATGCAAGATACATTCAGAACCATGATTAAAAATGGGAAGGTACCAAACTACAACATACAAAACTATGTTTTTTCTTCACCAAGTTACCAGATACAACAGTCAAAGGAGACTGGCCAGAAGGACCATGACAAACAAGATATTGCAGCAAACAACAGTCAGTATGAAACTACTAAACTGAAAGAATTGTCTCCTTTTTACTATAAGCCAATAGTACATCACACAAAACAGTTTGTATTCCAGGTTTCTGCAAAACCCGTTGTTTGTATTTACAAAGGAGACATTCTGAAAGTCACAAATATGGATGCAGTAGTTTGCCCTGATGACACCAAAGGGTCAGGGATAGGAAGTATTGCTGTAGATCTGGGGACAAGAACAAAATACAGGCAACAGAAAGAAAAGGTCTTCAAGAGACAGAAACCAAACGTTGGAGATGTTGTTATAACCTATGGAGAGGAAAATTATTTTAATGTGATTGTCCATGTTGTGATCGAAAGTAACTGTCCCCAAAAGCCAGAATTCACATCTATGATAAAAAAATCCATGAACAATATTTTCAGAAAGACGAATGAATGTGTACAAGTGCAAACCATAGCCTTGCCTCTGTTTGGTGTGAGTAAGTATCCATTAATTATCAAGATAGTAGACATTTGGAAGCAAGTATTATTTTACTTTTTTAAGAAAGGAGAGTATAGCTGGATCTAGCAAAGATATTTATTTGAATAAAGTAGTTGTCACTGAACTATGTTTCTTCAGTGAAACTCACAAGAAGTTGATGTTCTTAGTGAGACACTGGTGAAAATAGAACTTTTTACTCTATTCTTTTTAAAAATAAAACAACTTCTTCCGATGAAAAAGCTTCAAACTTTTACATTTGTATTCAGAAAAGTTCCTTTATTTGAATAATGTATGAAAAATATTTGCTGTTGACAACACAAACTGGTATATACTGAGTAAGGTAACTTATTACTGAAAATTAAAAATCTGAACCATTAAAAAACATCAAATAATATTAGAATGATTTATACCAGAGATAATTTAAACTATGCTACTTGTTTACTTAGCAGAGTATATATTTTTAGAAACTAAGAAAAAAAATGGATCCTTACTTTTGCTATTAAAAAGACAACATAATTATTGGCTCTTCTGGTCGTTGACCAGAGTAATTTATGAGATGGCCTGTTGTTTATCATCCATCACATTCATCCCAAGGTCTTCTTGGTTCTGAATGAAAATAATGCCACTTGGACATCCAGTATGGCCAGCACAGTGGCCATCTTGAAAATCTTGTTATTGCTACACCTCATGAGCGGATGTTCATATTGACATTGGGTTTTCAAGTAAAAGACTTATTATGATGTATTGTTGGTCCCAAATGTAAACAGTGCTTATCTGACATCAAATATGGCTGCCGCAGCAGCCATCTTAAAAATCTTGTTAAAGTTACTCCTGAACGGAAAAGTCCTTTGAACATGAAGTTTTCACCAGTATACTTCTTCTGATGTCTAGTAAGTCCTAAATGAAAATAATGCTGATCTCCATGGTGGCCATCTTGAAAATTTTGTTATTGCTACTCCTCCTCGATAGATGGGTGTAGCCATATTGGGTTTTCACTAAAAGACTTCTTAGTATATCTAGTTGGTTGTTCCTAATGACATAATGATAATGGTGATGATCTGACATCCAATATCGGGTCCCGGGTGTCCGCGTGGTCTAAGGCGCTCGCCTTTACAGATCACTCACATCTCATCTCTGTCCGCGTGGGTTTGAGTCTCGCCTTAGTCAACGTGGGTGTGTGAGAAAGCTTGCAAGTAGCTTCCTGTGGGTCAGTGGTTCTTCCCGGGCTCTTCCTCCACCAAATATACTGGCCGCTATGTATAACCTATCATGTGCTGAAAAATGGCGTTAAACCCACAAAACCACAAACCACACACTGACATCCAATATGTCCAATATAATGACAATGTCGAAAATCTTGCCATCGAAACTTCTCCTGAGTGGATGGTCTTATTGACATGGGATTTTTACAAAAAAGACTTCGTATGATGTCTAGATGGTCATAAATGAAAATAGTTTATCTTGGACATTATATATTGCTGCTATGAAGGCCATTTACAACATTTTTTATGGCTACTTCGCATAAGCGGATGGTTATATATCGACATTGGGTTTTATTAACTAAAACACTTCTGTTCTCACTATATGTAGTTGGTTGTAAATGGCAAAGATAATAATGTGACCTTGCAAAATTTGAAACATTTAGTAACAGGAGAAATTCTTACAATATATAGTTATTCCCATATGAAAGTTATGCTGATCTAACCTCCAAAAATGGCTGCCTTGATGGCCATTCTAAAAATGACTACTTCTACTAAGTGGATGGTCTTATTGAAATGTCATAAAAACACTTTTAAAGCAATATGTAGCTGGTTCTGAATGAAAATCGTGTTTATCTGACCTCCAATATGGTACCGTTATAGCCGTTTTTAAACATCGCATCACTATCCCTCTTGCATAAATTATGGAATTGACATGGGGTTTTCATTTAAACACTTCTTGCAATATTTAATAGATTCTTAATGAAACTTCTGCAGATCTGACCACCGTCATATCAACACTCTAGTTAAGCAGTTTTTAAAACCAGACCTAATTGACATTGGAGTCATTGCTTGCATGCTTGTACTTCACTGAGCCCATGAACACAGTGACTCAATGGCGTACCGAATAGGGGGCAATGGGGGCAAATCGCCCCGGGCGGCACTTCTGTAGGGGCGGCAAAAAAGGGAAAAAAATACAAAGAGGAAAAGACAAAGGAAAAGAAAAGGAAAGAGAGAGAGAGAGAGAGAGAGAGAGAGAGAGAGGAAGAGAGGGGTAAAGGAGGATAAGTTTTTGAAAACTTGATGATGCCGCCGCCCTGTGGCGGTGCCGGTGCAGCCCTCGACAGCTTGACTTCTGTGAGCTGTGTTTACAGAGATCAAGTCACTGATATGCTTCGGTTGCTTTAGTGCTAAAGGCCAAATTTGACAGTCATGTGTACTTTAGCCAAATGCATTAGCTGATACAGACCAATGACAATTATGGTTTATTAGAGACGTGGGTAATTTTGGGTGCAGTGATTATTAACATTAAAAATATTTTAACTGTACTAGTTATTTACGAAAATAATCTAATTAATAGGATTATTTGGATACTAACTATTCAATATGCGTCATTTACCGTGTAACAACAGTTACATCATGAGCAAGCGGCAGAAACTGTCGGGCAGAATATAGAAAGTGCAGAAAAAATCGCAAAAATAAAAACAGAGGCAGGTGGCGCTGCAGCTATTCGTCAATATTTTGTTCCGACTACATCTGCAACTGAAGCTGCTGACAGTGTTGAGCTGCATAACTTTAATGATGATCCTGTTCTTGCAGTTCAAGAGCAAGCAGCAACATCAGCAACGCCAGACCCGGAATATTTAGTTAACAACAATGATGACATTTGTGGTAGCAATATTATCAATGCCAATGAAGCTGAAGGTGAACGAAGTCAGAATGAAACAATACCAAATGATGGCTCAGCTGACGGCGCCACAGCCATGTCAATGACGTCAACAGCAAACTTTTCTGCACTGCAATATCAGCAAGTTACACAGCAACATTTAAATGAAGAAATAAATGTAAATCAGGACTCTACCAATGCCAATTTGGTTGTGTTCAGTGATGCTGGCCATTGGCCTGAAACTATAACGGATGAACTTAGAACTGAGCTCGTTTTGAGAGGCTCTGAAACTCTGCAGAATAAGGATAGACCATTTGCCATTGTTAAACGCGAGTTTGGTGAAGGTGAACATGAGAACAGATCATTGTCAAAAGATTGGTTCTTCAAAAAGTTAGGAAATGGAGAGACTATTTTGAGGTCTTGGATGCTGCACTCCCGCTCAAAGGGAGCCCTCTACTGCTTTTGTTGTCGACTTCAAATCAGAGTGCGTTTGGCAAAATCCAAGGCTTCAGTGCTTGTAGAAAACTCAGTCCAAAAGTTGGAGTAAATGAGATAATCCGGCATCATATGACTGCCTTTAACAACTGGAAAGATATGGCAATGAGATTGCAGGTTGGTGCCACGATTGATCAACAAGTTCAGAAGCAAATTGTTGGGGAAAATGCAAAGTGGAGAGATATTATCAAAAGAATTTTGGATGGCATCACATTCTTGGCTAAACAAAAC
This sequence comes from Margaritifera margaritifera, assembly GCA_029931535.1. Taxonomy (NCBI): domain Eukaryota; kingdom Metazoa; phylum Mollusca; class Bivalvia; order Unionida; family Margaritiferidae; genus Margaritifera; species Margaritifera margaritifera. Next base: position 20,320 of record JAQPZY010000751.1, on the reverse strand, counting down.
CTTCAGTTTAGAGGACACAGTGAAACCTTGTGACACTAACTCATGGAATTTTCTTGAATTGATGAAATTGCTAGGAAAATACAATCCTGTTATGAGAGAGCATCTCACCACAGTTACGCTTGGGGCGTTAGCTGTGTCATATATTTCGCCTAATATTCAGAATAAATTCATTGTATTTCTTGGAAATTGTGTTTGGGCCACCATTATTGATTCTGTGAAAAAAGCTAAATACTTTACTATCATGTTTGATAGTACTCCAGATCTTTCACATGTCAATCAAATGTGTCAGATACTTCGTTAAGTAGACATAAATGATTGAGAAGTAGAGATCAAAGAGTCTTTTATCGATTTCTTTCGTCTTGATGGAAAGACAGCTGAAGCTGTAACGGATATGACAATGTTGCTGCTATGGCAGGGATTCACACTGGAGTTATGCAGCGAATTTTGCAGTTAAACCAAAAAGCTATCTTTATTCCATGCATAAACCATAGCTTAAATTTAGCTTTAGTTCATGAGGCTGCTTTCAGTGCAAATGCAGTAAAGAAAATGTTGTCACTGTCGAAACATTGTATGTATTTTTCTCTTCTTCCACACATCAATGGGATATTCTTCAGAGTTTACGGGAAAACTCGGCCCATACCAGAGTCGGTCCACTAACGTTCTCGGCCCATAACGAACTCGGCCTAACCAAATCGGCCCATAACATACTCGGCCCATTTACGTACTCTGCCCCATTACGTACTCGGCCCATTACGTACTAGGTCCATGATTTATATAATAGTAATGTTGATGTAATGGTTTTTTTTCAACAGTCATTTCATTGGTCTTTTAATCTTTGTACGTTTCTTTATGTTTAGTGCATCTGTGTATGATTTTTAGTAAATATTCGTTATGATAGACCCGACGTCCTCTTTTCTTGACCCGGTTTATTACCTGTAAAACTCCATAGCAATGAACAATTTTTGTCTGGAAGTTTTTTGATGACATTTAAGGTGCAGATCATTCAACAATCAGGATTTAATTGATTTTGGTTAAGATATATGAGTATTAAATGGTACAACAACAAGTAATATTCATTATATTATGAGTAAAAGCGCCTACATGACCACGTTGACATACACTTTAATTAACTTCAAGAGTAAACAGTTGTCTAGAAAATTCAAAACATATGATATTGTTACTGTATACCATAAATTTTGTATCAACAGTAAATATTTTTCCAGTATTCTAAGTTAAAAACGTCTCTGTCCTTGCACGGGCTCTATGTTATTGAGTTAAATAGATATTTTTTTTTTTAAAAAAAGATAAGCACAGAGACAAAGCAAATATATCTAATTCTTATGTGTATATTTTTTTTTTAGTATATCATTTTTTATCTTTGCCCTTCTTTGCCTGTCTTATTCCTTCTCTCAATAATAACCGTAATTAAATATTTTATTTATATAAATTTTGTGCAATGAGACATTCGAATTACAATTAAGAGAGTTCTTTTTGCAATCTTTAGTAATTATGGGCCAACTGTGTCATGGGCCGACTCCGTAATGGGCCGAGTATGTTATGGGGAGATCGCTTAATTAAATTTGTATGGGCCGACTTTGTTATGGGACGAGTCCATTATGGGCCGAGATATCCAGTCACCTCTTCAGAAACATGTTCCAAAAAATGTAAAACGGATATGTGAAACTCGCTGGAGTGCAAAACATGATGCTGTGGAGGCTGTGGCTTGACATCTTAAAGAAATTGTTGATTCACTGGAGGAGCTAAGAGATGGCGAATCAGAGACAGTTGAACCAGAGGTGATGCAGGAACAATACTCGCTGCAATATTGTCATACTCCTTCATATCATATCTGTATTTTTGGAACGCCATACTGGAGGAGATAGACAAAACGCAGAAGCATCTACAAACAAAAGGTCTCGGAATGGATGGTTGTGCAACTAAGATGAATGTTCTAAGTATATGCTTCAGCGAAGAAAGAGACAATCTAATTGCGAAGGCCCAGACGACTGCTGCCAAGTTTTGCAAAGACAATGATATAAGTACAGAACATCGTGTTCGGAAGAAACGTCGAATGCCTGGAGAAAAGTCGGACGAGGTTGGACTAACTTGGTCGCAAGAAATCGATCGCGAGCACATAGAGAGTGTCGATCATCTGCATGTGGAAATTGAGCGTAGATCTCAGCAGCTGCGCAAAATTAACTCTAAGTTCAGATTTCTCACACGATTTGACTTTTGTTATGAATCCTGCAAATAATGACGAAATTGGTATTGCAAGTGCGAATCTTACTCAGTAGTACGACAAAGTCGATGCTGATTGTCTGTATTACGAAATCCGAAGTCTTCATCGTCACATTCAGAGTTATTTACAGGCAAGAAAGATAACAACTGGGAAGCATTGGAACTTTTACAATGGACTGTCAAGTGGGGATACACAGAATACCATCCAAACCTTACCATCGCACTATGCATATTTTTAACAATGTGTGTCGGCATAGAAAGCTGCGAGAGGAGCTTTTCAAAACTCAAACTAATTAAGACATATTTAAGATCCACAATGAGCGAGGCACGGCTGACCAACTTGGCAATGCTGACCATTGAAAGGAAGACGGCTGAAACAATTAACTTTGATGACGTAAATCATGACTTTGCAGCCGTAAAAGCGCACAAAATTACATTGTGACATTGTGACCTGAACGACACAAAGTCATAAAACATTAGATATTTTTGATCATTAGATATAGATTTGAATTCTAAATTTGAAAATTTATAATTATAAACTCTTAATTTAAAAATTACAGTGACACTGTGACACACGTGATTACAATGTTGTTAACACATTTTTCTTTGTTAATGATTCTTTTTAAAATAACTAACAAGTGTATAGCTAAATAAAATAAGCGGCAGAAAACAACTTAGGATTCTCCAAGGGTTTTCGCCACCCTATCGAATTGAACGTTGGACTGAATTTAATGTTTGTGTACTCCGATGTGGTGGAGTACAACGTGGTGGGAAACACATCACTCCGTTACTGAGAGTCATTCCTTTTAAAGTGGATTCTGCTGTTGGTGCCTACGAAGAAGGTGGAAACACGTATCACGTTCACCGTGAATTTGTACATCCTTATTATCTTCCAGTCAACAAATCGTATTTTGACAGTGTCAACATTAGTATAAAAGGAGATTTGGGACAAAGTGTTCATTCATTGACAAAGGAAACGTCACGGTGAAACTACATTTTCGAAAAAGGTTCTCCAGCGAATTGTAACCCAAAAATGTATCCGGTGTGCTTTTCGGACGGTAGCCCCCATTTTGAAACCTATGGTGACTCGAGGATTGCATGCCTTAAAAGATGCCGCTTTGACGCAAGGAAAAGAATTTCTGCAAAACGTCCTCATCGACAAACAAAATCCAAAAGAAGCCATTATGAGTGCAGGAAGAAATGTGTTGCTGCAAACTGGCAAAGATCTTTTGGCTCGCCGAGAGACTCCTATTAAGGCACTTGACGCTTCTGGTCCTGGCATTACTTCTTCCTTCACTCCACAGCAAGGACAAGGCAGAAAGAGACGACGTCGACCTCCCTTCAGAGTTCATAAAACACACGGTGTTCCAAAAAGGAATAAGAAAAGAAGAACGGTCAGAGAATTAGACATGTTTGATTACTAAGCCCTTGAAAATGATGCACCGAGATTCTTGCGAATGTACCAAGTCAGAACTGGATCTGTTTACCATGCCCCCCACCATGATGACGATGCAAGAATCCCAATGGGTGGAATTTCATCCTGTATCGTCTTTGACAGCTTCAGCTCCTATCGAATTTGAAATCAAAGGACAAACCGAAGATTACATCGATCTAAATAACAGCCACTTGTACTTGAAACTCAAAGTGATCAAAACGGACAACAGCAATCCTGATGCCAATGCCAGAGTGGCACCCGTCAATAATTTCATGCATTCCTTGTTCAGCGAAGTGGATTTGTACTTGAAAAACAAACTGGTCAGCAGCAGCATGGATACTTACCCTTACCGTGCTTACTTAGAAAATCTCTTGTCGTAAGGAAAAGAAGCCAAGAACACTCATCTGGATGCTTCCGTGGTCTGGAAACCTGACACCTCGGAAAAGTTAGATAACACAGCGTTGGCTGTAGAGGCGGTTGGTGATAATCCAGCAGACCCCGCACAATGAGGTATTTAACAAGCGTCGAAAGAAAATCTTACAATGGCGCAGTTTAGAACTGATGGCTCGTTTGCATTTGGACATGTGGTTGCAAGACAAGTATTTGTTGAACGGAGTGGATGTACGCCTGAGACTGAATCGCAGTAGTGCCGTCTTCCATTTGATGGCTAATAACAACGAGTACTAAACCATCATCGAAGAAGCCAGACTTTACGTGCGCCGTGTGGAAGTCTTACCTAAAGTAGCCAACGACATCAGTCAAACTTTGAGCAGAACCACCGCCAAGTATCCTGTGCGACGAGTGGAAGTGAAAACGTTTACCATTGCCACTGGACTCCGATCCAAAGTCGAAGATCACGTCTGCCAAGGACTGCTCACCAAACGTTTGCTGATTGGCATCGTCAGTAATGCAGCCTTCAACGGAGTCCACAACGAAAATCCGTTCAACTTTCATCACTACAACGTCTCCAAGATTGAAGTCAGTCGAGATGGCAAGACATTGTGTACCAGACCTTTCGAACCTAACTTTGGCAACGCTAAAAATTACTTACGATCTTACTTGGCCCTGTTTGAAGCTACGGGACAGTTAGGCACCAACAACAGCTACGGCCTTTCGTACGAGGACTATGCAGGAGGATATGCGTTGTGGGGATTTGATTTCACTCCTGACCAAGGCAGCGAGAAAGGACATTTCCACCCTATAAAATCAGGCCAACTTCGTGTGGAACTTCAGTTTGCAGAACCTCTACCTCACACGGTGAACGTCGTCTTGTATGCATAATTTGATAATACTCTAGAGATCAACAGTTTGAGCGAAGTGATTCTAGACTATTAGAAGAAAAAAGAAAAAAGATGCAACACGAAGAACCTATGGAGATAGAAGAAGATGAGGGATGTTGTGAAGCACAGCAGTCACAAACCACCAGTGATGCGAGGTGATTCATTCAGAACCCAAAAAAGAAGGAGAGAAAAATAGTGTTCCCAAGTTTGCTGGATTTATGGCTTGTCGATGGCCTGAATAAGAAAAACATTTAGTCTCCTGTTATGTGAAGGAATTGTTTGAAAGAATTAACACCCTGACCCGAGAACATTGTCATGGATGTCAAATAGATCATCCGAGTCAGAAACAACACGACAAATGTTTGATGATGACGACAGAAGAAAAATTGGACGAATATTTGGAGGACGCCTGGTCTCAGATCTCGGAAGAAAAGGTGTTGAGAAAATGGTATAAAGACTTGCAGGATTCGTCTTCACCTCCACTCACTTCTCTGGAGATCAAACGCATCGAAGCTCTCTTGCAACAGAGTACAGAGACTATCCGCCGTGATTATTCGTGGAATTACTTGACAGATCAATTCAAGCATACAGTCAAGTGTGAATTGATGACTTATTATTTCCTGTGAAGAAAAAAATGGATACCTGGGAACTTCATTAACGGTTGACTCGCAGTTCGTACACTTCTTCTTGGAATCCTGTGGTGTGTGCTAAAGATGAACTACCCCATCGCAAACCTAAAGACGTTCATGCCTATGTCATCAATACCGACGACAGTCATCGACCAGGAACCCATTGGGTAGCCGTGTACTTTTCCAATGATCACTGTGTGGAATATTACCTCCTTTGGAAGACGACATCATCGACTTTATGAGAAGAAATGCAGTCTCCACTCGATTCAATAATCTCCGATTACAAGGATAGGATTATATGGTGTGTGGACAATATTGTGTACATTTTCTTCATCAACGCAGTCTGGGATATTCCTTAGAACATTTAGTGACTTGTTTTGATAGAGAGTATGCTGGAAACGATGCTAAAGTAGAACGATGGTTTTGTGAACATTATGGTTATCTCTTGTCTTTAGGTCAGAAACGTAGTGTGCATCAGAATAATGTAGAACAGTGGAAGTTCAGTTTGCCTTCCCAACGTTGTCAACCCTGTAAATACGTTCATGTTTAATCTTGTTCGTTGTTTTCCTTTTTATGTGAAAGAAGCTTCTTGTTCATTAAAAATGTTGATTTTTTGAAAACAAATGGTGTTGTGTGGTTTATTGAATTCGAAAAAAATGAAAAATGGATAGGCTCTATCTCTCTTTTTATCGATCTGAGGTCACCAACTCTTTCCATTTCTCACTATCGATCTGAACCATGTTTTTCATCGCGTCCGCGCTTCCAGCATATAAAGCGGTGCGTTGGACAGTGCAGTCACTCTCGTTGACTCGTCAAGATCTCAACAACCACACTTCAAGAAGATGGCAGCCAAGATAAGCTTCAGAACAACCCTGAGAGAAAGACGATGATCTTCCTGCAAATGGCTCAAGATCTGATGGAAGAAGTCCTGAGAGAAGAAATCATCAGGGGCAGAACAGAATGGGAGGAGAGACAAAGACTGCAGCAGCAGTAGCAGCAGCAAAGACAACAACAACAACAGCTCCAACTCTTGCAGTCGATGAAACTACCAGACGGAGAAGTCATCTGTAAGATGGACTGTGATGAGTTTGCCTTCTCTTTTACCCGAAAGAGAGCTTGTCCTACAGCCACGAGACCCGTGGCAAAACGTGGCCGCCCTGCTGCGGCTGCCGCTACTGCTGCTGCTACTAGAAGTTAAACAACATAACTTCTTAACCCCAACGGCCCTTTTCAGAGAAACTCAGATCTCTAGAAAAGATAACCACTCTCAGATTGCCTAAATATTTTTTGTGTTTGTGTGTTTGTCTTTGTCTTCCCCACTCCAAAAACAAAATCCCATTCGCTGATATGTGTTTGTAGAGTGTGTTTGTGTTTGATAAAAAAATAAAAAATAAAAAATTTAAAAAAGGGTTGTGTGGTGTGTTTGTGTTAGATAAAAAAAATAAAAAATAAAAAAAATGGATTGTGTGGTGTGTGTTTGATAAAAAAAAATTTAAAAAGTGTGGTGTGTGTTTGTGTTTTGATAATTTTATTTTATCAAAAGTATTTTCTTTTAGGTCCGCGTACTGAGTGTGTTTTGGGGGTAAGGTGCAATTGAGTGCAGAATCCGCGAAGCATAGAACTCTACCCGCGTCTGACGTCATCCTGATGACGTCATTCTATGCTTCGCGGATTCTGCACTCAATTGCACCTTACCCCCAAAACACACTCAGTACGCGGACCTAAAAGAAAATACTTTTGATAAAAAAAAATTAGTAGTGATGGTTTTTAGGTGTGAGGGATGTTTTCCTTCACGTCCGTGTTTAAAGCATATAAAGCGACGCATTCCCCAGTTAAGCTACCACCGTTGACCCGTCTGATAACTCCCACCTCGTGTTGGATAGTAATCAAAAAGTAAGTGTTGGATAGTAAACAAAAAGTGGATTTTGGATAGTAATCAAAAAGTGGGTATTGGATAGTAATCAAAAAGTGGGTATTGGATAGTAATCAAAAAATGGGTGTTGGACAGTAATCAAAAAGTGTGTGTTGGATAGTAATCAAAAATGGGTGTTGGATAGTAATCAAAAAAGTGTGTGTTGGATAGTAATCAAAAAGTGAGTGTTGGTTAGTATGTTGGTGTGATTTCATCCCTTCGTCATACCCTTTTCGTCTGACAATAGGTTTGGGTTTTTTAGACAGCACACAGGGCGTTTGGGATAGTGTGTATGGGGTACTGGATAGTAGATAACTAAGTATTGGATAGTAGATAACTAAATAATTGGATAGTAGATAACTAAGTATTGGATAGTAGATAACTAAGTATTGGATAGTAGATAACTATTCCCACGTTAAGTTCTCGTAGACCCATCTGCGGGTGTTCATCTACGGACCTGAAGTCCGACGAAGTCTCAAGAGAAGAAGACCCTCCAGGAGATGTATTCTCTGTTAACTTAGTTCACAAAAACTCCAACGGTCCTTTTCAGGGCCAACCACTTTTCAAGAAAAGATTAATTTTCATTATAGCCATGTTCCATTTCCGTTGGTACCCCAAGTGCCCCCGCCTTGTTCCATCCCCGTTGGTACCCAGAGAGGCCCCAGTGTTAAATTTCCGTTGGTACCCCAAGTGCCCCTGCCATGTTCAATTCCCGTTTGTAGCCAGAGAGGCCCCAATGTTAAATTTCCGTTTGTACCCCAAGTGCCACCGCCATGTTCAATTCCCGTTGTACCCCAAGTTCCATCCTAGAATCAATACCCATCCTCAACTACTAACATGCCAATATATGTAATAAAAGAAATATATAATTCTGGAACTAAGACAAGGACATCAATATTCTAGTAAATGACCCGATTTCAGAGTATTACATGTACGCACAGTATTGAAAGTTCCGCATCCTCAGCAAACAAGTTAAATGTATTGTGCAAGCTTTCAAGAACGTTATATGTCGTTGATATACATGATTTTCGGCGATTTTCATCTGCATAGCAACAATGAAAGTTTTCGTAAGATAAATAGTTGCACACAAGAATCTTATGGACCTTGCGAAGCTTTTTCTTGCACTTTTCATAGGAAATCTCCCAAAGCTTTCTCCTGCAATTCCTGCAGAAAATAGGATTTCCTATCAAATTATTGTTGTGCTATCTTGGAAAGTCGTATACCCATATTAAAGGTATTAGACAACCTGAAGAGCTCGCACTAAAATATACAAAGTCATTCATCAGTATATCTCAAATACATGTATAATCGAGTTGAATTAAAGAAACTTAATGCACATCAGCATAGACAATAGTAATACTGAAAATAAAAAATTATTTCAGAGTTTAGACCTTTTTCGATATTCGATAGATAGTATCCAGGCAGTGAATTCAATATGTTTCTTTTAATAGGCGTTCCATTTCTGAATTAACAATGTCATAAGGCTTAAATGAAAAATCTTGTAAAGTATGGAAGCTGTCATTAAAGTGTGTGGTGACATGAGATGAAAAAGATGGATGTATAAAGTTATTTGTGTCAAATCTTTGTTTGTTCATGCATTTCGATACTTTCTGATGGGTTTGTCCAACATATTGTATGCCACACTTTTTACAGGTTATCAAATAAATAACATTTGATGTTGCAGTTAGATTCATAACACACCCTAAATTTTGTTTTTGGTATTGCCCTACAGAAATAGGTATTTGCATTAATGAAAGAACATTGTGAACATCTGGGTCTGTTACATTTAGTTGATTAACCCTTCATAAATGATTTCCTTATTAATTTAGAACTAACAAGGAAATCTTTGAGATTCTTAGTTCTTTTATAAGCAAGTGTAGGTCTATTTTTGTCAAGTGATTTAATACTTACATTACAAGATAATTGCAAAAGATCCCAATATTTGTGGATAATCTTATCCATATTGGGTAAACTTGGATTATACTCAGTAATGAAAAGGAATAATATTGTCATCTTTGTCCTTGATTTTACATTTTAGTGAATCAAGCTGTGTAAGGGAAGATACCTTTTCGAAAAGCAGCATTAATAATGTCAGTTGCATAATTTCTGTTTAAAAAATGCTGACATAATTCTGTCAAAGATGTTTTAAAGACATTATCATCAGAAATAATTCTTCCATATCTTTTTGCTTGACTGTAAGGTATTCTGTCTTTGCATGATTTTGGATGACATGAAGAATATTTCAACATATTGATGAACATTTGTGTTTCTAACATGTACAGTAGTAGTTACATCAGTACTTTCATTTTTAGCGACATCTACGTCCAAAAATGGTACTTTAATTTTAGGCACATTGAACGTAAATTTAATTGTAGCGTGAAATGGATTTAAACACTCTATGAAATAGCATAAGTCTTTTAATGGATGACTCCAGATCATACAAATGTCATCTAGAAACCTTAGCCACACATCTGGTTTCATAAAGCATTGCTCGAAGAAGTCATTTTCTGATTTTCCCATGAACAGCAATGCATAAGAAGGAGCCATAGGACTACCGATTGCTGTACCTACCATTTGAATATAGTTTGTATCACCAAAATGAAATTTTTTATTTTCAAGCACAAGTTGAATTAAATCACAAATATTTTGTCTGTAGAGTCTACGTGTATTTCATCTTTATTAAGATAGTATTTACAAGCTTCAATAACCATCACTGTGTGGTATATTTGTGTAGAGAGAGGTAACATCAAGTGTAACTAGGAAAGATTTGCCTGATAATTTCGGAAGAGATCTCAATTTGCTAATAAAATCTGAAGTGTCTTTGACATATAAAGGAACAGATTTCATTAAGGGTTGTAAATGTATGGTATGCAGCAAGTGCTATAGATCTCCCTAAACATTACTTGATGTTATTCAATGGAAATATTTTTACATTGTTATGGTACTCTTAATATGAACCACTTGCTAGGACTATTTGTTATAACTCTTTTAAAGAGGGCAGTATTAATATCAGTAACACTGAATGTAAGATAAGGCACTAAGAATCCAACATGTCCAAAAATTATTAAATGATGACTATTTGGCCAAATGGAAATTTTTGCTACATGCTGGATAGGGTTACAACTTAGGAATATTAATCCAAATTTAGGACTGAATAAATATATGCACATGTTAAATGTTCCCCAACTTTACCAAAATAGCCTAAAAGTCTGTAGAGAACGCTTAGAACACAATTCTACATGATGGATAGGTTTACAACTTAGAAATATGAATCCAAATTTAGGACTCAATAAACATAAGCACATGTTAAATGATCCCCAACTTTACCAAGATTGCCTAAAAGTCTGTAGAGAATTCTTAAAACAATCCTGATTTCATATTCGGTAATATTATATCAAAGATCATTTATCAATTAGATGTGAAATTTTTTATTTTAGATCCTAAAGTAAAAAGATTATATGACCTAGACTTCCCTTCAGTTTGGAAAAATTTGCATAATAATTTCATTGATCCTGTTACTAAAGATGTTTGTTTTAAAACCATTCATGACATACTACCTGTAAATTATAACATACAACTAAAAGGAATTTCCAAATCAAAGTTGTGCACACAATGTGGCAAAATGAAACTGTCAACAATGTTTTTTAATGTGAAATAATACACTACATTAAATAAAAACTCATAATAAAATGGATCAAACACCTATCTCAAAACTCTTTCAACACTTTCTCAAATTTGGCCCCTTGCCAAAGAGGCTTCATTCTCAGAGCCTGAGTTCTTGGACTTTTACCTTCTATTCACAGCAGAATATAAATGTGTTCTTTGTGTTAAGTGCTGTCAGTCTTATTATAATCATGAAACAGTCACAAGCAATACTCTATTGTCCAACTTTATATCTAGATTAAAATGCAGAATAAATAACAGATTTCTGTAGATATGATCTTGTTAAATTCATTGACAAATGGTGTTCACCAGGTATATTCTTTTCCCTTAAAAATGTTGAGCCGGATATAGACTTTAGCATGTAATTAATATCACTTTCCCACATTCTATCACAATTTATCTGTCAGTTACACTGTCAGTAACTATTTACCTGTTTTTAAGCTCTCTTCATGCAGCATGTGCAAAAACCAGTTGATGGGTTGTAGACCCAGTAATTCATGGATGTGTGCTTATCCATAAAAACATATTATATATACATATATGTGCATATATGTGTATATGCATATATGTGTATATATATATATGTGGGGGGGGGTATGATAATAAATGTCTTGTAATATAGCAGCTGTGACATATGTATATGTATACTTGTTATTTATATCATATTTAACACATATATGTTTGTAACAAATCATCTGTATATTTTAAAATACACATATTAAATAAATATTCTATGAAAAAGAAAAAAAAAAAGAAATAACACAATACGAAATATTATCAACTTATTAATGAATTTCATATGTAGTTTTAGAGTTTATACCTTTTGGATAGATAGTATCAAGACGGTGAATGCAATATGTTTCTTTTTACAGGCATTACAGTTCCAAATTAACAATATCACTTGTTGCCAGAATGAGTGAAGCCGAGTTATCCCTATTAGTCAAGTCAAATGCTGATGAAGCCTCTGTATGTGAGGATGCATCCATGTCACTTCAGCTGCTGCAGCCTATTCCTGATACCAAGTCATACCCTGGAAAGACAACAGAATGTCAGAACTTTGGCAGAATGAGACTTGTAGATAATGAACAAATGGCAGATGCATGAATACATCTCTAAAGTATCATCACCAAAAATGCCCCCCATTGCAACGACCCCTGAAATGCAGAAAAAAATACTAAAATGTGTAAAGTTTTACTTTCAAGCACCTGAATGTAAGCTGTATAAGGAAGCGATGAACAAGCATGCCTGGACCAAACCCTGCTGCACCACATATTGGGCTTTCAGTCGGTCTTCACAACACGCTTGTATGCAATACAAAAGCACAACTTATTATGACAAACATGGATATGCCACCCCAGCCAGAAGCAGCATGCAGAGGACATCTAATATTGTGGGATAGAATGTGTCAGTATTAAATAAAAGGGATATTGCTGAAAAAGTAGAATATTGAAAGATATTAATGTGAAGCATGGAAATGAACCCAGTACTATCAACATTGCAATGGATGGCAGATACAATTCGACAAGCATAGTAAGTCACAAAAAAGCCCAGCCATATGCTTTACAAGCTATTGATATTGCATGGTAAAACTATGACTGACAAGAAGTTTATCATAAGTGCTTGCTTCCAAAATAAACTTTGCTGGACTGGACCCTGGTTGAAGTCTTAGACTAGAATGTGATTATGTAACAAAAGAAAGAAAGACTCAAACAAGCTTTCACAATTTCTAAAATACAAATTTAATTTCCTAAAATATTAAAATATTTTAAACAAGTGAAAAGAATTAAAAAATAACTTACAGTGTAGAAATTCCTTAAATAATCCTAACTTGTTCTATAGAATTCACTAATTCGGAAACTGTCCAAAGGTATTTCCGAATGAGGACACTAATGTGCTTATGTGCTAACAAGAATCAGCTTCTAAATCCAAATGTTATTAATTCCAGGTAAATTCCTGTGAACGTAGAATATCCCAAAAAGTTCTAGTTAGAAATAAGAATTCACAAGCTGACTATCACAAACAATAAACAAATTCCTCTATTGACTTTTATGAGCTGAAGTAATTGTAAAGAATGCCCCACACAGGGATTAAATCTAGTTTTATAGTATTCATACTGCAATAGAACAAATAAAAAACCAAATCTGCAATCTAAAACAATTCAATCTACTGCGTTTTAAATAAACAAACTCGAATTGCAATTATTTTTCTTATTTCAAATCAACATGTTGGTTTACTCTAAACTGAATCATGGGAACCAGGTCATGACTAATACCTTTACCACGCGCTTATGACTCACACTCTACCCCACGTGATCTCCATGTTGTGTTAAGTTGACCGACATAAATATTGATTTCCTTGGACAGAAGCAATGACTCATGTTGACATTCCGTGTACTTCTACGACTAATAGCATTGGCTACTGAAAAAAAAAATATAAATTATAATACAAAGGTCAAATGAAACTATATTATAATTTAAAAGATCATACATAATTCCGTAACACCTTCCTCCTTAAAAGAAAGAAAAGTTTTATACAAAAAAACTTTCTTTTGGAAAATACTTCAAACAAATATGTAGTTGATTGCATAAAAATAATGAATGATACAGACATTTATACAAAACAATACAAACTGTAGTGCTAATGCACATGAAAGTGCATCATCAATCAAATTTTATTCAAAAATTCACTTTTTATTCAAATCGATTGTTAGATTTGCTTCGCTGTGCATTTCGAAAAACTTACTAATAGTTTCCATGTGGTCTTCCCATGTGTCGCTGTATATGATGACGTCATCGATGTAAGCATCACAATTTCTTATTCTAGATGTTGTATGTGTGGGACAGGTACTACTAAATTAATTGGATACTTTATATGGCTATTTCTGTCTTCATATTGTTTGAACATATTAATGTGGCAAAGTTGTTTCTGCTTTCTCCTCCCAGGAGTACATGTATTAATAATGTAATTTAAATCACTCACTTTCTTGTCAATGGTATAGGGGCCAAAATACTTAGCCTGAAGAGGATTTTGTGGTATGGGTAACAGAGTCAAAACTCTATCACCTGGCTGAAAACTCCTATCTTTTGCTTGTTTGTCATACCTCAATTTCATTTTTGACTGGACAGATTTAAGATTAGTTCTTGCCACCTCGCAAGCCTTTGTCAATCTATTTTTTAAATTTAGATACATAGTCCAGAAGATTCAATTCTTACACTTCAGTAGAAAGAAGTCTTTCTTTCAATAATTTTAATGGACCCCGGACAGAGTGTCCAAACACAAGTTCAAAAGGAATAACTCCTAGAGACTCTTGCACCGACTCCTTTGCAGCAAACAATAACAATTGCACACCTTCATCCCAATCTTTCTCAGTTTCGTAACAATATGACTTAATCATACTCTTTAAAGTCTGATAGAACCTTTCCAAAGCACCTTGACTTTGATGGTGGTAGGCAGAGGATCTAAACTGCTGGATAGCTAATTAATGCAAGACATGCTGGAATATACCAGACATGAAATTAGATTCCTGATCAGATTGAACAGACTTAGGGAGACCAACTAGTGTGAAAAACATGACCAAAGCTTTCACTATAGTATTAGCTTTGATATTCCGTAAAGAAATAGCTTCTGGAAATCTTGTCGACGCACACATAATCGTCAACAAGAATTGGTTGCCTAACTTGGTCTTAAGTAAAGGGCCGATACAATCTACCATTATTCTACTAAATGGTTCATCAAATGCAGGAATAGGTGACAGATTGAGCTTTTGGGTATCTTCTGATTGGGTTTTCCCACCATTTGACAAGTATGACAAGATCTACAAAACTTAAGAAACATTACTTTAAGTTCGGACCAGTAAAAATGATTTAAGATCTTGTGATTAGGTCTTATTAACTCCTAAATGACCAGACAACAGCGTTCATGTTCTAGATTAAGTATTTTCCTGTCGATAACGATCTAGGAACTAACAATTTGATAGCTAACTGGCCACTCGTCACAGCGGTACCTCAGGTGGTCTCCATTTCCTCATAAGGACCCCATTTTTCAAGAAGTAATAAAGTTCTTTCTTGTGTGGCTTCAGTTTTACTAATAGCCCTGTGGATCAAACAGGAGATCTCGGGATCTTCCTGCTGTAAGAACAACTAGTGAATTGTCTTTTATCACCTTGATTAGATTTATGAGATTGTGTAGACCGAAAGAGTAATCACTGTGATCAATACTTCTTGATTGATCCCAACTAGGAGCAGAAGTGACCTCATTAAAAGTCTGACCCAATAAGGTCTGCTAAAGGAATAGAACATCCTGTTCAACAACACCAATCTCAAGAGCACGCTTTGCCATAGCTCTAGTAACTGGCACAAGCTGGATATAAACCAGGGATTTCTACTTCGATAGGACCAACTCGTTGATCCATACAAGGCTTGTTAGTTACAAGTGGAGTTAACCATGATCTTATCTCCAGCTAAGTCATTACCTAAGTAATAAATGAATGCCCTTGATAGGGCAAAGAAGTCACAGCTCTTATGGTCATTGGTCCCGAAACTAAGTCTGATGACAAATTAACACAATGGAGAGGAACATTAATATATCCACATTCTACCCCCTGGTATTAGAACACTTTCACTAGAAGAAGACTTCTCAGTAAAGGGCAAAGTACTTTCTAACAAAATGGACTCTGAGAAGCTCCTGTGTCTCTTAATATCTTAATAGGAGTAGTCTCACTAAATCACCAACAAGTGACACTGAACCCTTCGACATGAATGGTTCGTATTTCTCCATGACAATATCAGACTGAGGTATGCAAGGTCTCACACACAAGTATATCTTTCAATACATGAACGTTATTTCTTATAAACAAGAGCAATTGGGACTGCTCTGTTAAAATTCTGTTGCCTATTTTTCACCCTAAAGCAATCAAAAATAACGTGCCCTTTCTTCTTACAATAAGAGCACGTGGGAATAGATAACGGTTTTATGATCCGTCTTATCAGAAATTTGATCTTCACAGGTTACACCAGCTTGAGGTCTGTAGAGTACTAAAACGAGACTGAAATGGTTTCGTAACAAAAACCTGTGGAGGGAAGATTTATTTCCAAAAGGACCTTTGTGAATCAAGAATATTCATCACCTTACTAACTCCTTCTCTAAAGTTTCAAACGCCTTTCTCATCAAGGTATATTTCTAATGTCACTACTGACACAATTCTTGAATTCTTGAATCAATAGGAGTTGCTTAAGATTATCATAATCCCTATCAAACCTTCTTGAGTGTAACCATCTCGTAAACAAATGCTCTTTTTCCCATGCAAATTCTAATATGAGTCTGGGTAGTTTCCCTTTCTACAATTTCTAAAGTTTTGACGGTACGTCTCAGATACCATCTCATAAGCCCTCAAGACACTTTTCTTTGACCACATCATAATCCAGCAGATTGTTCAGACAGAGTGCAGTATAAACATCAATAGCTTTTACCAGTAAACACACTCTGCAAACAATGAGGTCCAATAATCTTTCGGCCATTTTTAAATTCTCAGCTATTTTCTCAAAACTGGTGAAAATATTTGTCTACCTCATTTTCTCTAAAAGGGGAGACCTGTCTGATATGTTTGGCTAGATCAAAGTATGAACCTGTATTGCCATGAGAGTTGCCCTTTACTGGTCAATTCCAATTCCCTTAGTCTAAATCCCTTCTCTATCTCTCTCTTCCCTATCTCGTTCTTAATCCTGTTTACCCCTTTCTTTATCTCTCTCCTGTATTTCCCTATCTCTCTCTCTCTTCTTTTCTTTTTTGTCTTTCCCTCTCTTTTTCATCCTTTCTTTCTTGCATCTGCATTTGCTCCCATTGAAGCCGAAGTTTTTCTAATTCTACTTTCTTTGCTATCTTTAATTTCCTTTTCTAAACTAGACAGAGATTTCTTCTTTAAGCTCGAAACACCCCTTTCAAAAACACCTTTTTGTAGCAAATAACCTATCAAAATATTCTGATCTCTTGTTTCAACCGGGAAGCCGTCGCTTCAGTAAGATTATAATGTTTGGCAATTTGAAGTAACTCAACCTTTTCTCAAGGACTCTAATTTCTCTCCTGGGGTGGGAGCAGCTATAAAATTCTCTACCATGGATGTCATGATGAAAGCCTGTTGTTTCTCTATTTATTTCTCAACCCGGGAAATCAAAATACCAAAGATCACTAAAATTTCAAACCAATGAAAATCAAACTTAAAATTTTTTTTTCGAAGTATCAAAAATCTCAGAAATATTAAACTTAGAAAATACCTAAATAAATTCAAATCCCGAAAATATTCAAATAAAATTCTATCCCGAAAATATTCATATAAAATTCAGGCTCCTGAATGAGCCCCCAATTTCTCTTTGCTACGACTAGGGGTTGAATATGATAACAAAAAGAAAGAAAGACTCAAACAAGCATTCACAATTTCTAAAATACAAAATTAATTTCCTAAAATATAAAATATTTTAAAACAAAGTGAAAGAATTAAAAATAACTTTACAGTGTAGAAATTCCTTATATAATCCTAAATTGTTATATAGAATTCACTAATTCGGAAACTGTCCAAAGGTATTCCGAAGTGAGGACACAAATGTGCTATTATGTGCTAACAAGAATCATTTCTAACATCAAATGTTATTAATTCCAGGTAAATTCCTGTGAACGTAGAATATCCCAAAAGTTTCTAGTTAGAAATAAGAAATTCACAAGCTGACTATCACCAAACAATAAACAAATTCCTCTATGACTGTTTATGAGCTGAAGTAATGTAAAGAATGCCCCACACAGGATTAAATCTAGTTTTATAGTATTCATACTGCATAGAACAAATAAAAAAACCCAGTCTGTGATCTAAAACAATTCAATCTACTGCGTTTTAAATAAACAACTCGAATTGCGATTATTTTTCTTATTTCAAATCAACACGTTGTTTACTCTAAACTGAATCATGGAACCAGGTCATGACTAACTACCTTAACCACGCGCTATGACTCACACTCTACCCACATGATATCCTGATGTGTTAAGTTGACCGACATAATTATTGATTTCCTTGGACAGAAGCAATGACTCATGTTGACATTCCGTGTACTTTACAACTAATAGTGTGGCTACTAAAACAAATACATAAAATTATAATACAAAAGTCATAAACCAAATGAAACTATATTAAAATTTAAAAGATGTATACATAATTCCGTAACAGAAGGGACCAAGGAATGGATGTGCAATTTCACGGTGGTCATCCAGAGTGTACAGCACACACTTATCGACCCTTTGCCCTACTGTCAGATTATGATAGTGGGAAAGGAAATTGGTAGCTCAGCTTGCTCTACAAGGTAGCACTTCACTAAAATATTGCCAGCCACAGACTCAGATGAAAAGACCAGCTCAAGGAATAGGACTATGTGCCTCTGAGCCTCTTGACTTCCCATGTGGGAAAGTGCACGCAGCAAGCTGACACAGTTCATTTGGGGACACAGCTCAATTTGCGACACTGTAACAGGCAAATTTAACTTGGACATGTTTCTGGAACCAACTCGTGTTAGAACAGACAGGAAGCACAGAAGGCCCTTAACCAGGATGAAAAATCGAGATGTAATATGAATCTAAAGAAGCTAATGAAACAGCATCGCCAGTGTCAATATGACTACTCTTAGGTAAACACTTACCAAAAGTTCTTGAATCTTCTCTGCTGTGCAAAACTGGAGACTGTTCACAGTGTGCAAGAACTCTGTTGTGCTGTCAGTGGAGATGTAACCAGTAACTGGTGTGCAATCGTTCCCAAGTATCTTGGATTTGCACAGAGCACTGAACTAACATCCCATGCAAGTGACAAAGAGTTGCTTCTTGAAATTTTGAAAATGAAAACTGAGTGTATCAGCAAAAATGATGAAATGAAACTGTATACAGATACTCAGAAATGTGAAGCAGTTAAGAGATTGTGGAGTGTTTCACTGCCAAAAACAACTCGGTGAATTATTCTAGGAATATTGTTGAGTAGAACTTCTTCAAACCATTCACAAATTGACTAACAACCCTGCAACATCAGCCATGACAAAATGTGAGGATTCTGGTGTGGAACTTTCATTGCGGTGAAAAACATGCACTATATCAAATGGATACTGAAAACGGAATATCAAAAAAGCTTGGCAAACAAAGCCAGATATTGTGTAAGGAAATATATTCAGCAGGGGAAATAAGATATCTGAACATTTGAAATACAAGCAGTTAAATCATATGGTGAATCAGATTACAATAAAGGACAGATGGATCCAAAACCCTCAAACAAGTTCTCAAGGAATGCACAATTTCAAAAAAAATCACAGCTACTCAATGTGAGGATGGACAATTCTGGTGAGCAGGACATTTATTTATGGACTATTGTCAACTAACTCTTAAGGATAGATACATTCTTAACATTTTTAATCTTTCTAGAATTATTTTGAAGTTAACATTCATATATTTGTGTTTTAATGTGATGATAATTTAAATTATTTATGAATTTTATACTGCAGCAATGAAAAGTAATATCCATTATTAATAAAGTATTATGAATTGAATATGATATATTTGTGGGTTTTTTTTTCTATATCTTTATATCAAGTAGGCATGAAGAAATATTATCCAGCCCGCTTGAAAGGCACCTCTGTTTACAGATTTCATTCTCTCTGCATTCACTACATGTGGGCTCAGCAGACAGGTGATCTTTAAAAGCAGAGAGAGTTATGCTACAGAGACTCGTTTCCAGGTTTTCTATCTCCATCCTCTCATTAAAGACCATTTGCCAGATACTGGTGACTTAAATTTATTCGCACCAGAACCACTAGTCTTTACAGCCCCTGGTCCAAATCAAACTGAAAATTAAAGTTAATGTTAAAAAATTACATTTAATTTTTAAATTCGAAAGAAATGTAAAAAGAATGTGTTACTGTACGGTGCCAATTTTCTAAAGTATTGGACCACAACTGGTGTGAATTTTCAGGGTCTGGTATCATAAGTACTTGTATCTGAATGAGAGATCAAAGAGGCATATCCCCCTTCAAATAAGAACTTCCATACAGTTTACACTTTTTGCACCAAATCCCAGTCAAACTAACATATCTTCAAGAAAGACATATTTTTAACTTACTTAGCAAATGTTATCAAGTTTCTATGC